>JALGBA010003906.1:0-85000 GCA_023970755.1 Azemiops feae | reverse complement strand
TCCATTCCATTCATCCCATCCCATCCTCTATTCTATTCTATTCTATTCTATTCTATTCTATTCTATTCTATTCTATTCTATTCTATTCTATTCTATTCTATTCTATTCCATTCCATTCCATTCCATTCCATTCCATTCCATTCCATTCATCCCATCCCATCCTCTATTCTATTCTATTCTATTCTATTCTATTCTATTCTATTCTATTCTATTCTATTCTATTCTATTCTATTCTATTCTATTCTATTCTATTCTATTCTATTCTATTCCATTCCATTCCATTCCATTCCATTCCATTCCATTCCATTCCAGATGGCTGTTAAGGGCTAGGTTCCTTAAGAGTCAGAGGTGTGCTTGATTTTATGATTTGGCCATGGTGTCCAACCTGGGCTGTGAGCTTTCCAGCTGACCAGCTCAGCGCCAAATGCCATTGTTCCAGCGCCATTGTAACTTCGACTATCTGTACTCTTGTCTGCTTCCTTCTACGAGAATGCAAAGTTTTTGGTAGTAATGTCAACCTTACCTTTAGGACTTGCTCTAAGTTCTCCAGTTTGGCTTGGAGCTGGCGTTTCCCCCAAAGAGCCAAATCTCGTTCTTTGGTTACAACAGCAAGGACTTCTCTGAGCAGGTCATTGTTGTTTTACACCTAGAGAGCAACCAGGAAGAGAGAGAGAGAGAAAAAATGAGGGTCAAAGCTACTTTCCATACTCGATTCCTGTCAACGGAAAGAGAAGGTGGACAATTCTTTCTGAGCGAGATGCCTTCTATTATTTATCCCCCCCCCCAACCATGGAAGACATCGGAAGATCTGGAGTTCAACCGTTCTGGGAAGTTGCATAGATTTTAATCTGAGAGTCACAAAAGGCAAGGCGCCTGTCAAGGAACTACCATCTCAGGCAAACAATCGAACAGTAGACAACAGCCTAGTCAAGGAACCACCAAGAATACTCCCAGCAACACTGACAGGGCAAGCCAGTTGTATATAAACAGAGAGCAAGCCCCACTCCCTTCTAGCCCTGATGACGTTACCTAGTTGAGTCATGCAATGTCTGCAAGAAAACCAGCAAACTCAGAGAGCACCAAGGACCCCGGAGTTCTCCTCCTCCTCCTCCTCCTCCATCCCCTTCTAGCCTTGATGATGTTACCTAGTTGGGTCATGCAACGTCTGCAAGAAAACCAGCAAACTCAGAGAGCACCAAGGACCCCGGATTTGTTCTCCTCCTCCTCCTCCTCCTCCTCCTCCTAGTCCTGATGATGTTACCAAGTTGGGTAATGAAATGTCTATAAACCACCAAACTCAAAGGGCACCAAGGACGTCCTTCTCCTCCTCCTCTTCCTCCTCCTCTCCACAAATCCCACTCCTTTCTAGCACTTAGGATCAACCAACCAACCAAGTTCAGAGAACACCAAGGATGACTACCTCCTCCTCCTCCTCCTCCCCTCCACAAACCTCACTCCCTTCTAGCATTGATGATGTTATCTAGTTGGGTAATGAAATGTCTGCAAACAACCAACCAAGCTCAGAGAACACCAAGGATGACCACCACCACCACCTCCTCCTCCTCCTCATCATCATCCTCTTCCTCCTCCTTCTCATCTCCACAAATCCCACTCCTTTCTAGCACTTTGGATATTATCTAATTGGGTAATAAAACATCTCCAAGAAAAGAACCAAGCTCAGAGAGCATCAACCATCTCACAGTCCTCCTCCTCCTCCTCCTCCCCTCCCTGTTCCCTCTCATCTTTCTTCTCCACTCCACAAACTCCACTCCTGTCTAGCACTGATGATGTTACCTAGCTGGGTAATGAAACATCTGCAAGAAAACAACCAAGCTCAGAGAGCACCAAGGACCCCACAAATGACAAATAAAAGAGATCCGTGTAGACGTTGGTCTGAGGATGCTCGATAGCCCCAGTATTTGGCTCTGACCATGACATTCAGTGGTGGCAGGTCAGCCGGGCAGCGTGTGGGCATCACAGAATCAAATTCACCAGTGGGAAGAAGAAGGGAACGATGCAATGTGGCATTCTCCTGGCAAAATTGCAGGTCTTGGTTGCAGTCTTAAATCAAATAAAAAATAATAATAATAATCTGCCTCTGATTGTTAGGTGCAGCCCGTTCCTTTAACTGAAACCCTCGTCTCGCAAGTTCCCCAGTTGTGCTGTAATACCTGGTGTGATCTGCTGGCATATTGGAAGCTCAAAGGATCCTTTCCATCCCCGACATCTTTCAGTTCATTTTCCTGCAAGGGAAGCAAAGAGGGACTCAAGCATTGCCCGGGTGTTTTTATTCAAATGTTGCAGTTAAGTTGGATGGGGCTGGGAGGAGATGGGAAACGCCACATAGAGAAAGGAAGGGTTTTATTCGTTTATTTATTGGTATTTTCCCCCCTCCCCCTTTATTATTTTTACAAATAACTCAAGGCGACAAACATATCCAACACACTTTCCTCCTCCTATTTTCCCCACAACCACAACCCTGTCAGGTGGGTTGGGCTGAGACAGAGAGGGACTGGCCCAAAGTCACCCAGCCAGCTTTCAAGGCAGGACTAGAACTCCCAGTCTCCTGGTGATTGGCCCAAAGTCACCCAGCTGGTTTTCATGGCTACGGCAGGACTAGAACTCCCAATCTCCTGGTGATTGGCCCAAAATCACCCAGCTGGCTTTCATGGCTAAGGCAGGACTAGAACTCCCAGTCTCCTGGTGATTGGCCCAAAGTCACCCAGCCAGCTTTCAAGTGAGGACTAGAACTCCCAGTCTCCTGGTGATTGGCCCAAAGTCACCCAGCTGGCTTTCATGGCTAAGGCAGGACTAGAACTCCCAGTCTCCTGGTGATTGGCCCAAAGTCACCCAGCTGGCTTTCATGGCTAAGGCAGGACTAGAACTCCCAGTCTCCTGGTGATTGGCCCAAAGTCACCCAGCCAGCTTTCAAGTGAGGACTAGAACTCCCAGGCTCCTGGTGATTGGCCCAAAGTCACCCAGCCGGCTTTCAAGGCAGGACTAGATCTCCCAGTCCCCTGGTGATTGGCCCAAAATCACCCAGCCAGCTTTCAAGGCAGGACTAGATCTCCCAGTCTCCTGGTGACTGGCCCAAAGTCACCCAGCCATCTTTCATGCCTAGAACGAGACTCGAACCCACTGCCTCCTGGTTTCACGGCTAAGTAGGAGAAGACTAGGACTCATAGTATCCGGGTCATTGTACCCTCAACAAGTGCAACAATTCACTTAAGAACCGAGGCAAAAGCCACGACTCACTTAACGGCCTTGCTTAGAAATTCTGGTTGCAGCTGTCTGTGGTCCTTAAGTTGAGGATTACCTGTACCAATAACCTCGGGCAGACTCTCCCAAGAACTGGGCCTTCTCCGAGATATCTATCTTTAATAAAAAGCATCCCTGAGATATGGAAATTCATCAAAAATCCCTCCGTCTGCCTTGCAGCATTCCCGCCTAATAAGAAATCAGTCCATTGAACTGTTACAACTAGCTAATATCCTGTGATCTTCGACAGGAAGAATGCAAAGAAAGAAAGAAAAAAGCAAAACAAAACAGGATAGAACAAATGCTTTTTTTGGGGGGGGGGGATTAAATAGAACAAGTTGCCTTTTAAAGCGAGATATGCCTTTGCACCTAAGCTCAAGCCGGCATCTCTTCCGAGACTGGAAAATAAATGCAATTTAAAACAACACAGAGAGAGTAATAAAAAATCTTCCAGGGAGTACAAGACCACCGTAAGCCAAAAAAGAAAAAGAAAAAGAAAAAGAAAAAAAAGAAAGAAAGAAATTCAAGGCAGGAAGAAAGAACTAGTCGGCAGATTTAACCCACCATTGTTTCTGAAGCAAGAATCTGTATCGCCTGGAGTTAAAGCATCTCCTTTTTTTTTAATGTTTTAATTTCGTTCACACGTCCTCGGTGTATTTTGTTTCCTAGTTGGAAACACAGAAATGAACCAAAAACTTAGGCCAAGCGGGAGGGGGAAAGTTACGTAAATGCCACAGGCCTTAAAAGACCTGGGGGCGCAAACATCTTGAGAGTTGAACCGAACACTGTGATGCTCTTTCCTTTCACCTTCCTCTCTGAATTAATTTGCCACTGTGGAGTCCTTGGTGCTCTCTGAGCTTGGTGGTTTTCTTGCAGACGTTTCATTACCCAATTAGGTAATATCATCAGTGCTAGAAGAGAGTGGGGTGTGGAGAGGAGGAGGAGGAGGAGAATTGTGGTGTCCTTGGTGCTCTCTGAGCTTGGTGGTTTTTCTTGCAGATGTTTCATCGGTGCACTGGTTATGTTATCTAGTTGGGTAATGAAATGTCTGCAAACAAATAACCAAGCTCAGAGAGCACCAAGGACCCCACAATCCTCCTCCTCCTCCTCCTCCTCCTCCACCACCACCACCACCATCTCACAGAAGACTTCATTTTTTTCAAGGAACTGCCATGAAGAAAACAACACTCTCACCAACACTGACAGGGCAAGCCACTTGTCTATAAACAGAGAGGAAACCCCACTCCCTTCCAGCACTGATGATGTTGCCTAGCGGGGTCATGAAATGTCTGTAAACCACCAAACTCAAAGAGCACCAAGGACGCCATCGTCGTTGTCGTCCTCCTCCTCCTCCTCCTCCTCCTCTCCCCAAATCCCACTCCTTTCTAGCACTGAGGATATTATCTAATTGGGTAATAAAACATCTGCAAGAAAAGAACCAATCTCAGAGAGCATCAACCATCTCACAGTCCTCCTCCTCCTCCTCCTCCTCCACAAACCTCCCTCCCTCCTAGCACTGATGATGTTATTTAGTTGGGTAATGAAATGTCTGCCATCAACCAAGTTCAGAGGACACCAAGGACGACCACCACCACCACCACCTCCTCCTCATCATCATCATCTCCTTCTTCTCCTCCAAGTACCCCACAGGCAGCCTCCCCCCCTCCCCCTGCCTATCCCACTTCCTTCTAGCACTGATGTTACCTAGTCAGGCAATGAACTATCTGCAAACGAACAACCAAACTCAAAACAGCCCCAAGAACTTCACAATGCAACCCTCAGCTACAAATATTTTCTCTTTTATTGCTAATTTGCCCCTGTCTGTTGCTGTTGAGGGTTTGTTGGCTTCCCATCCTTCTCTCTCATCTTGGAGTTTCTTTATCTTCTCCATCCAGCTTCCAACGAGGCCCAAACCTCTTTAGCTATTTCTAAGATCTTCCGTTGAGTTGGTTCACCAACTCTGACCAGAGCTCTTAAATTTCTCTTCGAAACAGCGGTGACGACGTACCCAGACTTAGGGGGACCTGCAAAATGTGGGCCAGGCCATCAGGAGAACAGGAATCGGGGACATCCAGAAAGTGTCAGCCAAGGGAGGGTTCAGCTCAACCATCCAACCGGTTTTATTTATTTCCCTCCCCCCCCTTATGTATAAGTGGTTGAGGAAACCATCTGCATTTTAAATAGCTCCGTTCCACAATTAGATTCCTTCTTTCCTTTTAAAGATGCAAATTAAAACATGTCCTAATAAAAGAGGATCAACACCGGCAACCGACCGGAGTTTGTTCTTTAATGATAGTCTGAGCGCAGAGCATTTGATATGCAAAGGGTAAAAATAGCCACGAAGGAAATAAACAAACTGCCTGTCTCAGAGCCACCGGCTCTTTGAACAGCACGAGTCTTCGGCAATCAGAGTTCCTGGCAGGAGACGCTACGGTTTTAAAAGTACCATCAAACAGTCCAGCAAGGCTGTCCAGGATGTGCACTGAGAAACTGACCCAACTAACCAGCATGCCATTTCGGAGAGCATGTAGCCAGATGTGTTTGGGATGCTCAGAAATCCAGATAGAATAAACAGCCGTTTCCATTTTTCATCACCCGCTGCTGTGGTAACCTCCATCATTTAGCTACGCCTTCCCTCCATCAGCCATCCACCCTTGGCCATCTTCGTTAGGAAGGATGATGTCAAGACTGATTTGCCGTTTCACCGACGTTTTCGCAGTTTGACAAAAAAGGGAAGCAGTTGTGGAATGGAATGCAAAGGTCGGGGTGTGTGAGAGATGGTATTTAGGCAACGGAGGCATCTTTGGAAGTGTGGCTACCTGTGTTCTCATAACAAAATGAACAAAAGGTATTAGTTGTGGGTGGCTCGGGGGGGGGGGGATGGAAATAACTATGCTTGTGTTTGCGCGGGAAATCAGAGCTGGTTTTGCTTCTTCTATGCCAATGTAGATTTTCAGTAAAGTATTATACCCTTGGTAAAATTATGTCCCAGGAGTTTCTTTTTCTGGAAATGCCAACTGGACAGTTGGCAGGCGATACATAATTGGATTTCTTAGGGAAATCAACATCCTTCGTCCAGTTGGGTCTAGTGGTTAAGACACCAGGCTAGAAACCAGGAGACTGTGAATTCTAGTCCTGCCTTAACCATGAAAGCCAGCTAGGTAACGTTGGAGCTATCACCTGGAGATAATGAGTTCTAGTCCTTCCTGAGGTGTGAAAACTGGTTGAGTGACTTTGGGCCAATCACCAGGAGGTGGTGAGTTCTAGTCCCCCCTTAGGCGTGAAAGCTGACTGGTTGACTTTGGGCCAATCACCTAGAGATAGTGAGTTCAAGTCCCACCTTAGGCGTGAAAGCTGGCTGGGTGACTTTGGGCCAATCACCAGGAGAAGGTGAGTTCTAGTCCTGCTTTAGACATGAAACCTAGTTACTCAAGTAATGCCTTCTCTGGTTTCAGGCATTGAAAGCATAAATTAGCCAAACGTTACTACCTGCAGTAACACGTCTAAAAGTGGACAATTCCATACAGATGTCCCTTTGCCTTCTCATTCAATTTCCCAAAGGATCTGGGGGATTTGAAAGGCCAAAGACTGAATTAAAGATGTCAGGTTAGGTGCCATCAATCTGGTTCCCTTCAGTTACACTGGGCTGCAGATATATCCCAGGGCATTCCTTCCACTGCTAATCCAATCTACTTAATGTAACTGATTAAGGGCAGAGTAAGTGGGAAGCTGACAGCAATCCAAAATGAAAAATTGGAGATGTCCCCCTGTACTTCTAAGGGGAGGGGAGGGGCTCTTTCTTATGTGCCCAACTATATCCCAAAGGGGTCCTAAAGCACATAGAAGAGATGTATTACCAGAAATGTATCTCCTTTGGTGGGGTTTTTTTAATCAATTTGCCTGACATTTTCATATCATTTTACCTCAGAATCTCAGCTTGACAAATTAATAACTATACTTATTATTGAGAAAGTACTTTAAATTTTAAATGCTTGACAGATGTTGAACTGGGTTAACTTACACATTGATATTAATCAGATAGCGTGAGGGCACTTTTTAAAAAAAAAAAAAAAAGTGTAGGAAGCATTTGTGAGATCCATGAAGCAGATATCCATACAAGATGGGTGTTGGTGTTGGTGTTGGTGTTGTTGGTGGAGGAGGAGGAGGAGAAGAAGAAGAAGGAGAGGGGGAGGAGAAGGAGAAGGAGAAGGAGAAGGAGAAGGAGAAGGAGAAGGAGAAGGAGAAGGAGAAGGAGAAGGAGAAGGAGAAGGAGAAGGAGAAGGAGAAGAAGAAGAAGAAGAAGAAGAAGAAGAAGAAGAAGAAGAAGAAGAAGAAGAAGAGAGGAGGAGGAGGAGGAGGAGAAGGAGAAGGAGAAAGAGAAGAAGAAGAAGAAGAAGAAGAAGAAGAAGAAGAAGAAGAAGAAGAAGAAGAAGAAGAAGAAGAAGAAGAAGAAGAAGAAGAAGAAGAAGAAGAAGAAGAAGAAGCAGCATATAAAAATGAGTGAAAATTCCACTCGTGAATCTGCAGAGGTTGGCACATCAACCAGGCCCAGTCAACCAAAAGAAGGAAATAGCTCGGCTTTAAACCCATCCTCTCCATCTTTCCTTCTTGCAGAAGACTGGAATTTTAAAGAAGAAAATCCATTCTCAAAATTTGGCCCGATTGCCATGGGCAAAAAGAGAGACATAAGAGGTGAGCAAACCTGGAGACAATCAGCCATTGTCAGGACAACAGCCTCCCATGTTGAAGGCCTGTTGGCCCTGTTATTAAACAGGAGAAAATAAAAAGTTCTAAAATTAATCTTGCAGGACCATCAAGAACTCAGTTCCCTGAGGGATTTACAAGGATCCAATCTTCCAAATCTGTGATGCTTCCTTTAGGGGTTGCCTCCAGTTGCTAAAAGACACGACTACGCAGCTTGTCTTTCATGAAGCCATCTGAATTTGTCACCCTGGACTGGGGGTGGTGGGAGAAGACTTGATAGGTTGGACCCCCCCCCCCTCAACTTGAGAGAACATTCAACCCTTACGTGGCATTTGTGTATTGCTACGTTAATTATTGCACAGCTAGGGATTAAATCTTATAGCTTGGCCTTTACTTAATGAGCAAGCTGTGAGGATTCGGACTCATATTTTATTAATCAAAGATGTTTTAAAACATCGTGACAGAGATATATTTAACAAATGCATGCACGGCATGGTGTAGGGACCGTTGTTTTTCTTTCAATATTTTCTTTTATGAAGAACGGCTGCAGGACTTGGGTTTGGCTAGTCTAAAGAAAAGAAGAAATAGGGGGGACATGATAGCAGCGTTCCAGTATTTTAGGGGCTGCCACAAAGAAGAGGGGGTCACGTTACTCACCAAAGCACCAGAGGGCAGGACGAGAAACGATGGTTGGAAACTGATCAAAGAGAGAAGCAACCTGGAACTAAGGAGAAAGTTCCTAACAGTGAGGACAATTAACCAGTGGAACATCTTGCCTCCAGAAATCGTGGGCGTTCCATCACTGGAGGTTTTTAAGAAGAGACTGGACAGTCACTTGTCTGAGATGGTATAGGCTCTCCTGCTTGAGCAGGGGGCTGCTCTAGAAGACCTCCAAGGTCCCTCTCAGCTCTATTCTATTCTATTCTATTCTATTCTATTCTATTCTATTCTATTCTATTCTATTCTATTCTATTCTATTCTATTCTATTCTATTCTATTCTATTCTATTCTATTCTATTCTATTCTATTCTATTCTATTCTTGTCAGAAGAAGTTTGTTAAGCTAACACAGCAACCATTCTCCCCTTAGCCATATTCTTGAAGTTGAATTAAATTCTTTCCTAAACTGGAGAAAACCTTTGGATTTTTCAACTGAATATGCAGGACAGCTTGGTGCAAAATCAAAATTTTAGCCATTCCTCAATCCCCACACGATACTGACCGACCGTAAGTAAGGAACACAACAATTAATGTATTATAGTTTATCCCCAAGTGAGGTTCACAGGTATAGCAGTTTCCTCTTAGTCTTTAATGTAGTGTCTATTGGAAGGTAGCATTTCCTTTCTTAATCAGAGCCTCTGAATCTGTGCTAAACTGGTTACATTTTGTGTGCTTGGAACGTGTTTGTGTAGAGGTTAAAGCATCAGGCTAGAAACTGGGTGACTAGGAATTCTAGTCCACTAGCTGGGTGTCCAGTCCTCCTCTCTCAGCCTTAGGAAGAAGATGGCAAGGCCAAACTACTTCCAAAAAAACCTTTCCAAAAATTTGCATTCTCCAAGAATCAGGCATGATTGAGTGGAAGAAAAGAAAGAACATGTCAACCGTTGGTCAAAGCAAGTTGATGGGTCTAGCTTATTCCTGTTAGCTGTGCAGTGTGCCAAAATAGACAAAGCAATTACCTGTTGAATTCAGGGGATCACCTTGTTTCTGAGCTGATCTACCACCGTAATAAATGTATTCTACTTTTTGTTCCCACAGCCAAGCAATTAGGCAAAGACTAAGAAAGTTCTGGCAGGACGCTGTTGAAAGACGGCAAAGGACTCCTTGCAAAGGGGAGGAAAGCGATACACGGGAAGCAAAAAGTGCAGACTTACCAGCTGAAATGTCATAAAAGGTGGATATGGAAGAACAACCTCTAAGAGGCATTGGTAGAACTGAGCCAAGACGAATCCAGAAAGTGCTGAATCCTTAAACGAAGGCTTTAAACAATTGCTACGAAAACCAAATCTGGTCTTGGGACTTTACTTCTCAGAAAGTAATCCACCCAGCTGCCCACATGGTTTCTCCCATATAAACACAACACACACACACACCCAGGGTCAAACCCCCTGCTCTGCTGTGGGATGCCTGCTGTTAAATTTAAATTAATCTTCCTGCCTGGTTGGGGTTGACCTTTCCAATAAGGGCCTGGAAACAGCATAGTTGTCGCCTGGGGGGCTGAGGAGAAAGCTAGGGCATGGAGAGAGAAGCACACACATATGCACCAATACACACACACACACACACACACACACTTGCAAAAGTCAAATCTTTTAAGCTCTGTTGTAGCCTTTGATGGGTGCGATGTTTAAAAGTTTGCCTAGTCCTTCATAACATGGCTTGTGACGTCTCAAGGATTCGGAGTGACGGTGGTTTGGGAATCCCCAGTTCAACTTTGCTTCTTTGCAATGCCCAAAATTCAGTCCAGTCTGGTCCAGTAAAGGACTGGATGCTAAAACATAGATTGAATGGATGCAGGAATTGGGTAAGCTAGTCTAGTGAAAAAAAGGACAAAGGGTGACATGATAGCAGCGTTCCAATATTTGAGGGGCTCTCAAAGAGAAGAGGAGGTCAAGCTATTCTCCGAAGTACCTGAAGGCAGAACAAGAAGCAACGGATGGAAACTAATCAAGGAGAGACGCAAGCTAGAACTAAGGAGAAATTTCCTAGCAGTTAGAACAATTAATCAGTGGAAGGCTTTGCCTCCAGAAGTTGTGGGAGGTTTTTAAGGTTTTTAAGAAGAGACTGGACAAGCACTTGTCTGAAATGGTATAGGGTCTCCTGCCTGAGTAGGGGGTTGGACTAGAAGACCTCCAAGATCTTTTCCAATTCTGCTATACTGTTACTGTAACTTATCAAAATATTGTCACATGGGCTGCGCAAAGAATCAACCCTCCCATTCTATTTTTATTCAGAGTTGCACACATTTCCTTTTAAATTTGGTCAAATATTATTCATGCTTCCTGTATCTTTATAAATTCACAAGGAGCAAGGACCTATTGAAAAGAAAGAGGCATACCTCTAAATAAGTGGCTTTTGGTTAGACAGAACTGTGTTTTATTTGAAAACTGTATTTATTCGGCTGTTCTGCGAATCTGTACAGATTCAGTGAAATGAATCAATATATCCATTAAATTCTTACACCGAATCAACAACTCATCCTTTAATTGGACAAGTTCCTGTCTCTGTTAATAAAAACCCTCTCTCTCTCTTTTTTTTACAACACAGATATTTGTTGTTAATCTTTGCCTGAATTGAGGAGACAAACAATGGTTTGTTCCATCTAGCCTAGGGAGAGACCATTTAGAAAAACCACCCTTTTTGCTGAACGGAGATGGTCAAGTCAGTTTCCTCCCAAAAGGATTATTTAACGTTCCCTATCAACCGTCTCCAATTTAATTGCCCAAACTAGCACACACAGAGGATGGTAAAAAAAAAATACTGGAAGCAAAGGCTGTCAGGTTTTAATTGTTTAAAAATAAAACAATAGCATTACCCTTGAAGAATTAACCGAATGGAAAAAGAGAGGCTGAGCTTTTTTTTCTATAGTTGGAAATTCTAATGAAGATAAGGGAAGTGGTTGATGGTGTCACAGGCACGATGTTCCCCATGGTTTGGGGAATACCCAAAATGGTTGAACAGCATGAGCAAGGCTGATGTTGGGAAATAAGGAAGAATTTCCTGACAGTGAGAACAATTAATCAGGGGAACAGCTTGCTTCTGAGGTTGTGGGTGCTCCATCACTGGAGGTTTTCAAGGAGAGACTTGACAGCCATTTGTCCAGAATGAGCAGGGTGTTGGACTAGAAGACCTCCACGGTCCCTTCCAACTCTATTATTCTATGTCCTATTGCAAATTGCAGAGTGAGTGGATGGGAATCTCCACTCCGGAGACTCAGCAAATAACACGTGTTCATTTTGAGGCATCTAATCCAAAGAAAACCAACTAATTAAATTACTAAATCAGTTTTATGGGATTCTCAGAGAGAGGGAACTTGACAAGATGACTAACACTATGTTTTCAAATACACGGGACACCTACATCAACATGGACAGCTCCACCAGGACATTTGCCACTGGTTAACTGTGTCTTAAGGAGCTTCAGCACCATGGAGAGTAACTTTTTTCTTCCCCTCCTTTGGTGCTGAACCAGATTCTGTCTTTCAAACAAATGTTTGAATATGGTGTTTTGGGTTTTATTTTGGGGTGGGTTTTTTTTTTTTTTTTTAGAACCCTTTCAATAATGGATACCATTAGGATAGAGGGGAAAAAAAAGAAGAATGCATGATTCCTTGTCTTCTTCCGAAGGGCACTAAAAGACAAGGACTGGAAGACGAAGGAAAGATGCTTGACGGAGCAAATGGCCAACATTTAAAACCTGCCAGAGTTTAATTTGGCAGCACATTACAAACCCAAGCGGAGCTGTGTATTTTCAGCTATGTCTGTGCAATAAAAAGATCAGACCAAACTGGGATGAGGAACAGAAAAGAGACAATCAAAGGGATGAAGAGTAACTTTAAAAAAAAAAGAAGAAGAAGAAATGGCTGTTGCAAAAACAAGGTCTTTGGCATGACCGATGCTGTTGTATTTAGAAATGTTGTCTTCTTCTCTTCAAATGCCAAACATGGGGTTCACTCAATACAACAAGTGGGGAATACATTTGGGGGATAACAAGACAATGCGTCTCTTTCCCCAGGAAATTCATTTTCTTGGAGGAGAAGAATACTGTCCTGTTGCTCCTCAATGTCTCAAGGTACACTCCGGTTCCAAATGCACCCCAATTTTTGTTTCTAAGTTTGGGAGAGAACTTATAACATCCTCTCTCTCTTTTTTTTTTTTTTTAGCCTGGCAAATGTCAGCTCCTCATAAATGAATCTGAAATTGAATTGGAGAGAAAACAGCGTTAGATACCCCTTCCTCCCCCTCCCCTTTGCTTCTCTCTTATGTAATCGTTGAGCACTGCTCTGTTTCATGGAGAAAACAATTCCTGCTACCGTTTATCTGCTCGAGAAGATTTATCTCCCTTTGGGGAGTTCTGGGTTTTGTTACGGAAAAGCTAGGAGACCAGCAAGAATCATGAAAGATCTAGCTGTTTGGAAGAGAATATGGACATTAGGGGGTCTCAGGACAAATCTGGTCCCAGACCTGGAAGAAGGAAGAGATTTGATCATGCTGCTGTGGATACCATCTTGGCTTTCTTGACCAGCTGTTTCGGAAAGAAGAAGAAGAAGAAGAAGAAGAAGAAGAAGAAGAAGAAGAAGAAGAAGAAGAAGAAGAAGAAGAAGAAGAAGAAGAAGAAGAGAAGAAGAAGAAGAAGAAGAAGAAGAAGAAGAAGAAGAAGGAGGAGGAGGAGGAGGAGGAGGAGGAGAGGAGGAGGGGGAGGAGGAGGAGGAGGAGGAGGGAGGAGAGGAGGAGGAGGAGGAGGAGGAGGAGGAAGAAGAAGAAGAAGAAGAAGAAGAAGAAAAGAAGATAGAAGAAGAAGAAGAAGAGAAGAAGAAGAGGAGGAGGAGGAGGAGGAGGAGGAGGAGGAGGAGGAGGAGGAGGAGGAGGATGATAAAAGATAAAAATGAGTGAAAATTCCACTTGTGAATCTGCTGTAGCTAGCAGATACCTAGCTAGACAGCTAGACAGCTAGACAGACAGACAGACAGACAGACAGATAGGAATGATCAAAGTGGATCCACAACAGAGTTCCTGAAAAGTTGGCATCTTTTCCTGTCTCCTGAACATGTTTAAGGACATGGGCATTTGGCTATGCTGTAACCCCAGTTGGTTGTATCTAGGGTTGATGCCTACAAGAGAACTGTGTCTGCAGTTGGTGAACTAAATAGAACATTCAATCAAAATGAAGTTTTGTATGTTGGTTTTCTTCAAGCCAATTGCACCAAACCTTGATGGATGATGTGGCATCAAGGCGTTTGTCAACTCTTAGCCATCATTTAAATGTGAGCTTTCTTTATTGTTGCAAGCTAGATAAAAGAGGCAAAGAGGCCTTTCTTTCCTGCTGTGCTGCAGTATCATAAATCTTGCAGAGCCATTGCCCATAAGATCCTGAAATAGAAGGATAGAGAACAGCCAGTCAAGAAAGATGAGATCACTGTCCTGTATATATATATCCCTATTGTGGTAGATTTAGGAATTTGGCCAAAATTCAGATTTGCTGGTTGGTGAAGAACAGCTGATAGAAACTGCCAGATTACTGACTGCTGCTTCCTCTGGTTAGCTTTTGCCCTCTTCTTAGATCTGTACGAATGCTGATTTACTTATCAAATTTATTTGCTGCCCATCTCGTGATTTAGGCTGGGGTCTCCAATCTTGGCAACTTTGAGACTTGTGGACTTCAACTCCCCAAATTCCTCAGCAGGTAGAATTGCTCAGCCAGCCATACTGGCTGAGGAATTCGGGGGGTTGAAGTCCACAAGTCTTAAAGTTGCCAAGATTGGACAGCCCTGGTTTAGGTGACTCTGATTCTTAATCTTTGGCAAGTCTTAAGAACTGGCTCCCATAAGAAAGACTGAGCGCCAAAGAATTGAGGCCTTTGAACTCTGGTGCTGGAGGAGACTCCTGCGAGTCCCTTGGACTGCAAGGCAATCAAACCGGTCAGTCCTAGAGGAGATCAACCCTGACTGCTCCTTAGAAGGCCAGATCCTGAAGTTGAAACTCAAGTACTTTGGCACCTAATGAGAAGGAAGGACTCCCTGGAGAAGAGCCTAATGCTGGGAAAGATGGAGGGCAATAGAAGAAGGGGACGACAGAGAATGAGGTGGCTGGATGGAGCCACTGAAGCAGTAGGCGTGAGCTTCAATGGACTCCAGAAGATGGTAGAGGACAGGAAGGCCTGGAGGACCATTGTCCATGGGGTCGCGATGGGTCGGTCACGACTTCGCAACTAACAACAACAAAGAACTGGCTCAATTACTTATCGATTTCTCTCAAGGTCTCCAGTTTTCGAGGCTGTCTTTCCACCAGTCTAACAAGTCCCCCTCAGCCAAAATAGAGGCAAAATCCTCTTTCTAAAGAGACCATTTTGAGGTTCTCCATCGTAGAATCTCACATCTCAGCCTGCTAGACACTACCGCAGTAGCAATCTACGCCAAAACAAGACAAGAACCTCCCCAAACGAGAAGCCATTCATTTCTGTCAGAAACTGTACATCTTTACAGTGGAGAGGAGAGGGGTGTTACTCAGCCCGATGAAACATTACGGATGTAAGTTGTCAAAACGACGACAACAACAAAAAGATCTCATAATAATTGGAACAGAGGAAAGAGGTGCCATGCTCTCATTCAAGGTTTACTTAGTTCCGTTGAGGACCATTAGTTGACTTGACAATCCAGATGCCTTCAGTTTATTGGAGAAAGGACAAGACCCCTCAACGGTGGGAAATTGTCTTTTTGAAAGACGGATGCTAATGATCTTCTGCCTCGTCCTTTTCCGCTTGTCAGTTTCTCCGTGCAGAGATAGGTGCGAAAATGACAGCCATGAAAAAAGCGGGGAAGAGGGAGAAGAGAGAACCCGAGTCTCTCTTCCTCCTTCTAATTTCTTTCTTTCTTTCTTTCATTCATTCATCATTCATTCATTCATTCATTCATTCATTCATTCATTCATCACCTTTCTTCTTTTTATAAATAATTCAAGGCGGTGAACGTATCCAACAAACCTTCCTCCTCTTTTCCCCACAACAACCCTGTGAGGTGGGTTGGGCTGAGAGAGAGGGACTGACCCAAAGACGCCCAGCCGGCTTTCATGGCTAAGGTGGGACTAGAACTCACCAGCTCCTGGTGATTGGCCCAAAGTAACCCAGCCGACTTTCATGGCTAAGGTGGGACTAGAACTCACCAGCTCCTGATGACCGGCCCAAAGTCACCTAGCCGGCTTTCATACCTAAGGCAGGACTAGAACTCACTGTCTCCTGGTGATTGGCCCAAAGTCACCTAGCCGGCTTTCCTGGTGGTAGTCTTATCACTGTTGAACAATGGTTTGAAGTTACAACAGCCTTGGAAAAAGGGAATTATGACACGTCCTCCATGTTACAACTGTTGCAACCTTCAAGTTCACTCGATCACAATTTGGGCACTTGATGATCAGCTTCCATTTGTGACGGTTGTAAAGTTTTGCCCTCGTGTGATCATCATTTGTGACCTTCCCAGCCAACGTTTGGCAAGCAAACTCAAGGGGGGGGGCAAGCTGGATTCGCTTAATGGCCACTTGAGTCACCCAACGACCGTGGTGATCTGCTTAACGAATGGCTGTAGAATCAGGTCAGTCATGTGATGACTTGCTTAATGACCACATCACTTAACAGCTGAAATTCTGGGATGATAAGTCGAGGACCACCTGAATTACTGCCTTCATCTCCTATCTTTTCTTTCCTTCTCATCGGTTTGGGTTTTTGGCTGCCGCTAAGACACTCTCCCACACACACACCATTCTTCTAGTACAGGGATCTTCAAACTCGGCCCTTTTATGACTTGTGGACTTCAACTCCCAGAATTCCTCAGCCAGGCACGCTGGCTGAGGAATTCTGGGAGTTGAAGTCCACAAGTCATAAAAGGGCCGAGTTTGAAGATCCCTGTCTTAAATCTAACAAACAAAATGGAGGCTGGCTGAGGAATTCTGGCAGTTGAAGTCCACAAGTCATAAAAGGGCCACGTTTGAAGACCCGTGTTCTAGTACCTAAATGCAAAGATACAGTTGACGCCGACTACCTCTTGACACTATTTGAGATCTAGGAAGGGAATCCTACTTTCTATCAGATAGCGTGTATTTTATTGCTACAAACAAATCTCTTGCAAAATTCTTATCGGTCTCCTCTTCCCAGAACGGAAAAAAAATTGAGAAGCAAAGAGGATTCAAAATTTGCCTAGTCCAGCATCAGCACACAGGCTAATGATTAAAAAAAAAAAATCAATGTTCTCATTTCCTGCTGTTCAGGCAACATTAACATTGCAATCTGGTTACCTGCTGTAATCACAGCCAAACTCAATTATCCTCCTTAAACAAACAACGCAGCAAAAAGGCCACAAAATGCAATTTAATTCCACCACTTCGGTCCCTCTCTGGATTTTGAACTTGCAGGTCCGGATACAAATGGGAAGTAGCCATTTAGAATTTGCCTTTTAAAAATGAAATTATCCCCAGAACTACAGAACAATAAATAGGTCAGGTAAGGGCAAGCCACTTGTCTATAAACAGAGAACAAACCCAATTCCCTTCAAGCATTGATGATGTTGGCTAGCTGGGTCGTGAAACGTCTGCAAGAAAACCACCAGGCTCAGAGAGCACCAAGGATCCCACAGTCCTTCTCCTCTTCCTCCTCCACTCCATAAATCCCATTCTCTTCTAGCACTGATGATGTTGGCTAGCTGGGTCATGAAATGTCTGCAAGAAAACCACCAGGCTCGGAGAGCACCAATGACTCCACAGTTCTCCTCCTCCTCCTCTCGTAGGGCAATGTTCAACAACTTCCCATACCTTGGATGTATACCTCAAAGTTCTCCAAGACCACCACCACATCCTCTCCTCCTCCTCCTCCTCCTCCTCCTCCTCCTCCTCCTCCTCCCTTTTCATTGTTTCAGAAGTTGATTCGTAGGCCACACGAAGAAATAGGGGGAACATGATGGCAATATTCCAGTATCTGAGGGGCTGCCACAAAGAAGAGGGGGTCAGGTTGTTCACCAGAGCACCAGAGGGAAGGACGAGAAACAATGGTTGGAAGCTGATCGAAGAGAGAAGCAACCTGGAATTAAGGAGAAATTCCTGACAGTGAGGACAATCAACCAGTGGAACAGCTTGCCACCAGAAATCGTGGGCGCCCCATCACTGGAGGCTTTTAAAAAAAGAGACTGGACAATCACCTGTCTGAGATGGTATAGGTCCTCCTGCTTGAGCAGGGGGCTGGACTAGAAGACCTCCAAGGTCCCTTCCAGCTCTATTCTAATTCTAAATTCAATATTTCTCGCACGTACTATAACAATGCTACCTGCTTGCTCTTTTAATGCATGTTTTGGAATTATGACAATGTTCCGGTGTGTTTTGTAAAGATCAGGTACACCAAGGAGCATGGGGGATGCCAATTAATACAGCCGGAGACACATTGATGCTAATGACCTTCATGTCTGGGAAAACATTCTTACCCCAAAGGAAAACCTGGTGTGCTCTGGATAAATGCCTTGGTATGAAACCGGGAAATAGCTCCGTTTGATTTGAACAGCTAATCAAACCATGAAGAACTCCCCCATTCCTTTCTGGCAATGAAGACGTTGCCTAGCTGGGTCATGAAATGTCTGCCAAAAAAACTAACAAGCTCAGAGATCAGCAAGGACTCCAGCGATCACATCACATCGTAGAAAAGAGACTGCCTGAGCTACCGGTAAGCATGGAACGTTTAGGATGAAGTGCCTATCCAAAGAAGGCAGCAGGAAGGAGCGATGTATCCCAGCTTGTTCAGCTCCCTTTTGCATAGATGGGTAACTTAAGGAAGCTGCCCAAGATGTCATCAGGTGCAAAAAACTTTTTGAAAAAGAGCTTCAGGTGCTGAGGCAATCCATCAAGAAGAAGAGTCTCAACCTGTTGGGGATTTGGCTCCAGTCCCTAAATCTGCTTGGCAGCTAAACATTTTTTTTTTTGGGGGGGGGGGAGTACAAACAGAGACACTGTCACAGTTGGGAAGACCAAAGCAGAGCGAGCGACACAATTGGCACAATGGCTAAGTTTATCAGATCCATGTGGCAGGGAATATAGCTGCCCAACTGCTTAAGAAGATTTTATATAAAACAGCATCGTGCCTAGGAAAAGAGTCTGGCTGTGTGTGTGTGTATATATATATATATATATATATGTTTTCGTAGATTTTCACGGGTACAGGTATGCAGGTCTTGGCGTATTCGGGTCTTTTCCCGTGTAAGATTGAGAGTATCTTGGCGACGTTTCGACGAGGTCCCACTCGCCATCTTCAGGCTGGTGTCTTCGGCTTCGTGCTTGTGCGAGCAAAGCGTGATATTTATAGAAGGACGGCAGCTCCGATCACGCTTTGCTCGCACAAGCACGAAGCCGAAGACACCAGCCTGAAGATGGCGAGTGGGACCTCGTTGAAACATCGCCAAGATACTCTCAATCTTACACAGGAAAAGACCCGAATATGCCAAGACCTGCATATATATATATGTTTTCTGAGGTTTTCACGGGTGTTTGTATGTAGGTCTTTGGTAATTCGGGTTTTCTCCCACGTAAAATGGGAAGTGTCTTGGTGACGTTTCGACGAAGTCTCATTCATCATCTTCAGGCTGGCGTCTTCGGCTTCGTGCTTCTAGGAGCAATGTGTGATCGCAGCTGTTTCTTCCTTTTAACTACCAGTGGGGGTATGAACTGATATATATATCAGTTTGGTCTCTGTGATCATACTGGTTAGTCAACACAGGAGCATAATTTGCTCAACAAGTAGCAACTGGCCTTTTGAGGTTCCATCCAAAGAAGTAAGGTAGATTTCCCCAAGCTGGACAGACCTCACGTGTATAGACTTGATCATGGTGGTTGAAAATTGAAGCCCACAGACCTGCTGCGTGTCAAAATTAGCACTCGGTAGTATAGGTAGTTAAGGCACCAGGCTAAAAAGCCGGAGAGGGTGAGTTCTAGTCCTGCCTTAGGCATGAAAACCAGCTGGCTGACTCTGGGCCAATCACCAGGAAATAGAGAGTTCTAGTCTCACCTTAGGCATGAAAGCTGGCTCGGCGACTTGATCCAATGACCAGGAGACGGTGAGTTCTAGTTCCGTCTTAGGCAGGAAAGCCAACTGTGTGAGTTTAGGTCAATCACCAGGAGACGGTGAGTTCTAGCCCCACCTTAGGCACGAAAGCTAGCTCGGTGACTTGATCCAATGACCAGGAGACGGTGAATTCTAGTTCCGCCTTAGGCATGAGAGCCAACTGTGTGAGTTTAGGCCAATCACCGGGAGACGGTGAATTCTAGTCCTGCCTTAGGCACAAAAGCCCTCCAAGACAACCAACAAAGCATTCATTATGCCATCAAAACCGACCAATCAAAATCACATGGCTTTTATACTTTTTTTAAAAAATCACCCTCAATTGTGAACAGCGTCGGCAGCTTTCACAATGAAAAAGCATATCAGCGAGAGAGCAAGGCAGATAAATTTTTAATAATACTTGGAGGCGGGGTGAACAAGCGAGGAACGTCATGCAGAGGCAGCACAACTCCCCCCCCTTCTCCAAGCCTCAGATCCTTCAACTGCTCAATCAACCTGGTCTCTCTCTAGTAAGCAATTGGCCCTAGTTGGAAAACTAGGCCATCAATTTTGAATTACGTGCAGAAACGTGACTTCCAGGAAACTGATTTCAGCAGTATCCTTCCGTTTCAAAGTTTGTCATAGTCAACACAGCCCAAGTAGAGATGTGTATCAAGTGCAACCAACAAGAACTACCAACAGACAATGCACTTAATACACTCATTCCCTGTTGCAGCCATTTACAGGTGTGTGGACTTCAACCCCCACAATTCCACAGCCAACTTGGTCATGGATGAGAATTCTGAGAGCTGAAGTCCCTGGAAGTTGCTAAGATTGAGAAATACTGTAAAAAATGTGTGAGAATGACCTTGGGAGACCGGGAAAGAACTACTGCTTAGAGAACAGTCAGATACTGGGTAACATAGCTTAATGGGTGGAGCAAAGAAGATCAGAAGAGACTCTCCCCAAGTTATTGGTTGTAAAGATGATGTTGTGAGAATTGCATTGTCACGCTTACAAGATTCTGTTAATGTAGCCTTACAATAAAATAGAATTAGCTCAATTGGTCTTGTTTCCTGTCTGCTCTCCCTGGAAAGATGGGCAAATGCTAACTTCATATCTGCTCCCCTCCAGAGCTAAAGCTAGGCAAATTTGGTACAAACTGAATTAATCTTGACTTCATTAAATCTCGGGTCTGCAATGCCATTTGCTCACAGAACGCTTCCCCTCTCTGAACTAATGGGTCTCTTGTCAAGGCTCTTAATAACGACGATCTGCCATGGGGTATTTGACTTAAGCTTGTCAGAGGATTGCATCGGGAGAATCTCACCGCTTTGCTTGGGAAGAAAATGGGGGGCATCAACTCACTTTGTATAGGTTGAGGCCATCATTCCAATATGCTTATATTGACTGGGGCCTGATGAAGAAGTTGGCTGATGGGGGAATAGAGCAACTCACAGCCCTAAGTCCAGACTAGAACCCATCAATACTAAAGCTACTTTTAGTGTAAGGTTACAGTAATAGAATCTGGAAAGCCTGGAAACACACACACACACACGCACACACACGCACGCACACGGCTTTTATGTTCCAGAGAATGAGGAAGGGTCAGATCTGAGGTGCTTTCTCCATCTTCATTCCTGCTTTGGACTCAAATGTCTCCTGTCTGTCTGTCTATCTATCATCTCTATCCATCTCTCTTTCTATTTCTCTATCTCTAGCTCTATCCTTCCCTCTCTCTCATCTATCTATCTCCATCAATCTCCATATCTATCTATCTATCTATCTATCTATCTATCTATCTATCTATCTATCTGTCTGTCTGTCTGTCTGTCTGTCTGTCTGTCTGTCTGTCTGTCTGTCTGTCTGTCTGTCTGTCTATCTATCTATCTATCTATCTATCTATCTATCTATCTATCTATCTATCTATCATCTCCCTCCATCTATTTCTCTGTCTCTTTATCTATCTATCTCTCCTCTCTCTCTCCTCTCTATCTATCTATCTATCTATCTATCTATCTATCTATCTATCTATCTATCTATCTATCTATCTATCTATCTATCTATCTATCTATCTATCTATCTATCTATCTATCTATCTATCTATCTATCTATCTATCTATCTATCTATCTAATCTATCTATCCATCCATCTCTCTCTCATCTACATCCATATCTATGTATCTATGTATCTATGTATCTATGTATCTATGTATCTATGTATCTATGTATCTATGTATCTATCTATCTATCTATCTATCTATCTATCTATCTATCTATCTATCTATCTATCTATCTATCATCTATCTATCTATCTATCCACCCATCTATCTATCTATCTATCTATCTATCTATCCATCCATCCATCCATCCATCCATCCATCCATCCATCCATCCATCCATCCATCCATCCATCCATCCATCCATCCATCCATCCATCCATCCATCCATCCATCCACCATCTGATTTAAGAACTGCCCATCTCCCCCACAGAGGAACTTTGGGTGGTGTACAATAAAATGATTAAAAGCATAAAAGCAGACCTTCTCTGCATGGGTGGGATGGGCTGAAATAACGGGACAATGACGGATCCATAGGTAACTTGGGCTGTAGCTCTTCCTCCTGTCTCTCAAGGTTATCCTCAAAGCCCATCACACAAACCTCTCTGCCTCAACCCCACAGCTACAAATCCAGGTGCGAGAAACTGCCTCCTCCTATACAGCTGAGTAATTTTATGGTGATGCCTTTTCCTGACTTCAGAAACAGCAGTTGCTCAAAAGGCTCGCCTGGTTAAACATCGTGTAAACAAAAAGTTCCAACTCCGTGTTCGGAAAACCCGGTGAAGAAAAGCATGTGTAAACATTTTTTTTAAAAAAAAATGTTTTAGATTCCCTTAAAAACACTCAACTGAATGGACCAAATATTTACTGGAGGTGCTAAAGCAAACACACAACACATCTGCTCCTCTTCACAATTTCATGGAAGGCAACGACAGCCTTCAATAAACACGGGCCTCAAATGCGCAGGGAAACTTTGAAATGTGATGCGTTTTGTTTTTTTTTTGCTTGAGCTTTCTTGTTTAAGGTTTTGGAAAACATTATTTAAAGGTCAAATGAAATGATCTATTTGTCTGCTGTCTATTTCTCTACTATCTCAGTGGGTTCAGGGCTAACTTTCCGCTAGGTCCTATGGAAAGGAGGTCCACATTCTTATCTCCTAAGGACTGATGCAGAAAAGGCCCTGCTTTGTGTGTACAACCGGTGGGTCCCACAACAGGAAAGCCCCCAAATCTCAGTAGATGTCCTTAGGGGGTCATGCAAGGCAGGAAGGCTGTAGAGCAGAGCACGGGAGACGAAGGAGAACCGAAGCAACCATGGAAAAGTGGCTTGATGATCTTTAGAGTCACTTTGGTCTACCGGTTAAGGCACCAAGCTAGAAAATGGAAGATTGTGAATTCTAGTCTTGCTTTAGCCATGAAAGACGGCTGGGTGTCTATGGCCCAATCACCAGGAGATGGTGAGTTTTAGTCCTGGCTTAGGCTTGAAAGCTGGCTGAGTGACTTTGAGCCAATCACCAGGAGACAGTGAGTTCTAGTTCCACCTTCAGGCATGAAAGCCAGCTGGGTGACTTTGGCCCAATCACCAGGAGACAGTGAGTTCTAGTTCCACCTTCAGGCATGAAAGCCAGCTGGGTGACTTTGGCCCAATCACCAGGAGACAGTGAGTTCTAGTTCCACCTTCAGGCATGAAAGCCAGCTGGGTGACTTTGGCCCAATCACCAGGAGACAGTGAGTTCTAGTCCTGCCTTAGGCATGAAAGCCAGCTGAGTGACTTTGGGCCAATCACCAGGAGACAGTGAGTTCTAGTTCCACCTTCAGGCTTGAAAGCTAGCTGGGTGACTTTGGCCCAATCACCAGGAGACAGTGAGTTCTAGTCCCTGCCTAAGGCATGAAAGCCAGCTGGGTTGACTTTGAGCCAATCACCAGGAGACAGTGAGTTCTAGTCCTGCCTAAGGCATGAAAGCCAGCTGGGTGACTTTGAGCCAATCACCAGGAGACAGTGAGTTCTAGTCCTGCCTAAGGTATGAAAGCCAGCTGGGTGACTTTGGGCCAATCACCAGGAGATAGTGAGTTCTAGTTCCACCTTCAGGCATGAAAGCCGGCTGGGTGACTTTGGCCCAATCACGAGGAGACAGTGAGTTCTAGTCCTGCCTTAGGCATGAAAGCTGGCTGGGTGACTTTGGGCCAATCACCAGGAGACGGTGAGTTCTAGTCCTGCCTTAGGCATGAAAGTTGGCTGAGTGACTTTGGGCCAATCACCAGGAGACAGTGAATTCTAGTTCCACCTTCAGGCATGAAAGCCAGCTGGGTGACTTTGGCCCAATCACCAGGAGACAGTGAGTTCTAGTCCTGCCTTAGGCATGAAAGCTGGCTGGGTGACTTTGGCCCAATCACCAGGAGACAGTGAGTTCTAGTTCCACCTTCAGGCATGAAAGCCAGCTGAGTGACTTTGAGCCAATCACCAGGAGACAGTGAGTTCTAGTCCTGCCTAAGGCATGAAAGCCAGCTGGGTGACTTTGGCCCAATCACGAGGAGACAGGGAGTTCTAGTCCTGCCTTAGGCATGAAAGCTGGCTGGCTGACTTTGGCCCAATCACCAGGAGACGGTGAGTTCTAGTCCTACTTTAGCATCAAAGCCAGCTGGGTGACTCGGGGCCACTCCCTGTCTTTCAGCCTAACCCATCACACAGAGCCGTTGTTGTCGTGCGGAAAATCAAGAGGAAGTGTGTTGCATCCGTTCGCCACCCTCAGCTGTTTGCCAAATAACCGTGGTGGGAAATAAATAAATTAATTTAAAAAAAATCATTAACGAAATGACCTCCGCGCCCCCCCTCCCCCCTCCCCAAGGCTCATGAGCTCCTTCCAGGCACTCCCAGCAGAGTGAGCTTTTGCCTTTTTGCTTCCTAATCTTTTTATTAGCATCGATTGCAATGCTCCCCCCACGCCCCCCCCTCACCCCGGCAACTCCCCTTCCACTTAGGCTTCCATGCATTTACCCAACAGCTGTCACCGGCGGTAAATTCTACAGTTGCCTAGTAACTACCAGGTAAGGAAGCCAGCAAACCTCTCTTCGCAGGCTGCATGCTGAATGGCCAAGGGCAAAGGAGAGATTTGCTGGCCGTGATGGTTTATTAGTGGTCCTTCGCCCACGGAAGCACAGCTGCCCCCTCTCAAACAGGTGTCTAAGCCGACAGCTGTGCGAAGGGGAGACGGTTGATCGGTGAGTTTCGCCCCCTTTTACCGCCTTTCCCGCCTACAGTTATTAAGCGAATCGCTGCAATTATTAAGTCAGCGGCACGGCTGTTAAGCGAAGCTGGCTTCCCCACTGACTTTGCTTGCCGGAAGGTCGCAAAAGGGGAATCGCCCTGCAGCCGTCATGAATAGGAGTCAGCGGCCCAGGGTCCGAATTTCGATCGAGCGACGGTGTGAGGATACTGAGAGGGTCGTTAAGTGTGGGAAACGGTCATAAGCAACGGTCACGAAGCGGATGGCTGTCAAGCCGAGGGCCACCTGTACAGACTTTGCAACCTGACCAATAATACAGGTGTAGCTCACCGCTGCATAATGGCCGAAGGAAGAAACTATAGCAAAACGACAGATGGCTTCAATAATGTTATTTATTGAAACTGGAATTGGGTCTGTCTAATCTAATGAAGAGAAGGACGAGGGGGGACAGGATAGCAGTGTTCCAATATCTCAGGGGCTGCCCCAAAGAAGAGGGAGTCAAGCTATTCTCCAAGGCGCCGGAAGACAGGACAAGAAGCAACGGATGGAAACTCATCAAGGAGAGAAGCAACCTGGAACTAAGGAGGGAGGGAAGGTGGAAGGGAGGAAGGGGGAGGGAGGGAGGGAGGGAGGGGGGATGGAAGGAGGGAGAAGGAAGGAAGGAGGCGGAAGGAAGGAAGGAAGGAAGGAAGGAAGGAAGGAAGGAAGGAAGGAAGGAAGGAAGGAAGGAAGGGCAACGGATGGAAACTCATCAAGGAGAGAAGCAACCTAGAACTAAAGAGAAACTTCCTGACAGTGAGAACAATTAACCGGTGGAACAACCTGCCTCCAGAAGCGGTGAATGCTCCAACACTGGGAGTTTTTAAGAAGAGACTGGACAGCCATTTGTCCGAAATGGTATAGGGTTTCCTGCCTGAGCAGGGGGTTGGACTAGATGACCTCCAAGGTCCCTTCCAACTTTTTATTATTATTATTATAATTATTATTATTATTATTATTATTATTATTATTATTATTATTATTATTATTTGGACAAAAACTCTGCTTATGACAGAAACTTTCGGATCTCTCCAAAGTAAATGCAAAGACTTCTCAAGGATTCTCTCTTTTGTTTTCTTTCCTGCTTTCTAGGCATTACGAAGAGACATGGTGGGAGGAAGGTCCTGAGATGACGTGTGACTATCGACCCTTCCTTTCTCCAGTCTACAATCAGACTTGTAGAGCTTAGTTAGTACGTTCTGTGGTTAAGAGAGGGAGCCATAATACCACAGGCCTTTGTTTCTTTAAACAGAAAAATGGAAGAGGTCCTGATCAAAGGGGCTGGCTTAGCTACTCAAGCAAAAAGGTGGGGGGGGGCTACAAAATTAGCCACCTCCACCGATCGATCAATCAATTGTTCAGTTGCAGTTTGGAACTTCAATTCCCTTCCAATTGGAACACGCTTCTCTGCACCAATCTCCAATCAAGAACGTTACTTACCAAAGCTCTTTTTTTTGGGGGGGGGGGGAAGAGAGGGAAAAAAATTGATCTAAAGACACCTCATCTAAGTTTTGGGTCAGCACCTCTCTAAGTCCCCATTTTTTGCCCCTAATATGGGAGTTTCTTACGTTTTTTCTCAACTGTGCCTTAAAGCAGGGTTCCCCAATCTCTGGGCTGGCTCCCACGAGTGGGCTGTGAGCTATTTGCAACCGGGGCGGGAAACGGCGGGCGAGTGCGTGCGCTCACACGCATCCCCCCCCTTGTATGAGCAGCGGGCGAGCGTGTGCATGTGCGCTCCATTGGGGCGAGCGGCAGGCCTGTGCGCACACACACGGCTTCTGCAAATGGAGCTGTGCATTTGTGCGTGCTTGCCGGCCACTCATGGGGAACCATCCCTTCTTTCCCCTCCCCCCTGCCGGTCCACAAGTTTCGGGGAACTGTGCCTTAAACCAGGGGTCCATGGACCAGTACCAGGCCGTGGCATGCCAGCAATCGGTCCGCACAAACAAGCAAAGCCCCATGCGCGGGATGCAGGCAGCACACAAAACCACGCACCCTCCAGTCCGCAGAAAAACCTCTCTCCACGGAACCGGTCCCTGGTGCCCAAAAGGTTGGGGACCTCTGCCTTAAACCACAAACTCTGAAGTGCACAAAGAGGTCTAGAAACAATTCGGACTCCCAGCTACGCTGAGTAGGCCTTCTCATTACTTGCCCCATGAATCCATACTGAACGCTAAACCAAAAAGGCATTTCAGCGGTGTAGAGAGAGAAGAACAGACTTCCCATTTTGACGTGTCCCAAGGCCGTAATCCACTACAAGGAATCTAAACGTGATAAGATTCTCGCTGGTAGGAGAGGAGGAAAGGTGTAAATGACACAGACTCCTCAGACCAAATACTGTCTTTTATCTTTTATCTCCAAGATCGTCGAGGTGGTCTGGAAACAAACCAACAAACCCAGCGCCAAACGTGTATGACTTACCCAAAAGCCACAACGGGGATTCGCCCGGTTTAGGCTGATGACATTAGACCCAAAACACCTGGATTCTCTCTTCTAAAAAAAGCATTTGCTCCAATGTTTTCTGGGTCGCTGCAGGTTGTCTGGATGGCAACTCATTTCCAACCTGAAAAGGGACAGAAAGAGAAAGGTGGTGATTTGTTCTCTTTGGGGGACAATTTTGGCAATGGTCCACCATCTCCTTTTTAAGGGTGAAAACGACAAGAACGGAGAAGAAGAAGAAAAAATTATTGAATGACAATTCTCAGTTGCTTTTGCCCCTGTAACTCAAAAGTATCTCAAGTTGCTGATCTCTGTCTTGGGGCAAAAGATAGAAAAAGCAACTGATAAGGAGTGGAGACCCACAAAAAGTCTGTATTCTAATAGAAGGTAATCTTTGTAGCTGAGAGCTGAACTGGGGTCTCTGAGCGTAGTGGTTTTCTTGCAGACGTTTCATTACCTAACTAGTGAACACGATCAGAGCTGGAAGGAAGGATCTGCAAGGAAACAGCCAAGCTCAGAGAGTACCAAGGACCCCACAGTTAGAACAATTCACCAGTGGAACAGCTTGCCTCCAGAAGTTGTGGATGCTTTTTAAGAAGAGACTGGGCAGCCATTTGTCTGGAATGGTGTAGGTTCTCCTGCTTCAGCAGGGGGTTGGACTAGAAGACCTCCAAGGTCCCTTTCAACTCTGTTATTCTGTAACACGTTTGCAATCATGTGAGGCCTTCAGGAGCAGGAGAAGTAGTTCAATAGAGTCACAATGCCAAGGCGGGGGGTTAGACTAGAAGACCTCCAAGGTCCCTTCCAACTCTGCTATTCTTATTCTGTTAGTTGTTTCAGCCGTGCAAGGGAGCAACCGTGCCCGTCTTGGCACGGACTTCACAGCTTCAGGGCATGAGGGCATCATCTTGGTATCTGAGTAAGTGTCAATCTTAGAAAGGAGCTAACTTTAGCAACGTGTTTTGAGGAGTCAGCCATCCTTAACCATCCAGGCTGGGCTCCAATTGCTATTCCTGTTTCATGCTGCGTTTGGCTCTCCTCTCTGAATGCTCCATTGCAAAACGTTGCACGTTTTGATACTTGTATTCCCTCGCCTGCCCCTCCAGAATAGCAATCCTCCTCCACCCCAATGAAAGGGGAACGTTATACATTTGCATAACCGCGGTCTCTTTTTGGCTTCCCCAAAGCAATCAGAGAAGGTCGTCTCTTTCCGAGACAAACTGGAGGAAATCTCTCCACACTTGACAATCACGAAACAGCTGGCTGAAGGGGGCTGTTCAAAGCCCTCAAAAACACAGGGCAGGAAAACACGAGGAACCCCGCCAGCGTTCTCCCCGAAGCTACCTATTCTGACACCCGACAAAGACTTGACACCTAAGAGGACCTACATTTGCAGCTCACCGGCCCTTCCTCAAAAAAAGGTATTAAAAATGATAAATCAGAACTAAAAGAGAGAAAAGACAGAAGCGGTTGCTAGCTGAAAACACCAGTTGCAGACCAGAAACAATTCTATTTTAGAATAGAATAGAATAGAATAGAATAGAATAGAATAGAATAGAATAGAATAGAATAGAATAGAATAGAATAGAATAGAATAGAATAGAATAGAAAATAGAATAGAATAGAATAAGGAATAGAATAGAATAGAATAGAATAGAATAGAATAGAATAGAATAGAATAGAATAGAATAGAATAGAATAGAATAGAATAGAATAGAATAGAAGCTGGAAGGGACCTTTGAAGTCTTCTAGTCTAGCCCCCTGCTCGAGCAGGAGAACCTACACCATCTCAGACAGGTGAATGTCCAGTCTCCTCTTAAAAATCTCCAGTGATGGAGCACCCACAATTTCTGGAGGCAAGCTGTTCCACTGGTTCATTGTCCTCCCTGTCAGGAAGTTTCTCCTTAATTCCAGGTTGCTTCTCTCCTTGATCAGTTTCCAACCATTGTTTCTCGTCCTTCCCTCTGGTGCTCTGGTGAACAACCTGACCCCCCTCTGCCTTGTGGCAGCCCCTCAGATACTGGAACGCTGCTATCATGTCTCCCCTATTTTACAAAGGCATCGTTGCATACAGAATTCGTACCTTCCTTAATTCAAGAGACGTGCCAGCAGCTTTGTAAGAACCCTTCAGAGTCTCACTCTGAATGACCTTACCAAATTTTTACGGCGGGGGGGGGGCAGGATCTGGTTCTTCACCACTTCCTCCTCCCTTTCAGCAGGATCTGGGCCACTGAAAAGGGTTTTTTTTTTTTTTTTTAATTTATTCATTGACGTATCACTGGTTGTTTCTCCTCCCCACGTCTGACTAAAGGCTGAAATTTAAACCTTTGGATCTCTTTAGCCCTACTGAAACATTCAGAGGCAGACCTACCCCTTCCACAACAAGGGACAGACTCCTTTTCATTTGTGTCCGAAGCAAAGAAAAAGGGGAAGGTAAACGGGTAAACAGAAAAGATCTCCAATATTTGGGGGGCAACCAAGATTAGATATTCTACAATTCGGAGAAAGCTTGGTTCAGTCTATGATTCTCAGTTGGATGGGTAGGAAGTCAGCACACACACACACACACCGTCTCCCAGGGAAGGAAATATTTTGGGGGATATTAAAGAAGGCAGAAGATTATATTTCCGCAAAGGAACAATAGAAAAATCTTAGGCGGAAACCAGCCCTCAGTCTCCTTCTCCCCCAGCAGAGGCCACCTTTTTAGAAATGCAGATTTGGGACCATCCATTCATAAGCCAAATGCCTTCAGCCCCAGCCCCAGAGAAGGTTTGAGCTGATGGGATTAGAAAAACAAAGACTCCCAAGGATTAACCCAACACCATTAGAATACCAGAAAGGGCACACTCAAGCTCAGGTCAAAGCACATTGCACAGGAACAAATACAAAGTCCAAAGAAGGTATAAAAGCCCACCGATCCCAACTCCATTTGGTCAGCTGTCCCAGAACCACATGCTGTTGGTTCTGTTCTTCAATCAACAACCACCTTCTTTCCAAACAGCCTCCATTTTGTTTATTCCCGGCTTGGACTGGACCTGATGATTTTTCTTTCAACAGATATCATGAAGAGGAAAAAGCACTTGCTCATCTTTTGGGGACCCTGAACCCATCTGGAATGCAGAGAGCATGTGATGGGCACAACTCACAAGATGGCCCACAGTGGGCGTGGTCCATCACAGAATATCCTTACAAAGGAAGGCAAGAAAAGCACTTCAGACACAACCATCATTCTCCATTTTATTTTCCAAGAATAGCTTTGCAGTTGTAGAACCATTGCTGGAAATGCAAGCTAAGCTAGGTGAGGCTAAGGTGAACAAAAGTTAGAGCAAGGAGTTTGGTAGGCATCAGAAACAGGTTGGTAACTTCTTTGAGACCTCTCAGGTCTCCTGTAATCTCAAATCAGTATTTCCGGGGTTATGGTACTCAATCAACAGAGATGTTAACAGAATAACAAAGTTGGAAGGGATCTTGGAGGTCTTCTAATCCAACTTCCTGCCCAAGCAGGAGACCCTATACCATTCCAGATAAATGGTTGTCCAATCTTCTCCCTAAAATCTCCAGTGTTGGAGCACCCACACCTTCTGGAGGCAAGCTATTCCACTATTAATTGTCCTCAGTGTCAGGAATGTGCTCCTTAGTTCTAGGTTGCTTCTCTCCTTGATTAGTTTCCATCCGTTGCTTCTTAACCTGCCTTCAGGTGCTTTGGAGAATGGGTTGACCCCCTCTTCTTTGTGGCAGCCCCTCAAGTATTGGAACACTGCTATCGTGTCACCCCGATCCTTCTTTTCATTAAACTAGACATACCCAATTCCAGCAATCGTTCTTTATATGTTTTAGCCTCCAGTCCCCTGATCATCTTTGTTGCTCTTCTCTGCACTCTTTCCAGAGTTTATGTTCAGATTTATGTTCAGTCATGCTAGGCTAATGGAAAAAACTACAATGTCCATTCACTTTAAGATAGACTCATTCATATTTTTTTTAGCACCTCCAGGAATGCTCAAAATCATTCAAGTCACATCTGTTCATGGCAGAGCTGGACCTGCTTTGTAGAGCAGAGGTCCCCAACCTTTTGGGCACCAGGGACCGGTTCGGTGGAGAAAGGTTTTTCCACAGACCGGAGAGTGCGTGGTTTTGTGTGCTGCCTGCATCCCACGGATGGGGCTTTGCTTGTTTGTGCAGACCGGTTGCTGGCATGCCGCGGCCCGGTACCAGTCCACGGACCCGGGGTTGGGGACCCCTGTTGTAGAGGATCTCTACCAAGCACTGAGGAATGTCTATGCCTGGTGTGCATAGGCTGGGACAACGTTTTTCAATTTGTGTCATGCTGAATTGTGGACTCTCCAGGGGATGTACTATCTAGCAAGTCTGAAGACAAATGACGCTGTTGGTCTTCCCACTCCCAATTATTTGCAGTAATTCCTCCAAGGGGGTTGCATTTCAGTGCAATGCAGGGAGGGAGGGAGAGACGGAGGGAGGGACAGAGGAAGGAAGGAAGGAAGGAAGGAAGGAAGGAAGGAAGGAAGGAAGGAAGGAAGGAAGGAAGGAAGGAAGGAAGGAAGGAAGGAAGGAAGGAAGGAAGGAAGGAAGGAAGAGGAAGGATCATCTGAAGTCTCTCAATCCAAAAGGCATCTAAGTATATCCCACATCTGCAGATGGAACCTTCAGGAGAACTTCCTTCTTAAATAAGACAAAGCCAATCCAGACATTCCAGAGACAATCCCATTTCAGGGCCAGACCTCATCCACAACAACAAAAATGACTTCCTGTTTCAGAGGAACCCTAGATTGGTTGAACTGACATGATCCAGAGAATGAAGAGACTGTTCCAGAATTCTCCAGAACTTTCCGTTTCTGGAGACAGCATGGTTGACAGGTACCCAGCATGAAAGCCTGTAGAATAAGGAAGTCTATAATACCATCTTCATTTTAAAAGAGGGTCTGAAGCTTGAGGTAGACCAACGGAATTTGTAGGAAATAAGTGGGCCATCCTACCCCTTCTTTAGAAGGTTCAGAAGCCAAAAGGCCAGATATAATGATTCTAAATGGCAGAAGAAGCCCTCTATGGTCTACTAATAAATGGATATTCTATGCTTAGCCATGATCAAATTTCTTCCAATTTTCTGTAGGCCAACAACACCTCCCCCTTCAGCAAAGAAATCATTCTATTGAGGACCAAAAAAAAAAAAAATCATTAAAAGCCAATTTTCAAACAAGCCAATTGTTTCTATATTTCACATCGCATCCAATTATTCTTCCCATCCACTTTCTTTCTTTTCTTTTTTTTTAACGTCGAGAAATGGGAATCTACTAGTAATGGATTAAAGAGCTTAGGGTACCTTGAAGGGATGGAGATAAAGAGAGTTTGGCAGACGAAAAAAGAAAGGAAGGGGAAAAAAAAAAAAGATACTCATTTGAATAAACTCAGCCAGCATCTTCGTGGATGCCATAGCAACTCTGGAAAAACCCAAATATGTGTGGGGGGGGGGATGCATTAAGCTTTTACGTGCCGGCTAGGGAATTAGAAGGCTCCTGGAGCTTTTAAGACAGATGCAGCATTAATTTGTCAATAACCAGGAGGCAAGTGGCTGTATTTTTAATAAATGTGTCAAATGAACAGCGATGGTGGTGGAACAGTAGCTCGCTTCCTTCTATCCAGGACGTGGCATATAAGCGATGCTTGAGCAAGGTCCACAGGATTGTCAGGGATGCTACACTTCCTCCCCATGAGCAGTTTTCCTTGTTACCTTCTGGGAGGGGGCTTCGTGCTATCCGAAGCAGGAATCTATGACAACTTGCTGTGAGCAACTCACCGTGGCCAACTCACCGTGGGATAACTCGCCGTGGGACAAGGGTTACATTAACATCGAAGGAACAGTGGAATAGAATCATTAAAGAAAGGACGCAAAAGGAGGGACAGAATGAAAAGGTGAACGACAAATGTTAAAATCATTTTTTAATCATCTTAAATAATTAAATTGAATTGTTGAATTGTCCCTCAGCGAGGTGCCCTGTGGCAAGTTGGCCGTGGCGAGTTGCCGTGGTCAGTTGACCGTGGCGATTTGCTACGGGGAGTTGTCCCATTCCGCCAAAGCAGAACATCTAAGATTCAGTCACAGCTTTGTTCCATATAGTGTCAACCTTGTGAACTCTCAAGTTTCTTCTTTCTGCTATGTATTCAAAATGGACAGTGATTAATATATATGTGTGTGTGTGTGTATGTATGTATGTATGTGTATATGTGTATATTAGGAGCCGTGGTGACGCAGTGGTTAGAATGCAGTATTGCAGGCTAATTGTGCTCACTGCCAGGAGTTCGATCCTCACCATCTCAAGGTTGACTCAACCTTCCATCCTTCCGAGGTCGGTAAAATGAGGACCCAGATTGTTGGGGGAGCAATAGGCTGACTCTGTAAACCGCTTAGAGAAGGCTGGAAAGCACTGTGAAGTGGTATATAAGTCTAAGGGCTATTGCTATTGTTCTTCCTTCCTTTCCTTCCTTCCTTCCGTCCATGGTATGCAGTGGTTAGAATGCAGCATTTGCAGGCTGACTCTGCCCACTGCCAGGAGTTCGATCCTGACCAGCTCAAGGTGGACTCAGCCTTCCATCCTTCCAAGGTTGGTAAAATGAGGATCCAGATTGTTGGGGGCCATAGGCTGACTCTGTAAATCACTTAGAGAGGGTTATAAATCACTGTGAAGCAGTATATAAGTTTAAGTGCTATTGCTAAGTGCTATATATATATATATATCTCCTTTTTATTGAGAGCGGGCAACAGAATTTCATTTTTAATGTGGGCCAGTAAAAAATGGCAATAAAGGTGATCTTATCTTATTTTATCTTACCTTACCTTATCTCAGTTTTGTTGGTTTCATTTCGCTCAGCTTTGTATTGTCCTCGAAAGCAAAGATTGCATGCTAGGTCTCTGCGACAGCTTGATAATTCAATCAAGTCCCATTCCTAACTCGGTCTAACTCAAATTTCTATGTACGTCGGAACCGGTATTTAGAAACGGACTGCTATTACTGAAAATGGTGGGTGACATTCTCCATCTTGGAGCTGACAACCACTGAAGCCGGGCCATGTTCTCATGAACTGCTGAAAACAGGTTGCAACTTCAAAACACCTGGCTTCAGAAGTTCCTAAAAAGATTGCACAGCTTCCGCAGTTCGTGGGTTCCAGAAAGGAGAACACCATCCTCCATTTTTAGTAATAGGAGTCTGTTTGTAAATATGAGCTCTCCATAACTCAGATGTTCTTAGCTTGGTGATTGCCCGTATTGTATTTCAGCACTTGTTTGATGTGTTTGCAGAGCTCAGAGATGACCAATGGGCAGAGGGAAAGTTTGCCTTATCTTCACTAAGTTCCTCCTGCGCAGGTCAAAAGACACAGTTCATCTCTTTATATATAAGTTATGAAGAGAAGGACTAGAGGTGACATGATAGCAGTGTTCCAATATCTCAGGGGTTGCCACAAAGAAGACGGAGTCAAGCTATTCTCAAAAGCGCCTGAGGGCAGGACAAGAAGCAACGGATGGAAACTAAAATCAAGGAGAGAAGCAACCTGGAATTAAGGAGAAATTTCCTGATCATGAGAACGATTAATCAGTGGAACGACTTGCCTCCAGAAGCTGTGAATGCTCCAACACTGGAAGTTTTTAAGAAGAGATTGGATAATCATTTGACTTAAATGGTATAGGGTTTCCTGCCTAAGCGGGGGGTTGGACTAGATTAGAAGACCTCCAAGGTCTCTTCCGACTCTGTTATTCTATTCTATTCTATTCTATTCTATTCTATTCTATTCTATTCTATTCTATTCTATTCTATTCTATTCTATTCTATTCTATTCTATTCTATTCTATTCTATTTCTATTCTATTCTATTCCATTCCATTCCATTCCATTCCATTCTTCCATTCCACTGCACTCCACTTTTCTATTCTATTCCATTTTCTATTCTATTCTATTTTCTATTCTATTTTCTATTCTATTTTATTCATTCTGAATTCTATTCTATTCTATTCTATTCTATTCTATTCTATTCTATTCTATTCTATTCTATTCTATTCTATTCTATTCTATTCTATTCTATTCTATTCTATTCTATTCTATTCTAGGTTTCCTATCCACTTTCCATCCAGTTCATAGTCTCAAGACAACTGCATCCCAGCCACCGTCTCCAGCCAAAGGGTTTTAGCTGAGCAGCCTGGCCCAACAGAAGGCAATTCACCACAGGCTTCTCCTGGCTGTCCAGCAAAGCTGCAGTCCGTCATTTTAGGAACCGCAGGTGAATAAAACGATTGTCTGGCTGGTAAGCCACCCGTTTCCAATGCCAATTCCTCTTTCTTCCCCCACATTTAAAAAAAAAACACCAAAAGGTTTTGCCCCCACCCCAGAAAACTCAACAAAACTCTACCCAACTGAGTAGAAATTCAGCTTCTGGAAGTCATCCAAGACTTTTTCTCTTTTTTCCACTTCAAGAAGTCACAAAAGAGCAGCAAATTATTAGCTGTTTGATTCCTTAGTCCTATATTTATTTCTTTTTATTGCCCGTTCTGTTTCGTTTTTCAGATGCCCTTTTCAGAGCTTCTAATCTGCGTTTCTGCCTTGAGACTCTTATCAAAAGCTGGTCCTTTTTTTTTTTTTCCTTAAAGAAAAAAATAAATTAGACGGTCAAGTCCTATCTCCCGTGCTTCGTTCTGGATTAGGAGATCTTGGCGGATAAAAAATGTTCTCGGTTTCCACAGTTCCCCTCCTTGAGAAGCCCACTACTCTTCTACACATGGATTCAAGCATTCCATGGAATTGGATCTGGAGAAAGTGAGGGCTATTAGCAAAAAGGCCCACCCCACCTACTTTGTTTGTGTGAACAAAGAAGGGTGGACCTTTCTCTTTCTGGATTTGGTGGGAGGGGAGCAAATTTCTGTTTTGAACTGTGGTGTTGGAGAAGACTCTTGAGAATCCCTTGGAGAGCTAATTGGCCGATCCCGAAGGAAATCAACCTTGGCTGTTCCTTGGAAGGACAGATCCTGAAGCTGAAGCTCCAATATTTTGGCCACCTAATGAGGAGGACTCCTTGGAGAAGACCCCGATGTTGGGAAAGATGGAAGGCAAAGGGAGAAGGGGTTAGATAGCATCATCAACGCAATGAACATGAATTTGGGCAAGCTCCAGGAGACAGTGGAGGATGGGGGGACCTGGCGTGCTATGGTCCATGGGGCCCCCAAAAGTCAGACACCGCTTAGTGACTGAACAACAACAAATTTCTTTTAAAAAAAAACAAAACTCTGTTAGGCCTATTTTAGGCTTAAGCTATCACTAAATAAAGTCTCCTTCACATCAAGCTAACTTCATGGATGCATAGGGTTTCCTTGACAACGGGATGGAAAGAAATTCCCGCTGCTGGCTTTTAGCACACTTGGGTTGTTGTTTTTTTGTACCTCCTACAATGCTGAGGGGGTTCCTGGTGGTCTTTCATCCCAATCCTAACTGGGTCAGGGCCGGCTTAGCTCCTACGCCCAGGGTGCTGAAGACCGAGAAGACCCCAAGTCTATGCCAAACCAGGGCTGAGATGGACCTACCTCCCACTTAAATTCTCCGCTTTCATCCAAAACCTTCGCTCAGCCACCTTCCCTGATGGACAATCAAGCAAGCAATGATTGTACGTGCGTGTCTGAATACGTCCCGCAGGGCTGTGGTAGAAGCGATCCTATTAAGGCAGAGGTCCCCAACCTTTGGGGCACCAGGGACCGGTTCCGTGGAGAGAGGTTTTTCCGTGGACCGGAGAGTGCGTGGTTTTGTGTGCTGCCTGCATCCCGCGGATGGGGCTTTGCTTGTTTGTGCGGACCGGTTGCTGGCATGCCGCGGCCCTGTACCGGTCCACGGACCGGGGGTTGGGGACCCCTGTATTAAGGTACCCACACATTTATTTATTAAGACGACCGGTTTTTAGCTCAGGGCTGCCCTTTGGAAGAGGGAGCTCTCCTCTCTGTCGCTACTTAGCTCTTGTTTTAGCCTCGCTGATGGATTCCAGCACCTCACTTCTGTGGGCACTTTACAAAAACATTCAGATGAATAGAGTTTTAACAACAGCAAACCAGGTGAAGCTACGCAGAACGAGACTCGTTTTCCTCCCCACCCCAAAATGGGGGAAAGTAAGGAATACAAGATCTCAGATTGACATCTAGCATTTGTTTTGTTTGTTTGATGTATTTTCTATATCTGCCCATCTCAGGAATACAAGGTCCCAGATTAATTGACATCTAGCATTTATTTATTTCATTTTCTATATCTGCCCATCTCAGGAATACAAGGTCCCAGATTAATTGACATCTAACATTTGCTTGTTTATTTATTTTATTTATTTTCTATATCTGCCCATCTCAGGAATACAAGGTCCCAGATTAATTGACATCTAGCATTTATTTATTTTATTTTCTATATCTGCCCATCTCAGGAATACAAGGTCCCAGATTAATTGACATCTAACATTTGCTTGTTTATTTATTTTATTTATTTTCTATATCTGCCCATCTCAGGAATACAAGGTCCCAGATTAATTGACATCTAGCATTTATTTATTTTATTTTCTATATCTGCCCATCTCAGGAATACAAGGTCCCAGATTAATTGACATCTAGCATTTGCTTGTTTATTTATTTTATTTATTTTCTATATCTGCCCATCTCAGGAATACAAGGTCCCAGATTAATTGACATCTAGCATTTATTTATTTTATTTTCTATATCTGCCCATCTCAGGAATACAAGGTCCCAGATTAATTGACATCTAGCATTTATTTATTTTATTTTCTATATCTGCCCATCTCAGAAATACAAGGTCCCAGATTAATTGACATCTAACATTTGCTTGTTTATTTATTTTATTTATTTTCTATATCTGTCCATCTCAGGAATACAAGATCCCATATTAATTGACATCTAGCATTTGTTTATTTTATTTATTTATTTCCTATATCTGACCATCTCAGGAATACAAGATCCCATATTAATTGACATCTAGCATTTGTTTATTTTATTTATTTATTTCCTATATCTGACCATCTCAGGAATACAAGGTCCCATATTAATTGACATCTAGCATTTGTTTATTTTATTTATTTATTTTCTATATCTGCCCATCTCAGGAATACAAGATCCCATATTAATTGACATCTAGCATTTGTTTATTTTATTTATTTATTTTCTATATCTGCCTATCTCAGGAATACAAGATCCCATATTAATTGACATCTAGCATTTGTTTATTTTATTTATTTATTTCCTATATCTGACCATCTCAGGAATACAAGGTCCCATATTAATTGACATCTAGCATTTATTTATTTATTTTCTATATCTGCCCATCTCTGGGCGGCTCACAATTAAAAAAAAAAAAAAAGTTGAAAGGAAAGAGGTTCCACGGCCTGTTTAATGTTACAACAGTACTGAGGGGGAAAAAAAATGACTTAAAACCGGTCCTCAGACTGACATCTCCCGTCACGGGATCAAAATGACCAGGCGCTCAGCAACCAGCACATACGTGCAATAGTTGCAGCGCCCCCAGGGTCACATGATCACCCTTTGCGGTCTTCAAAGTTGGCTTCCTATGAGCATGCTCAATGGAGGCGGGTGGAGGGAGCTGGATTTGATTAATGACCGCAGGGTTCACTTAATTGCAGTGATTCGCTGAACGAACAGGGCAGAAAAGTTCATACAATCAGGCGTTAACAACCGGGTTGGGCCAAGAGAGAAAGGGACTGGCCCAAAGTCACCCAGTCAGCTTTCATGCCAAAGGCAGGACTAGAACTCACGGTCTCCTGGTGATTGGCCCAAAGTTACCCAGACGGTTTTTATGGCTAAGGCGGGACTAGACGTCACAGTCTCCTGATGATTGGCCCAGTTACCCAATCGGCTTTCACAGCTAAGGTAGGACTAGAATTCACCATCTCCTGGTGATTGGCCCAAAGTCACCCAGCCGGCTTTCATGCTTAAAACGGGAGTGGAACTTGTCATCTCCTGGTGACTGGCCCCAAATCATCCAGCTGACTTTCATGCCTAAGGCAGGATTGGAACTCGTGCACTCCTGGTTTCTAGTCTGGTTTCTAGTGCCTTAACCAGTATACCTATATCTACACATGTACCCGTACACAAATACACACACACACACACACTTGCACATTCAGAAGCTCCCCAAAGGGTAATTTCCACGCCAATGAAAGCACTCCATTGCAGAACCAGCTTGCCAAACCCCAAGGATGGATAACTTTGAAATTCAAGAGAGTGTCCCATCCCATCCTCCTGCAAGCGAAGTGTGGTGGACCCTCTTCTCCCAACCGCCCATCACCCACTCAGAGGCAGCCAAGATGCTAAAGGCAAAGAGATACTTGGAAACCCCACGGTGGATTTCATCCCAAACATTTCATGTCTCAGAGACAGACAGAGACAGAAAGGGGGAAAGAGAAGGAGAGAGAGAGAGGGAGAGGGGGAAGAGAGGGAGGGAGAGAACAGGAGAGAGGGAGGGAGATGGGGAGAGGGAGGGAGGGAGAGGGAGAGGGAGAGAAAGGGAAGGGAAGGGAGGGAGGGGAAGAGGGAGGGAGAGGGAGGGAGAGAGGGAGGGAGGGAGGGGAGAAAGGATGATAGAGAGATAGAGAGATACAATATACTGGGGAGAGAGAGGGGGGAAGAGAGGGAGGGAGGGAGATGGGGAGAGGGAAGGAGATGGGGAGAGGGAGGGAGAGAAGGGGGAATGGAAGGGAGGGAGGGGAAGAGGGAGGGAGATATGATAGATATAGATAGATACATACATACATACATACATACAATATACTGTAGATAGATAGATAGATAGATAGATAGATAGATAGATAGATAGATAGATAGATAGATAGATAGATAGATAGATAGATAGATAGATAGATAGATAGATAGATAGATAGATAGATAGATAGATAGATAGATAAAGAGAGAGAGAGAAATACAATATACTGGAGATAGATAGATAGATAGATAGATAGATAGATAGATAGATAGATAGATAGATAGATAGATAGATAGATAGATGATAGATAGATAGATAGATAGATAGATAGATAGATAGATAGATAGATAGATAGATAGATAGATAGATAGATAGATAGATAGATAGATAGATAGATAGATAGATAGATGCATAATGACAGCAGGCATTTCAAGGCTCAAAGCCTGGCTGGAAAAAAACGACGGATCCCATGAAACCAAAGAGGAAGGAAGTGAAACGGGAGGATTGAGGGGGGGGGGTGGAGGGGGAGGGAGCAGAAAGACATTGATTAGCAAGGATGACAAAGTTTCCCCTCGGTGCAGACATTCAGACCGTGGCTGCAAAGAAGCAGCTTCAAACAAGCAGCTTCCAGAAGAGGCCAAGATCATATCCGTGGGGAGATGACACAGGCTTTTCCTTCTTTTCCTTTTCTCTCTTTTTTTTTTAAAAAAAGATGCACGTACTTTCTCCTCTTAATCATGCATCACCCAAAGAGAGGACGGTGGCGGGGGGGGGGGGGGGGGCAGTGAGAGGGGGACAGAGGCAAGGAAGAGCAAATGGCCAAACGGCAGAGAAGCTGGAGAGAAAGAAAGAAAGAGAGAGAAAAAGAAACAGAGAGAGAGAGAGAGAATAATCTAGCAAAAGGGTTTAATCCGGTGCAGATCTTATGCTGCCGGCCTCAGAGACAGGCCGTTCCTTCCAACCGGCCAGCCAGCCAGCCAGCCAAGCTTCCCTATCTAGGAAGCTTTTGAAGGACATCAAAGCCCCCCCCCCCCACCGCCCCAAACAGCTACATTCCAGCAGAATGCGAAAGTTTGGCTGCTATCCGGATGACCTCTCCTGCAGTGGGGTGGTTGGTCAGCCCCGAAAGGGGTTAGAGAGGGGAGAGAAAATTAAAAAAAGAGAGGAGAGACAGAGACAGAAAAAGACACAGAGAGAGAGAGAGAGAGAGAGGGAGGGAGGGAGGGAGAGGGAGGCCAAGGGTGGGTGACCCTCTTAAGCCAGTTAAGCAGATAAAAGCTATTTTTAGGAAGAAGGAGCAGAACAGGAGCAGACCATCGGCCAAACGTAAAAATGAAATCAATCGCCCCGTGCCTTACCTTCAGAATTCAGCAGCTTTCCCCTAGAAACTGGGAGGTTGCAAACCAGAGTGGAGAAGAGAGAGAGAGAGAGAGGCAGGAGCAGAAAAAATAATCGGTTGGGAAATAAAACCAGAGGAATGAGCTCTCGGTCTGGACTTGGGTGGCCGCTGTCCTGAGAGGAGGAAGAGGAGGAGGAGGAAGAGAAGGAGGAGGAGGAAGAGGAGGAGGAAGCAGAAGAGCCGGCAGCCCCCGTGCGCCCGTGAGCTGTCCAAAGGCTCTTGGGACTGTGTGCGAGGAGGCAGGCAGGGTGCATCATTGGCCATGCAGCAGGCGCCACAGCCTATGGAACAGCAGCACTTTGGCACGCCTGTGCCGTGCACAGGAGCCACACGCACGCACAGCTTGGACACACACATCAAGATGGCTTTCCTGGGCTTGGCGGGGAGAGCTCTTCCACCCGAGCATCGGCAGCCTGCCTCGAGCAGGCCCACCTGCTGGAGAGGGTGGATGGATGGATGGAGAGAGCGAGAGCGAGAGAGCAGCATAATGCGGGGAAATTAAGCCTGGGGAAGGGGAGGTGGGCCAGGAGGGTGGGGAAGAGCTAGCGGGATGAAGAGCTTCAGCTTCCCCCCCCCCCCGCCAAGGCTGGCACAGGAGAGCTTCTCAACAGGTCTTGGGGAGAACCTACCAGGAGATGGATGGATGGATGGGATGGTAGGAGAAGCTGATAAGAGGTCCTGGAGACAGATGGGCCCAAGCACAAACCTACCTTTGAATATCTCCCTCTGAAAGGTATTTCGGAGGGGTTAGCTGGAGGCTTCCAACCAAGGGGTCCTCCTTGTCTCCCCCCCCCCTTTCCTGTCTTTGACAAAAGAAAGACTGCAATCAACTTGCATTCCCAATTTGCAACTTCTCACTGGGTGATCGGGCAGCTGCCTAGCAACTGGAAGGAGGAGGAGGAGGAGGAGGAAAGAAGAAAACTCTTCCTGTGCTAAATGAAAAAAAACAACAAAAACGAACTCTTGAAGATGGAAGCCAAATCTTTTAGCCCTGGGAGAAGAGAAATGGGAACCCCCACGGGACCCACGAAAGCAAGATCCGATAATGTTTGCGTTGGGCCAGGTGAGATGAGCCGTTTTAAAAGGGGAAAAAAAAAAAGAAGAATATTCCATCTCTTTTCTTGCACGCCTGCCAAAGCTATTTTTTTTTTTAAGAATCGACGGTCAGTGCAAGAGGCTCGGTCCTTATTTCAAGCAAATGGCTTTTTCCGCAGCCCAGGGTCTCGTGCGCCTTTTGCAAATGAGCCTTCTCCAACGTAGGAGACGATAGAAGGCATTTTCCCAAGCTGACTGTACCAGGCGTGCCCATAAAATGGACGTGGATGTCCCAGCAGATTGGACAGAGGGTGGTCTCCACAGCCACAAGAGGTCCTTCTGGGGCTGCTTCATCAGCTGCTCCATATTTCTTGGCTGTGTTCCACCAGACCTTTCTGTAAGGTCACCATATTCCTTCAGCAGATACTTGTTCCTGCTATTGTTAAACTACAGGTAGTGATCACAATTCTCACGCCGTCACCTTTACAGCTAACAACATGGGAAGAATCCCCAACCCTCTTTCTCCACCCATTATGCAGCTGTGGGCTATGCTGCCTCTTATCTGACTGTTCCCTAGAGAGCATCTCTTCTCCCCATTTCCCGAGCTCTTTCTCGCATACCATTATAGCCCCCTCCTTTACAGCCTAAGAAATAGGGAGGGTCCCTTCTAACCTTCTCCACCTATTATGCAGCTCTGGGCTGCACTGTCTCTTATCTGACGCCTTCCTTGGCGGTATCTCTTCTCCCATCTCACAAGATCTTTGTCACATTCCCTTTACAGCCGCCTCCTTTACAGGATGAGAAACTAGGGAGAGTCCCTTCTGAGCATCTTTCTCCATCCATTATACAGCTCTGGGCTATGCTGTCTCTTATCCTATCATTCCCTATGGAGCTTCTCTTCTATTTGTCTCCCAAAGTCTTTCCCACATACCGTAACCATCTCCTTTACAGCCTGAGAAACTAGGGAGGGTCCCTTCTGAGTATCCTTCTCCACCTATTATGCAGCTCTGGGCTGCGCTGTCTCTTATCTGACTCCTTCCTTAGCAGCATCTCTTCCCCCATCTCACAAGGTCTGTGTCACATTCCCGTTACAGCCGCCTCCTTTACAGGATGAGAAACTAGTGAGGGTCCCTTCTAAGCATCTTTCTCTACCTATTATCCAGCTCTGGGCTATGCTGTCTCTTATCTGACCTTTCCCTTGGCAGCATCTCTTCTCCAGGTCTTCCAAGGTCTTTCCCACGTGCCATTACACTTCTCCTCCAAATCTTAAACAAACAAAAAAATTTAGAGGAGCTCCAGAAGCTAAATGGCAAGCTTTAGAAATCACGGGCGTATACCTCTGAAGTAGGATCCAGCAGTTGATAAAAGGGTTTGTTTGGATGCACATCCTGAAATTATTATTTTTAAAACAGGTAAAATGATTTCTAAACGTTTGCAGATTTTCCATTTAAAAGAGATGGCAATCCCCTTATGGATCATTGTTTACCCCATGAACCTCTAAGCTGATTGCAAAGACTTGATCTCTCGATCTTAGAAAGCACAAGAAGCCTAAACACGGACATCCTGAGATTCCCCATCAATGGGTCTCGTTTTCTTCCTCAGTTGAGAGCTTTTTGTTCATCTCATGTCTGAATGTGTTCTTGTTGCTAATTTTTTCCCCCAGTTTCTTAAGCATTCTGGCACATATAGAATGCATCAGATTGAAAGGTGCTGGGCTAATCCAAGATTCTTCCTTGCCCAAATGGAGAACCTTTGCAAAAGAGACTAGGATGGTCTGTTTCTGTAAATGAGGATGGAGCCAGGATTCTAGATGTCACCAACTTGACCAACGATGAGAAATAATAGTGAGTCTTCAGCAACATCTGTAGGGAAAGGTTCCTATCTCATCTTTGGACATAAGGGAATGAGAGGACCTCTTTTTTCCCCCAAACGTATGACATCTTCCAATGGATCCATGGGATATTGGAGTTAGGCCAACCAGCAAGGCCAGGCTTCCTCAAGTTAACTTGAGCGATCTTGAGACCATCAACACCTCAGATAAAACTGGTGAATGGACTCTAAACTCTGGTCAAAATATGGTATTCCATCCAAATTAGGGGAAGGAACAGCTATAGCTAGCTTTGATCTGATTTTATTTTAAATTGGTCAAAATGAATGAAGGCCTACAGTAGACGGTAGGTCCTGGTTAAACCTTGGCTGGGCCAAAAAAAAACCAAGCTAGAGTAGACCGACAATCTGTAGATGGGAGACCGCCAAAAAATCCCATGGATGTCCGACAGTCTGAAAAGTTTAGGTGGATAGGTGGAAACTCTTTCTGGGCAAGATAAGTGCAAATAAACCCCATGCTATTGTCAAGGAGACTACATGGACATGACTTTGAGGCAAGGGAAAAAGAATCCAGATGCCCTCTGCTGTTCAATTACAATCTGCGCAACCGACAAAATTCTTTCGGCGTAAAGTGGAAAGTGGGGGGGGGGGATGATAAAATACATTCAGAAAAGGGGTGAAGAATTTCAAGGCAAAAATCTGAACATTATTAACTGGAAAAAGACTAAAAAAAAACACCCCACACATTCTTCCAGTTTCTAACTTCTCAGTTCCTGAAGTGTAGCCCAGTGTATCCAGGAGTTCTGATGCAACTGTTCAGGTGTCCTTCTGAAGACCCAAGGAAGAACAACAACTGTTCAGACTTCCAGATATAACCGTAGCTCCTTGGATATCCAGATATTGAGGTTAAACCCTGAGCGCATCATACAGAGGATTCTCTTGTTTCCGCCAGCCTTATAAAGTATATGAAGAGAAGAAAGAAGATGACTAAGAGACACCTACTTCAGCAGAAGATCAGGGGCTGTCTCAGCTTATGAACTTGGCTAAGGTCTTCTCAAGATGTCATTATTTTTAGAGACGAGGGATATTAGACATGTTCCTGAATCTCTTTCACACTGTAGAAGTCACCCATTGGGACTTTTCTAGTCCCCTTTTATAAAAGGGTTTACAAGCCAGGTCTTTATTCCACTGCACACCATGGATGGATGGATGGATGGATGGATGGAAAGGAAGGAAGGAAGGAAGGAAGGAAGGAAGGAAGGAAGGAAGGAAGGAAGGAAGGAAGGAAGGAAGGAAGGAAGGAAGGAAGGAAGGAAGGAAGGAAGGAAGGAGCAATAGCAACAGCACTTAGACTTATATACTGCTTCACAGTGCTTTCCAGCCCTCCCTAAGTGGTTTACAGAGTCAGCCTCTTGCCCCCAACAATTTCGGTCCTCATTTTACTGACCTCGGAAGGATGGATGGCTGAATTAACCTTGCGTCAATTAAAAAAATAAATAAATTGCTTGAACATATTGCATTTTTTTTTTGTAGGAAGCTCTGAAATGAACTAAATGATTAGAAAAGGGCTAGGAGTTTGCATGCCTGCAGTGCCGAGGATATAGTACTGATTTTTAAAACATTGTTTCTCGTAATGCTCATTATTTTATTGTTTTGATGTTAGGGAGCAGAGAGACTGCCGATATTGCAAAGGCCTGGGCACAGACGAAAGGGAGAGGGTGGGTCTTCACAACCATCTTGGTTGTAATCCTGATCAATTCCAGCTAACCAAACGTCCCTCTTTTTAGCCAACACAAAACCGGAGCTTCGGAGCTCTCCATAGGAGATTCTTGAAAGCTATTGCTGTAGCATCGTGAAAAAAAATTGCATGAAAACCAGAAACCAGCAAGGACTACATTTTTAGGAGGTTTGTTTATATCCAAAGCATTTTTTTTTTCTGTATTGAGGATGTCAAGCTCCCATTTTAAAAAAGACCATAAAGATAAACTTAAAAGCCTTAAGGCAGAGGTGTCCAACCCTGGGAACTTTAAAACCTGTGGAATTGGGAATTCTGGGAATTGAAGTCCACAGGTCTGAAAGACGGCAAGGTTGGACACCTCTGCCCTAAGCTTAAATAGTCTGAGTTTTCCCTCTTCCCAATTTATTTTCAAACCTCTCTCCGTGAAGAGTAGCTGTTAATATTTTTTTTTTTACAGCCATAAACAAATCCATTATTCTTTCGTAGCGTATCCTCAGAAGCAAAGTCAAACCCATTGACAAACGAAGTCAACATCGAAGGCCAAGCTGTCCCCTTTTAAAACTTTTTGAGAAGTCACACACATCAGAAGAACTGATACTTCAAAATGCCAATTCCTAAAATTAGCCTCAAGGTCCTTGAGCGCGTACAAAATGCCCTCAAAATCTGTCAAATAAAATGGGAAGGAAACAGATTAGCCGCAAGGTAAAATAAAGCTGTCATTAATGCTTGAATGAAAACGCCAAAAGAAGAGCATGTCAAAGCAGGTTTTGTTAAAAAACAAATAAGGCACCTATGACCATTTATTTCATTCTCAGCATAAATATCTACATATATATTTTCACAATAAGAAAGCAAAACACAGTTACATGTGCGTATATTTACAGGAATAATACTATGCCAAAAACAAAACAGTAAAGCGAGGTTAAGACACAACTTGTTTGGGTGGCCTCTGGATTGTTTATAAAAATTCTTAACAGTTGGACATTCCGGGTTCAGACCTAAGAGGGAAATATGTAACCCATCCCATTAAAGTCTGCAGGACTTCAGTGCAACTAACCACCATTAAACTGAGATCTTTGCAAACCACATCAACTCTTGGAGTCAGCTCTTCCAACAAAATCAGGGTTTAATTTAAGACGAGTGCCTTAAAAAGATAATCGCAAAGACCTTTATTCGTCATAGTTCCTCAGCTGGCTAGCCACAAGAAAAGTAAGAACTGAATGCACTTTAGACCAAGTTGTAACACAATCCCAATTTTACTCCACTAGTAAGTAAGCCCCTTTTCCTTTCATATTAGGTGAATTAAGAAATAAAATTCAACTTGAAGGCAACTTCGTTCCCCATTGTTAGACTTGTGTGTGTGCAACCTAAAAATTCATTTTCAACAGCTGCCTTGCTAACTTTATGGAGAGCTGCAGAAGCAACTTTGCAAACTCACGGTGCCCAAATCGCACATATAATAAGCCTGTTTCACACAAAACAGATCTTCTCCAGTTCTTTGACCGAAGGGGTTCAAAGATGCAGCAAAGGCCAATCTCAACGGCAGCTTAAAATCAGGTGCAAACCGCTCCCCTCCCACTCATCTCCACATGCTTTTGAGTGTTTAGAAAGAAAAATCTGAAATTAAAACAGACACGCACAAAACAAAATAGCTTAATAAACTTCACAGTGTCTTTAAGGCGAGGAAGGCTTGGTTCACACATGACACTAAAGTTGGGTTTAGTGTTAGCTTTGCAGGGAAGCAGGAAGATGGCGGAGCCGAGAATTGGGATCTTGCACGCACTTCGTCCCCTGAAGGATCATAGGGTTCAAGTCAAGGTTAATTTCATTTTATGAGACAATGGGCCAATTGTGAACTTCAGTGGACAAGATGGTTTCAAACTAAGATTAGTCAATTTCGAGCCCTGGGCTAATTTGCTACTTGATTTAACTGAGCAGAGTTTACTTTAAATTAGGACCACTGGTATACTTTCTGTATACAAAAAAAATACAACATTTTTGCTCAGCCAGAGGACAATTGAGTGTGAAGACTGAATCCTAGCCCTGACTTTGCCCCAGCTTTATGTGTGAACCAGGTCAGTCTGGGACAAGAAGTACACTAACATTATTTAACAACAGTGCTGACGTTTCCCCAAAACAGTTTGCAGTTTCGCTGCTAGAAAAGGAGGCACTTAAGATTTCCACCCTGCGGTCTTGAAGCGATTAAAACGTTGAAAACGTTTTGTTTGCCGATATTATGCAGCAGTTTTAAGATGGTTTAAAAACGCACGACAACTGGAGAGAGGAGAAATCCATTTTATGGCCCAATCCCAATCATTTTTGCTTAAAAATAAAACGCAATTATTCTCATGAAACATACCTCTGAAACATAGTGTTTACGGCTACAGTCAATGGCAAATATGGCTGCTTTAATTTCAAACAAGACAAATTTCAAGAGCTCTACTTCTGGGTGACGAATCTACCCATCTCCAACTGGTAACACTGATGTACTGGACCTTTGCAACCCATCATATATATTTGCATGTATTGTAAATTAAAGCAGCCTTTAAATGAGTCCACATCAGAGGCGTTCCAGCTTCCTTCATGTTTGTTTCAGGTCTGCAGATATCAAAGCGTTAAGAGTCCTACAAGACAACTACTAATTTTGCCATCTTGGAAAACAGAAAATCCTTGTTATGGCAAGAAAAGGCATCTTGACGAGAACTTGGCTGCCCTGTGGAAGAGTTTCAGGAGATTCCCAACCTCCGAACAAAGGCTAGGAGAAGTGTGCAGCTAGGATAACTCCAAGGATAACAATCAAGACAGTGACACAAATTAGCATGAACATCAGTTTCTGCAAAGAGAGGGGAAACTAGGATTAGCACATCCCCAAATAGTGACGCACAGATGTATAAAAACCAAAGAGGTGAGATGTGAATTAACAGAATAACAGAGTTGGAAGGCACCTTGGAGGTCTTCTAGTCCAACCCCCTGCTCAGGCAGAAAACCCTATTCCATTTCAGACAAGTGGTTGTCCAATTTCTTCTTAAAAACCTCCAGTGTTGGAGCACTCACAGCTTCTGGAGGCAAGCTGTTCCACTGATTAATTGTTCCCACTGTCAGGAAATTTCTCCTTAGTTCTAGGTTGCTTCTCTCCTTGATTAGTTTCCATCCGTTGCTTCTTGTCCTGCCTTCAAGTGCTTTGGAGAATAGCTTGACTCCCTCTTCTTTGGGGCAACCCCTGAGATATTGGCCGACTGCTATCATGTCACTCCTAGTCCTTTTTTTCATTAAACTGGACATACCCAATTCTTGCAACCATTCTTTATATGTTTTGGCCTCCAGTCCCCTAATCATCTTTGTTGCTCTTCTCCGCATTCTTTCTATTTTAGCATTTTCATCATAACAATACAGAGGCAAGCAATGTCAAGCATGGAGGAATGGGGTAGCCCACTGATCTAAAGAGTCAACCTCTCCCCAAAAGATCTGCTGAAATCTATCTAACATGCCTAGATCAGGAGGGGATTACAGACTGCGATCTTAATCCTCAATCTCCCTTCATCCCACCCTCTTCTATAAACTGATGAAAAACTATCTGTAAATTCCCAAACTTCCATCTTCCTACTAGCCTCCCCCCAAAAAAAACGGGCCCCAGGGAAGCAGAGCAAAATCAGCTGGATTTTAAGCCCAAGAAATATTGGAATGCAAACCAAAATACTTAGAGGATTAGCCACTGGAGGTCTAAGACCCCGTGCAAAATCTGCTTTTTTGCTCTCAGAGCAAAGGCTAGGAAGAAGGCAAGCGTACATAGAACATTGCAGAAAGAATACAGATTACAGGTTTAGAAAAAAAGGTTAACAGGTGAGGCCAGCTAGTCACAATTAGTACTTACTAGAGGTAGCAGAGACAGTTGCTCACGGGCAGTTATCTAAGCATCACGGCACCCCAACAGCCAAGCCAATTATTAGAGCCAGTAGAGCTAACAGCACCAGCACAATAATGACAATAATCCATTTTTTCTGCCAAAGGAAAACAAGGCAATTCTCTCGGTTAAGGTGGGGTTTTTTTTTAGTTCTAAATGGAAATTGAGTCAGTTATCAACAGGCAGAGAGGAACTCGGATACAGCAGCTGGGCCTCAAAATTAGTAAGCATTCCTTGACTTACAACCATTTGTTTAGTGACTGTTCAACATTACAACAGCACTGGGGGAAAAAAAGAGAGACTTACAACCGGTCCTTGAACTTAGGACCATTGCCGCATCCCCCACGTTCACCTGATCAAAAGTTGGGCGCTTGGCAACCGGCGTCTGTATTTAAGATAATTGCATCGTCCCGGGCTTCTGTGATCACTATCTGTGACTTTCCCAACTGGCTTCCAACAAGGGAAATCAATGGGGGAAGCTGGATTCGCTTAACGGCTGCACGATTCACTTAATAACTGTAGGGATTTGCTTAATAACTGGGGCCGAAAGGGCATCAAATCAGGCACGGCTCCACTTCTTAACAACTGCCATGTTTAGCAAGGCTTAGCAATGCTGACTCCCATTTTGGTTGTAAGTCCAGGATTCTCGGTAGCCCTGGAAGGGCTGTGGGCACGGGAAGGACTGCGTGGTTCGCCAGACAACACACAACATAAAAAAAAAAACTTCCGGAAACAACGGATCAAGGTTTGCCCACGGGAAGACTTACTCTACGCGCTTTACTTTGGTATTTGACAGCCTTCTTGGTCTCCTCCTTGGCGTGTTCTACATAGTCCACTGCGTTCATCACGTTCTTTTCGATGCTGTTGACCATTTCGCCCTTCGAGGGGGGAAGCCGGAAACACACAACAACAAAGAGCAGAATTTGGCAATTAATGTCACCAATGAAGGAGAACATTTGTAGCTCAGGGTTGAAATGAGGGGTCCTTGGTGCTCTCTGAGCTTGATTGTTCTCTTGCAGACGTTGTTGCATCACCCTAACTAGGTAACATCATCAATGCTAACACTAATCAGCTAGTACTAGAACTGATGATGTTATCTAGTTTGGGTCATGAAACGTCTGCAAGAAAACAAGCAAATTCAGAGAGCACCCAGGACCCCTCATTAATGTCCCCTTCTGGAATCCTTTCAACAGCAACAGAATTGAGATGACGCCCCTTCAAATCAAGTCAAGGATGGGATGATTACGTGAGGATGACCAACGGTTATGATGGCGTTCATAGAAACAAAGATGGAAATGTTAGGCTGGCTTTATTTTTTTTTCATTTGAATGTCGGAAGTTTAACTGGGGAATGCCAGGAAATCACACCAACAAGCAAAACGAGAGTAAAAACAGAAAGCTGGATTAGGTACTTTATTATCACATTTGGTGGATATGTCCTAAAGCTAAGAAATTTTGGTTTAAAATTCATAAATGGCTAGAAAAGATGACTAAAATACAAATAGAATATAAACCAGAATTATTTTTGCTAGGAATACTAGGACTTAATTATGGTAAAGAGAATGAATATTTAATATTACATGTATTGACAACAGCGAGAATTGTATTTGCCCAATTTTGGGAAAAATGAAAACCTACCACACGATCAGATTATAATTACGAAAATTTTAGAATGTGCAGAAATTGATAGATTGACGTTGGAGATTAAAGAGAAAGAGGATTCAGTGTATTTTTAGGACATGGGAAAATTTTTTATCAATGGTTAGCATTACGCTAGAGCTAAATTATACTTAATTAGTAAGCTTTAACTTTATGACTATTTTCAGCATTAATGATTATAATTGTTTAGTATTGTATTAACTACTGTTATTTATTGTGTGTACCCGGACGGGAGTCTGCTTGTTTAAGCGTTGGATTTTTTGTGTGGGGGTAACCCCACTACTGTACCTATCCCTATCCCTATTCCCATCCCTATTCCAATTCCATTTCCTAACCCCATCCTTTACCCATATTATCCCTATCCTTCCCATACCCATATAAAATCTAATAAAATATATTAAAAAGAAAGAAAAAAAGAAAGCTGGATTACAAAGATGATATTTTATTTTGTAGAGCCTGTTCAGGACAGACATTCAAAAGTTGCCAAGGTTGGGGGGAAAAAACAAAAATGGTCTACATAGATCCCCACCTGCTTGATGGGGGACTAAAATGAAGCCCATTCAGCCAACAGTACTGAAATCTACCTCTATTAAAATGCTGGTGTGTGCCATTAATGTGGGTCTGATGAAGCAATTTGGTGAATGGCGTGGGAAAAGATGAACATATTACAGGAGAGTGTTTACCTGGCTCGTTCTATCCATCAGCAGACATAGTCAGCAGCAATAAACAGCAAAACATTTAAAAAGCTCGTTACAACATTCACTTCTAGGCCTTTTTCAAGTAAAGGAACTTAAAAGTGTCAGCTCATGAAAATTCAGAGAGCAGGGTGACTTAGTTACTACGAAAACTAATTTCATCCTGCGGTAAGGATGAAAAACATTCCTAAGCACGTGGGATAATTTAGATAATGTTTGAAGGAAAGCCTTCTGGGAAAAGAGAATTTGAAACTAATCTTTAACACCCACATAATGGTTTCCCAAGAAATAGTCAATAGCCACGAGCACCCGAGAAATGTTTTTCAAACCAGAAAATACTATTTAGAATTTTTATCTGATTTACTGCCCCCTAATGCATGTGAAAGGGGGGGGAAACATCAAAAGAAGAAAGGTGACACTCATTTTCCGGATTGGCTGGATTTTCATGGAAACTCCTCTCAAATAATTGCACAATAATCGCTCTTAGCATTATACAAAGACCCACCTGCCCCAGGACACATCATTCAGTTACCTGGCTTCTATACCTCTAACTATCAAAGTCTCTTGGTAGTTTATACTGAAAACATGAAACGGGCATTACCAAATAAACAGAACCAAAATAAAAATTAAACCCACCCAATAATTAACAAGAACAGGTGTTTTTTTTAAAAAAATGATGCTTTAGCAAAACCAGGAAATGAAACAAACCAATCACACTCACTGTCTTTGATTTCTAGATACCCCACCACTCTTACCCCGATAAGCCACCTATAATGACTATTTTTTCCATATTCAGTTATGAGAGACAGAAGGACTCAACTACGGGCAAATCAGATGGATGGATGGATAAATATAGACACACATGCAGAGAGAGAGATGAGACAGAAGATCAGATATAGATACATAAATATAGACAGTTGGACTCAACTGTGGGGAAATCAGATAGATGGATAGATAGAGATAGAAAGAGAGAGAGAGATGAGACAGAGATGAGATATATAGATATAGATGTAGAAATATAGAGAGACAGAAGGACTCAACTGCAGATGATGGCTGGCTGGCTGGCTGGCTGGCTGGCTGGGTAGATGGATGGATAGATGGATGGATAGATGGATGGATAGATGGATGGATAGATGGATGGATGGATGGATGGACGGACGGACGGACGGACGGACGGACGGACAGACAGACAGACAGACAGATAGATCATAGATAGATATGAATGGAGATTGATGTATTGATGGAGAGAGAGAGACAGACAGATAAGATTATAGGTAGAATTGTTTTGCACCAATGTTTCACAAATAACATGTGTCATAAATGTGATGTGCACACCGTGTACATGATTCAAGGTCTTTTACTAAAATTACCAACTATTATTGTTTCCCACTGAATACACAACAGGGAAGAGTGCCAAACCAGTATATCCTATTTTATATGTGATCTCCATAGCTACTAAGCTGGTAGATTTGCTTAGAACTGGGATTCTACCCTCTTAGAAGGCCATTTCGTGGGTGGCGAGGCCAAGCTTTTAATAACAAGAGTTATTATTCCAGCACTCTCCCGCCTACAAAGTACCATCCACATTATACCATGGGATTTACAGGCTCACCTGAACCTCCACGAGCATCGCCATATCCATAAACATTTCATGCAACTCCTGTATGCTCGATTCCAGTTTTATAATATCTTTATGACGTGACTCAATTTCATCAAGGGCTGCTCTGGTCAGTTTGGTGTCCAAAATTATCTTCGCAATGTCAGAGGAAGGAACAGACACGAAATAAGTACACTTATTGATTTTCGTTTGATAGAACAGAATTTGTAGATCTTTGGATTTTAATTCAATTTGCTTGTATTGCTCAAGGGTCCTTTAGACCTGGGGTCCCCAACCCCCCGGTCTGTGGACCGGTACTGGGCTGCGGCATGCCAGCAACCGGTCCGCACAAACAAGGAAAGCCCCCTCCGTGGGATGCAGGCAGCACACAAAACCACGCCCCCTCCGGTCCACGGAAAAACCTCTCTCCACGTAACCGGTCCCTGGTGCCCAAAAGGTTGGGGCCCTCTGCTTTAGACCCAAAAGATAAAATCTATGTTGAAGCCAGCAAATGCAGATTTGAAATACGTACGTCTGAAGTGAAAATGGACAGATTGCCGCTTTCCAACATCTCTTCCAGTTCTTCGTCTGTGGTGGTTTTTCCAGCTAGAGAAAAATGACAAGAGACCGTGTTCTTGCAAGATACGTCATCATCCCCCTTTCCCTTGCATTATATTTTTTGCTAGAACGCATTTTTAAGATGGGGCAGGTTCTTCAGAGTAGGAAAAAAATTATCAAGGAAGGATCGCTCACTTATTTCCAACTGGCGCCGTATCTGGTCTTTCGTGCGTTCCCGGAAGACGGTTTGAGTTCCGTTATACATCGTCATAACATCCACAAACTTCCGGGTCAACACTGAATGCTGGAAAGGGGGATATGTCAAGGGGTTTTGCACATGTTAGTTTGAGAATTCTCTTTTATAGTGAAGGCCTTTATAGACATTACTAAAACTGATAGTCAGACGCAGGGTTGCAAATGTTTATTGAAAGGAGACATCTAATGGGTAGAAGGAATGACCTTGAGGAATGGAATGGAATGGAATGGAATGGAATGGAATGGAATGGAATGGAATGGAATGGAATGGAATAGAATAGAATAGAATAGAATAGAATAGAATAGAATAGAATAGAATAGAATAGAATAGAATAGAATTCAGAATGAATAGATTGCAGAATAGAATAGAATAGAATAGAATTCAGAATGAATAGAATAGAATAGAATGCAGAACAGAATAGAAGAATAGAATAGAATAGAATTCAGAATGAATAGATTGCAGAATAGAATAGAATAGAATTCAGAATGAATAGAATAGAATAGAATGCAGAACAGAATAGAAGAATAGAATAGAATAGAATAGAATAGAATAGAATAGAATAGAATAGAATAGAATAGAATAGAATAGAATAGAATAGAATAGAATAGAATAGAATAGAATAATAGAATAGAATAACTTTATTGTCACTTTAAATGTACACTAACTGGCATACATTAAAATGAAATTTTGTTTTGCTCACCACCCCCAATATACACTACATAAATATGACCCCCAAAAAATTGCATATACCCACATACCCACATATATTCTATGCCACAGAGAAACAACACAGGCTAGTTCGGATGTATACATGAACATGGCGATAAAAACAAATCTTGCGAGTTTACCAGACGGATGGCGTATAGGGAACAAAGCTGTTACAGAATCTAGTAGTTTTGCTATAAATACTTCTAAACCTCCTCCCAGAGGGGAGCAACAGAAACAGGCCATGAAGTGGGGTGTGTGGGGTCTCTAACAATGCTTTGAGCTCTAAGCACATATAAGCGCTTGTAAGCAACATCCTGAATAACGGGAAGCAAGCTTCCTATCATCTTCTCAGCTGTCCTTACCACTCTCTGTATGGACCTTCTATCTGAGGCTCTGCTACCACCGAACCAGACAGGGATGCAGTTTGTTAAAACATTCTCAATCGTGCCTCTGTTAAAAGTGGACAGGACAGAAGAAAGCACAGAACGGAAGAAAGGACAGAGCAGAAGGAAGAGCCACTACCAAGACAACAGTTGGATGAAAAAACATTCAGTCCAGGGCAGAAACGTAATCTGAGAAAGTGTTTCACTCATGACCCCCCGCTTGTTCATAAAGATAAAGGGAGGGAGGGGAGGAAGAACATCCAAACCTGCAAAATCCTGTTGCTATAACTTTACGTCAGGCCCCAAACCCAAGAATGACATGTGGTGATTCTTCCAAGTTGATGTTTCCAAATCTATAGAGAGTATTGTGCCAAACTAAAGCACGCTAACTATCTACATCAAGCACCCACTATTAGGGAGTGTTTGTCTTCACCCTCTTTCTCTAACACATAATATCCAGGGTGAGTTGCCGCTAACTCTTCCTGGGAATCCAGGCTACATGCCATCAGTGTGTTTATTTTGTGTCTGTCTATCTGCCTGCCTGCCTATCTCATTTATATAAGTGTCTTTCAGCACCCACTCTAGTTTTTAATCTTCCCCATAACAATAGGGGGAACACTAAGAATGAGGGCCTACAGCCAACAAGGCTTCTTGTTTAGACGATTCAGCAAGTCAGTTGATTGCTTTTTAACAAGAGCCTAGACACCCTTTTCAACTGGACATTGTGGAAGAGGAGGAAACAAAAATGTCTCACAATGCCCTTCCTCACGGGAAGATAAGCAAATTCACAGCTTGCAATTCTTTTCTGCATCCTTCTCTTTGAAACCAGGCCAAACAAAAGGCAGGTCACGAGTTTTCCTTTCTTCTCCCAAGGAATTTCTAAACGATGCCCATTCCCCCACCTAGGTCTCCCTCAGCTCTGATGGTGGTTTGCCAAGACTGACTTTCATCTGCTACATTTACCTGTGATTTTCGTATCCGGACGTCTGCTGAAGTTCGGTTAATGTTCTCCTCTCGAGCTAGACTTTGTTCCATGGCTGTGAAACAGACAAAACCATTTCAGAGATGATAGTCATTACCCTTCATTCATTCATTCATTCATTCATTCATTCATTCATTCATTCATTCATTCATTCATTCATTCATACATACATACATACATATAAAATATGAACCCAGCCGTGTGCACAGCAGACAAAGAAGCTAACACAATCCTGGGTTGTATAAACAGAGGCATAGAATCAAGATCACGCGAAGTATTAGTACCGCTTTATAAAACCCTAGTAAGGCCACACCTGGAATACTGCAGCCAGTTTTGGTCACCATAAAACAAAAAAGATGTTGAGAGGTTGGAAAAAATTCAGAGAAGAGCAACTAAGGCGATCCAAGGCCTGGAGGCTAAAACATACAAAGAACGGCTGCAGGACTTCAGTTTGGCTAGTCTAAAGAAAAGAAGAAATAGGGGAGACATGATAGCAGTATTCCAGTATTTGAGGGGCTGCCACAAGGCAGAGGGGGCCAGGTTGTTCACTAGAGCACCAGAGGGAAGGATGAGAAACAATGGTTGGAAACTGATTAAAGAGAGAAGCAATCTGGAATTAAGGAGAAACTTCCTGACAGTGAGGACAATTAACCAGTGGAACAGCCTGCCTCCAGAAATCGTGGGTGCTCCATCACTGGAGGTTTTTAAGAAGAGGCTGGACGGTCACTTGTCTGAGATGGTATAGGTCCTCCTGCTCGAGCGGAGGGCTGGACTAGAAGATCTCCAAGGTCCTGTCCTGTCCTGTCCTGTCCTATCCTATCCTATCCTATCCTATCCTATCCTATCCTATCCTATCCTATCCTATCCTATCCTATCCTATCCTATCCTATCCTATCCTATTCTCCCATCTTAAAGTTGCCAAGGTTGAGAAACACTGCATTAGATTAAATATAAAAGCGAATACATTTTAGGTATCTTTTTAGGGGGCAGAGCCTAAATAACTTGCCTGGGCTTAGAGGATAAGCAGGGTTGGTCCTGGTTAATAATGGGATGGGAGAGTGCTAGCCAATAGCACAGCTAGACTATCAATTTTTTTTTTTTAAATCCAGAATACAACAACTATGCTGTCGGCAAGAAGGATGTCTATATGAAGTCACCAGGAGCCCAGACATACTTGAAAATTTACATTTTTGGTAAACGGTGAACTTATCCTCCAAATTAGTCGCTCAACTACACACAAATTAACTGATAGTCTCGCATTAATAAGGATGATTTAAGATTTTTCCAACTTTCACGCGGTACAAACGCATACAATGCGGTCCACGGAATAATCTATACACAACTGCAGCAAAGATCATTTTTTTCTGGCACCTTCATAAAAATTTCTATACACTGCTTCAGAGTTTTTATTTCACTCACAGTTAGGGTATACTTACACTTCAATTTAGCACGGACAATATTTGCTGTTTTTCTGATTTCTTTGTTCAGTTCTTCAAGTTCTTCCTTGGTTTCTTTAATAAAAGGAGAAAGGGGAACTCAGCACGATAGATAATGCTCCCCAAACAAACACTATACACACGTGGATGTCCATCTCCTACTGAAGATGCAACGATGTTCCCATACAGGATCCTGGAATTGGGGAATCTCTGAACTAGGATGGTCAACATCAGGAGTCAAGAGTCTACACAAGAATCTGGTCAACGTTAAATTGATGCTAGGTAAGTCAATGGAATTCAAGAGGTGTTAGACCATTTGTGGGAACGTTATCAACTCTAGGCTGATGGCTCTCTTGACTCCTCCCCCAGACTCGTGTCCGTCCTTCCCCTCTACGTGTCACCCAAGCTCTTAGCAGGCTGCTTTTCATGGGTGAAGGACAAAGGATGACCCTGGCTAGGAAAAGGCACCCAAATCTTGTTCCATGTCTCACATTCAGTTCTGATCTCATTTTCCTTCTGCTGTTGAAAGACAAAGATTCCGAAGTTCTGAAGTTGCGCCCCGATTAACAAATTAACTTTGGACGCTGCCTCTGGAAACTGCTTGAAATCCTGCATGGGTTTCACAATAGTCTTCTGGAGCTCTCGACACCAAAACGACAAATCAGAGAAGGGATCTCCACCCACCAGCTCTTGCAACTCACAAAAAAACCTGTTTCCTTTTTCCTGTCCAAAATAATTCAGCTCTATCTCCCAGCACTCTTCAACTAGAGTTCCCAAGAAGCACCCTCTATACTCCAGCCATTGATCAGCTGACCAAAAGCAAGAATTTACAGGCAAGGCTACCTCTTAAGTATTACATATCTTGAAGCAGCACTGCAATTTTTTTTTTTATTCTTTGATTAATATTAGAGAGACAGTTCGGTCAAGTGGTTAAGGCAACCAGGCTAGAAAAGAGGAGATCATGAGTTCTAGTCTTGCCTTTAAGCCCAGAAGCCAACTGGGTGATTTTGGACCAATCGCCAGGAGACTGTGAGTTCTAGTCCCATCTTAGGCACGAAAGCCAGCTGGGTGACCCTTGGGCCAGGCCCCCTCTCTCAGCTGAACCCACCTCACAGGGTTGTTGTTAGGGGGAAAATAAGAGGAGGAAGGCATGTTGGGTATGCTCACCACCTTGAGTTATTTGTCAAAATAATAAAGGGGGGGGAATACAAATAAATAGATAAAATAAAATATTCCCAATATTGTAGATCCCTCTGGTGAGCCACTAATGAATCCAGCAGCACAGATTCCCAGTGTTTTGACTTTCCCCTCTGCTCTTAGGGTGAATATACAAAGAGAAAATATTTGAACTTGCGATCCCTACACACTCGTTCAAAATTTTAAAGGGCTTTATACAGTATGTGGTAATTATGATTTCAATTTATTATACAGGAGAACGAGAGCAATGCTCTTAAAAAACCCACAAACATCCATTTTAACGTTGAAACTGGGTTTTTTTTTTTAAAAAAATAAATAAATAAAACTATGTTTGTCCCTTCACAACCCTCAGTCAAACAGCCGTACCAAGCACGGCTGGCGTGGCTCTGGAGACCTCTGTATACTGTATTTAGCTCATTCTATACATGAATCTAAGAGCAGAGCGCTAAAATTAGCCCACAATTGTGAGTGCTAGAGAAAAGAAGTGGATTTTTAAAAGCTCAAGCTAATGGGATGCAGTACCGCCTTTCAGTTCCTCCTAATGCGAGGAGGAGTATTTTGTTAGAAGTAAGATTTAGGGATTTTAATGGAACATTATTCTTCCATTCCATACCTGAGGTCTTTTGAGTGGAATAGTGTAGAAATAGTTCACAAAAATAGTTGATTTTGGGGGGGATTGAGTCTTTGGCCATATACTCATCAGAGACCCCCCCAAAATATGTAGGAAAGCCTCAGTTTAATAGCCCAATTAAGAGAGTGGGTGTTGCTTACTCCCAATTGTCTGTTGAATGCACAGTGTGTTGTCCATGGTCATTTTATGTCACCGATAGTGATTTTATGTCAAGACAACACAAGTTTCATCTGTTGCCTTTGATGCCTGTTGCATCGTGATCTGCTAAATTGTGGTTTTGCTGCTTTTCCAATCATTCTTTGCTGATTTATTTATTTATTTATTTTGCCAATGGGATACCCTCTGGATGCTCTGCGCCACCATATGAATATGGTATGAACAGTCCGGTAGCAGGAGTAGGAACTGCCAAGAAATAAACAGGACTACAAAGCCAATAGAATTGAGCCCCAGCAGCAAAATAAACATATTGTCTACAGTACAATTATGACATTAAAAATTATGAATTCTTTTTTTTTTTTTTAGATGCTAGCTCTAATTAGATGCTATAAGCCACTCACTGTGACTTTCCATGCAACCTGGAGGTTTTTAAGACGTGTTTTTTTTAAAATAATAATAATAATAAAAGAAATGGAAGTTTTTAAGAGGAGATTGGACAGCCATTTGTCTGGAATGGTTTAGGGTTTCCTGCTTGAGCAGGGGGTTGGACTAGATGACCTTCCAACTCTGTCATTCTGTAATTTTCTGTAACCTCAGTGGCCACACTTAAAAAGGCACAGAGATGGGAAAACTTACTGTCTTTTGGGTGCGTGGCCGAGAGGATGACGCTGTGTTGCTTCCTCACTTCTTCTACAACATCTGAGATTTTGGAGATATACTTCCTAACTTCCTCGACCTTGGGAAGAGCAGGAAAAGGCATCAACAGGAAGCAGGTTTAAATCATTGACTCTTAGCACTCTAGCGAGTAGGGGGCATCCAAGCAGACTCAATCCATCAACCAATCATAAATACAGATCGTCTCTCGACTTGCAACAGTTCGCTTAGTGACCGTTCAAAGTTACGACGGCACTGAAAAAGGACCATTTTTCACACTTATGACCATCCCAGCATCCCCACGGGCCACGTGATCAAAATTCAGATGCCGGGCAACTGGCTCCTATTTACGACGGTTTGCAGCGTCCCGGGGTCACGCGATTCCCTTTCGCTAAGCAAAGTCGCCGGGGAAGCCCGATTCCCTTCACATCCATGGGACTAACTTAACAACTGCAGTGATTCACTTCACAACTGCGGCAAGGAAGGCCATGAAATGGGGGCAAAGCTCATTTGACAAATGTCTCGTTTAACAACAGAAATTTTGGGGGTTCGAGGACTACCCGTAATGAACAAGATCCTGCATTAAGGTGGAGAAAAGTTTGATGGCAACCCGAACATGTCACAGACCGGAGCCCGTTTCTTTGAGTAGATAAACATTGGGGACCGTCCCTAAAGCATGGGAAGCCGTGTGTGACCCTTGTTTGGCACCCACAAAGGGATTACAAAACTCAGGGGAATCCTGCCGAACACAACTGAGTTTAGTTTCTGCTGCTTGAGAGTCTGTAGTTCTGTTACCGTCTGGGCAAATCCACTATTTTTCCTGTTTTCTTGAGAAAAGTTACATGCTCTGAAACAACCAAATATTTTGGAGGCCAACTAGACCTGGGGGTGCCCAAACCCCGGTCCGTTTAGTGACCGGTACCGGGCCACGGCATGCCAGCAACCGGTCCGCACAAACAAGCAAAGCCCCATCCGTGGGATGCAGGCAGCATACAAAACCACGCACCCTCCAGTCCATGGAAAAACCTCTCTCCACGGATCCGGTCCCTGGTGCCCAAAAGGAGTAGACGTTAAATTGCAGGTAATCCTGCAACTTCCGTTTAGTGACCGTTCAAAGATACAATGGCCCTGGAAAAAGCAAGTTAGGGCTGTTTTTTTTCACACTTACAGCCATCGCCGCATCCCCACGGTCACATGATCAAAATCCAGACGCTTGTCAACTGACTTGTATTTATGACGGTTGCAGCATCCCGGGGTCACGTGATCCCCTTTTGTGAGCTTTTGACCAGTGAAGTCCACGGGGAAGCCAGATTGACTTGGCAACTGTGTCACTAACTTAACATCACTTTACAACAAGCAGGGCAAGAAAGGTTGTAAAATGGGGGCAAAACCCACTTAACAACTATCTTGCTTAGCGACAAAAATCTGGGGCTCAGTTGTGGTCATACGTTGAGGACTACCTGCATTAAGAAAGTTGCTTCCAGCATAAATTTTTACCTGTAGGAAAAAGTCTTCCATATAATGGTCACTTTCAACCACAACTGTTGCTTCTCCATCTTCGTTTTGAGTGCGCTAAAAAAAACAGAAATATTTCACTGTGTGAGTAAGCTTGTTCAAAAGCTACAAGTACAGATTAGATGTGAAACCTGGCTCAAAAACAGCAACTGTGAGAGGGACCTTGGAGTCCGAGTGGACGATCACTTGACTATGAGCCAGCAGTGTGCAGCAGCAGCCAAAAAAGCTAATACAATCCTGGGTTGTATAAACAGAGGCATAGAATCAAGATCACGCAAAGTATTAGTACCGCTTTATAAAACCCTAGTAAGGCCACACCTGGAATACTGCAGCCAATTTTGGCCACCATACTACAAAAAAGATGTTGAGACCTTGGAAAAAGTTCAGAGAAGAGCAACTAAAATGATCAAAGGCCTGGAGACTAAAACATGTGAAGAACAGTTGCAGAAATTGGGTACAGCCAGTCTAGAGAAAAGAAGGACTAGGGGTAGCATGATAGCAGTGTTCCAGTGTTTGAGGGGCTGCCACAAAGAAGAGGGGGGTCAACTTAATTCCAAAGCACCTTAAGGCAGGACAAGAAACAATGGATGGAAACTGATAAGATGAGAGAAGCAACCTGGAATTCTTCTTAACAGTGAGGACAATTAACCAATGGAACAGCTTGCCTTCAGAAGTTGTAGGTGCTTAATCACTGGAAGTTTTTAAGAAGAGATTGGACAACCATTTGTCTGAAATGGTAGGGTCTCCTGCTTGAGCAGGGGGTTGGACTAGAAGATCTCCAAAGTCCCTTCCAGCTCTATTCTGATTAATGATTCATGGTTATGGCTTGTAACACAAGGTAGCCTAGTAAAGAACGGAAGCTCAGCTCAACCCAACCTTTTTTCCTTTGCACTGATAGCTTGTTTCCCTAATAAAATTACCGTATAATTGATGCCTTTTCCTGCCGTTAAAAGATTGATGACAAAAATGTCATTCATGAGTTTGCTGTCCTTTGCGTCTTGTCATTCTTATTCATAAGACAAAGGAGCAGCTTTTCAAGCCAGGAACAGACACACAACGGAAATATTTGTGCACCAAAAACTTTCCTATGTGATCCTTGGAGAATAAATTATGCTTTTTTCCCACCAATTATTGAAACCTTTCCTAGCTATTTAGCTAAAAGTTCAATCTGACGCAGGCCTGCCTTCTGGGAGATAACTCGCTAAAAGCAGCGGGATGCTTTCACAATTACACACCTTTGGGCTGCGTTCAACCCGTTCAAGGGTGGTCACGTTTGCTTTAGAAGAACATCAATTATAAGAAAAAAACTGCTCTAAACCCTAACAAGTTGTCTCATCTTTCTCTATGATCCAAGAAAGTGAATCTGAGATTATCTGTGGAGATACAAGACCTCCAAGGTCCCTTCCAGCTCCATTCTAATTCTAATTCTAATTCTATTCTTACTCTACATTCTGTTCTATTCTAATTCTAATTCTACATTCTGTTTTATTCTATTCTATTCTTACTCTACATTTTGTTCTATTCTATTCTAACTCTACATTCTGTTCTATTCTATCTTACTCTACATTGTTCTATTCTATTCTATTCTATTCTATTCTTATTCTACATTCTGTTCTATTCTATTCTATCTTACTCTACATTGTTCTATTTTATTCTATTCTTATTCTACATTCTATTCTATTCTTATTCTACATTCTATTCTATTCTAATTCTACATTCTGTTCTATTCTATCTTACTCTACATTGTTCTATTTTATTCTATTCTTATTCTACATTCTATTCTATTCTTATTCTACATTCTATTCTATTCTATTCTATTCTATTCTATTCCTATTCTATTCTACTCTAGTCATTGTTATCCCAAAGGTGCTGTGTCAAAAGGCAGATGGACTTTATTTTCCCTTGAACACATTTTGTTTCTCTTCCAAGAAGCTTCTTCAGTTCTTACTGAAGTCTTCAAGAAAAAACACAGAAGGTTTTCTTATTTTTCTTAGATATGTTCTTTTAAAGCAAAGGTGACCAGCTGGCAGTGAAATTCTGAACGTGGAATGAAGCCCAGGGTGTGTAATTGTGGAATCAAATATAATAACCAGTTTTTCTTGTGTTTGAAGCTACTGAGGTTAAGCAAAGGGCTCTTTAGTCCTAACACCTTCCTTTTCCTTTTAAAGCTTCTTTGTTGCCGCAGGAAGAGATAAGAATGAGAGGAAGGAAAAACATATCACAAGTGCACAGACACACTCAAATATCCAATTGTGACGATACAAAAAAAAAAAAAAAAAAGGTCAGAGGAATACTGATGGTATTGTTCTTGCAAATTACCTTGGACAGCACAAAATGAAAGCAATGTAAACATTCCGACAAAACAGTTCTGCTGCAAGCCGCTTATCACGCAAAAAAAAAAAAAAAAGCTAAAATAATAATTTTAACATTATGATTTCGGGCAATCTTTCTTGATAGCCCCACATTTCTGCAGAGGAGAATTTTTGAACTTATATAAAAGCCTTCCATCGTTCCGAGGTCGGTAAAATGAGGACCCAGATTGTTGGGGGCAAAATGCTGACTCTGTACACTGCTTAGAGAGGGCCGTAAAGCACGGTGAAGCGGTATAAAAGTCTAAGGGCTATTGCTTCCTTCCTTTCCTTTCCTTCCCTTCCCTTCTTACACAGTGGCTAGAATGCAGCATTGTAGGCTAACTCACTGCCCTCAGCCAGCAGTTCGATCCTGACGGGCTCAAGGTTGACTCAGCCTTCCATCCTTCCGAGGTCAGTAAAATGTGGACCCAGATGGTTGGGGGGCAATAGGTTGACTCTGTAAACCGCTTAGAGAGGGCTGTAAAGCACTGTGAAGCGGTATATAAGTCTAAGGGCTATTACTAGTGCTATTTTATGTCTTTGCTTTGAGAATCTTTTTGTTGTCCTTGTTTTTTTAATTGAGAAACATTGCCTCATTGCAAATGTTTGGGGTCATCTTTCACTCATTACTGCTTTGGAAAAGAAAAAATATTATTATTTAATTTATATGCCCACCCAGCTCAGGACACTATTGAAATGCACTATTGCTCAACAGCTCTGGAAATGCAGAGCCCAGCTTCCTTTCCTTTCTAGGAAAACAAATTAAGATGACAAACTGGGATCAGGTTAAAACTTTTCCCAGCCAGAAATTTATGTCAAAAAGGCACCCACTGGCAGACCAAATCCTTCAAACAATTAGGTGGATTACTATGGCGGCAACCTCTGAATTAATCACACGCTGCTGTTAGTATCAGTGATATATCAGTCAGGATGGCACTGCCACAAAAAGTGCCACACTGCTCCTAAGAAACACGGGGAATTCCTGAAAATCCTCAAAAAGCCCATTACCCAGAAACGTGGCTGTATCACGTATAGATGCAGGCATTCAGATGTATGCACAAATGTACAATATAGATAGTCCTCAGCTTACAACAATTCATTTAGTGATCGTTCAAAGTTACAATGGCACTGAATGGACTTATGATCATTTTTCACACTTATGACCGTTGCAGCATCCCCATGGTCACGTAATCAAAATTCGGACGCTTGGCAACCGATTCATATTTATGACGGTCGCAGTGTCCCGGGGTCATGTGATTCCCCCTTTTGCGACCTTCTGACAAGCATAGTCAATGGGGAAGCCGGATTTACTTAACAGCCGTGTTACTCAATTAAACAACTGCAGTGATTCACTTAACAACTGTGGCAAGAAAGGTCGTAAAATGGGGCAAAATTTACTTAACAGTGTCTTGCTTAGCAACAGAAATTTTGGGCTCAATTGTGGTCGTAAGTTGAGGACTATCTGTATATACCTGCCTCTGTGTGGAAGCTGCAGCTTCAAATAAATATTCTTTCAAAGGCACAACTTCTCCTTCTCTTTGAATGAACTCCAAGGAAGTAAGAAGATTGAAATTGCAATTCAAATATTAATTAGCAATATGGACATATTAAATGCAGGGACAGACCAATATCTGCACACCACTGATGCAAAATGCTTTCTTTAAAATAACACACACGCATTGGTGACCAAACTCTTATCACATCCGAGGTTTTAAAACTGCTAATTCCCATCAGTCTAACCCAGTTACCGAGAAGGCTTCAGGGTTTTTGTTCTGAGTTGTTTGTTCACCCTGATTCTTTGTATCTTCCCCGCCAGTAGCAAAACAGAATGCAATGTTTTCAAAACACCCGGTTCGTTTGACACAAACTTTTTGCTGAAAGGATTGCCTGCAACCCTGACGCAAATACTTGCATTTTATTTGGCAACTTTGCTTTGCCCCGTTTTAAAATAAAGCAAACAAAGGCTCTTCCATTACCAGCAGAAAACGAATGCTTAAAAAAAAAAAACACCCAGTCAAACACTCAAAAATTTAGGCTCTGTTTAGGAAAAGAAGATGATTGCCGAACTTAACCAGCATCCCTACTCTATGCCCGTAGAAAAGGCACCTCTAGCAAAATTCCTCAACCTGGGAATGTTTGCTTTGCCCAGCTGTTTTTTGTTTTGTTTTGAACCAGAGGCTGCTCTGAGCTGGCTGCCCTACGGGTGACGAACGCCTTTGGGAGATAAATGCAAAAATGCAGAAAGCTTCACTGGAACAAAAACACACCTGGACTAGATAATGTAAAGCCACCCAGGGATGGGGATGGTCGGCATATAAATTAACGTATAAAAGGCGATGGGAGCGTGGAAAGCGGCTTTTTTCTAAAGGCGTGCGACTACCATCCCCATCATCCTGTCTTCTCCATCCTCTGGGAGCTGTCGCCCATCTCCTTTGCAGCGGGCGCCAGGTTGCAGCAGGAGGCAAGTGAGCGCCGTTCCTGGACCGGGGATGCTGCCGCGCATCCGTTAATTGGCCTCTCCCCCTCCCCCTCGGGGGGGGGCTGTTCTTGCCCAGGGGTCACCCTCCCTCCGCCGCCGCCTCCTCAGCCTCTCACCGATGCCAGCTCGGCCAGACGGTCTCTCATCCTGGCGGGGCTCCTCCAGCCGCTTCTCCCCGGGCGTTTCTGCCGCTCTTTGCCCACCGCAGGCGGCTCCCGGTTCCGCGAGGCTCCAGCGGCGGCTCAACACGGCCGCCGCCTCCTCACTCGCCGATGCCAGGGCAACCACTGCCCCGGCCGCCGCCCACTGCGCAGGCGCAGGCGTCGCCTCCCCGTTATAAAGCCGAAGAACCCAGCGGGCCGAGGACCGAGGGAGGGGTGCGGCCGCTTAGAAAGGAAAGGCGGAGCTATGCAAATGTAGAGTCTGGTCCAAGGGAAGAGGGAGCTCGTATTAAGATGCTTGGTGGACTATCACTGAGGGACCAAGAGAGGGGGTGTGGCCGCTTGCAAAGAAAGGGCGGAGCTATGCAAATATAGAGTCTGGTCCAAGCGAAAAGGGAGGGGCGAGGGAGCTCGTATTAAGATTTTTGGTGGAATATCAGAGGGACCAAGCGAGGGGGTGTGGCGTTATAGAAAGAAAGGGCGGAGCTATGCAAATATATCTAGTCCAGGCCAAGAGGGAGTGGCTGGGGGACCAGATTAAAATCCTTATTAGAATATTAGAGATAAAGCATCTCTAATATTCTAATAAGGATTTTAATGTGGTTGAATATTTCAAATTTAAAAACATTTAATGCCCATTGTATTGGGTTTTTTTTTAGCTTTTCTATTTAATTCTTCTAATTTTAATCATATTGCAGGACTTTTTTATTTTTTTATCAGGTTGTAAGTCATCCAGAGTGGCTGTATCAATGAGATAGGTGACATAAAAAAATTAATAAATAAAAATACTCATGTTATGACCTAGGTGTGTGGGTTTTTTTGAGCATCTCCCCACCATTTGCATTTTTTAAACTTCCTCTTTAATTCAACGTATATTGGGGTTGGTTTATTCATTTAGCAAAGCCAAACGGAGGGTTCCTGCTGCACCTTTCAATCAATGTTTCTCTTCTCATTTCTAGTAAAGAAATAAAGAGACGCAGTGAGGGGGAAAAAATAATAAAAAATACATTTGAAAGTTGCTCTTTTTGGAACTGCATCCTTTTTGCAGAAAGAACAAAAAAGAATCAAGTACATGTCGTCCCCGACTTACAACCACAATGGAGCCCAAAATTTCCATTGCTGAGACGTTTACTAAGTGAGTTTTGCCCCATTTTACGACCTTCCTTGCCACAGTTAAGTGAATTACTGCAGTTGTTAAATTAGTAACATGGTTGTTAAGTGAATCTGGCTTTCCCCATTGACTTTGCTTCTCATTTAGTGAGTTTGGTCACTAAATGAACTGTTGTAAGTCGAGGGCTCCCTGTAACAGGATTGATGCCTTGCCAGAGCAGAAAATATTTCAGAGGCTTTCAGAATTAAAGGTAATGCGAATTTCCTTTCGGGCCTTTAGAGGCAAACATTTAAACCGATGGGGATGATCAGATTAGCTTTTGTCTTCGGCCAACCACTTGGGGATCCATTTACCATCGCGATCGCCCCATGATTGGGAAAAAGCACCCCCCAGGTTCATCAGGCATCTGTTCCCCAACTTTGCAATGCTAAACCACATAGCCCATCTTCCCCACCTTTGGCAAAGCAAGCAAGCATCATCATTTTTGCCATCAGACGACCCTTTGGCAAGAAAGAAGCACCTTGCTGGTGCCCATGGGTCTTTTGCATCGCCAGTTGCATGGCTTCTTCTTTTTAATTATTATTATTATTATTATTTCTTCTGCCTCCTTTTGTTTGGTAAATATTTTAAATCTAAAAGAGCAGCGCGCGCAAGGGAGGGGGGGGAAGAGCGCTCCCCTTTCGCGCCAAAACGCCCGCGCGCCACCGCGCAGGCGCACCCCAACGCGGGGTGGCGCGCGCATTTAATGTCTCTCTCTCTCTCTCTCTCTCTCTCTCTCTCTCTGCCGAGAAAGGCGGGGCCCCGGCGCCGCGAGGGCAAGGAGAAAGAGCGAGCCCGAGTTTCTGAGGCATCCCACCGCGCAGGCGCGGTCGCCTGACGCCACGCTCCTCCCCTCCCGCTGCGCTACGCGACAGGCGCGCGCGCTGATTGGCTTTCTCTCCGCGCGGCTACGTGACCGGCGTGCGCGCTCCCCGCCCTCTGCTGCTGCTGCTGCTGCTGTTGTGGTGGCTGCTGCTGCTTCTTTCAGGGCGATTTGAACGAGCGCGCTTCCGCCATCTTCCCTCACAAGCCCGCTCGCTTCCTCTCAGTAGCAGCGGCAGCCGCGAGCGGAAAAAAGGCAGGGCAAACAGCGGACGAGACGCCCCGAGAAGGTAACCCGCCCGGCGCGGAGGGGAGGAGAGAAGGAAGGCCGCGGCCTACCTCGCGGGAACGGCCAGGCCGCCTCACTCCTTTCTTCCGCCCCCCTCCCCATCTGGCCAAGAAAGGGCGGGAAAGGCCTTCCGGATGCCGCCCCCCCCCGCGAGGAAAGAGGGGAGGGGGCCCTGAGGCGCACGCGCGGGGGGGGGAAGAGGCGGCGGCGGTTGGCGGGAGGCCGTTGGGGGCGGCGGGGGGGGGCGAGCGGCGGAGGGCGTTGTGCGCATGCGCGGGTTGGGAGGGAGGGAGGGGGGGGAATGGGCGCCCAAACGCGGCGCTCTCCCTTTTTCCTTTCTTCGGAGGTGAGTCGAAAAAAGGGGTTGGGGGAGAACGGAAGGGGTATACTGGGAAAAAAGGGGGGCGTCTTTCTGGGAGGGGGAGTCAGTCTCTTCAGCTTTCACGGGGGTTTCCCCCCTAAGGCCTACAAAGGTGGGGGAGGGGCGCTTTTTTAGGTGGGGGTTCTCTCTTCTACCCCCTCCCAGACTTTTTTCTCATGGTGGAAGAAGGTGCTGGGGTTTTTTTGGGGGGGGTGCTCTTATTTATGGGTTCCCCCAGACTTTTTCCTTGGGGGAGGTCCCGGGGAAGGAACTCTCTCTTCTCCCCTCCAGATTTTTGCCTTGGGGGGGGTGCCAAGAAAGGTGGGACGGGGCCCTTTAGGGGGCTCTCTTGTGCCCCCCCCCAGTTCTGTCTTTGGGGGAGATGCTCCTTTAAGGGATCCCATTAAGGAGGGAGGGGGCCCTTTAGGGGGCTCTCTTGTGTCACCCCAGTTTTGTCTTTAGGGGGAGATGCCCCTTTAGGGGATCCCATTAAGGAGGGAGGGGGCCCTTTAGGGGGCTCTCTTGTGCCCCCCAGTTTTGTCTTTAGAGGGAGATGCCCCTTTAGGGGATCCCATTAAGGTGGTAGGGGGACCTTTAGGGGGCTCTCTTGTGTCCCCCCCGTTTTGTCTTTAGGGGGAGATGCCCCTTTAGGGGATCCCATTAAGGTGGTAGGGGACCCTTTAGGAACTCTCGTGTCCCCCAGTTTTGTCTTTAGAGGGAGATGCCCCTTTAGGGGATCCCATTAAGGTGGTGGGGGGTCCTTTAGGGTCTCTCTTGTGTTCCCCCCAGTTTTGTCTTTAGGGGGAGATGCCCCTTTAGGGGATCCCATTAAGGAGGGAGGGGGCCCTTTAGGGGGCTCTCTTGTGCCCCCCATTTTTGTCTTTAGAGGGAGATGCCCCTTTAGGGGATCCCATTAAGGTGGTGGGACCTTTAGGGGGCTCTCTTGTGTCCCCCCCCCCGTTTTGTCTTTAGGGGGAGATGCCCCTTTAGGGGATCCCATTAAGGTGGTAGGGGACCCTTTAGGAGCTCTCTTGTGTCCCCCCCGTTTTGTCTTTAGGGGGAGATGCCCCTTTAGGGGATCCCATTAAGGTGGTAGGGGGCCCTTTAGGGGCTCTTGTGTCCCCCCTGTTTTGTCTTTAGGGGGAGATGACCCTTTAGGGGATCCCATTAAGGAGGGGAAGAGGTATCTCTCTTCTACTGCCCCTGACTTTCCTTTAAGGGAGATGCCAAGAAAGGGGAAAGGAAGACTTTCTTCTGTCCCCCAGACTTTTGCCTTGAGGGGTGCCAAGAAAGGTGGGAGGAGGCCAGTCTTTAGGAGATGCTTCTTTTGGGGGAGATGTCAAGAAAGGGGAGGGGCCCCTCTTTAGGGGTACTCTCTTTTGCCCTCAGACTGGGATGCCTGGAAGAGTGGGTTAGAGGAGGCGCATAGTCCTAAAAAAGGAAAACCGGTGATTTGACTGGGTCCTCTTTTTTCCCCCCCTCTGCACTCCCCCACCCCTTTTTCCCTTCTCTGCCTTCCTAGTCCAGTCCCTTTTCAGACTGTTTTCCACCACCTCTGACAAGCCCCTGGTTGTGCAGTTTTGTGTGGAATGTGTGTGTGTGTGTGTGTGTTGTTTTTATAAGGGCTGGAAGGTGGGAGAGGGGGAAACGCACACAAAAAAACCCGGCCAGCCCCTGTGCCTGCCTTCCGCCATTTACTGCTTCCTCCTCGACCCGGATGGAGAGCTGAGCCAGCCAGCCACGCGCCTTGGAGCGTCGTGAGGCAGACGATCATCCGCAGTGCCGCCTCTCCACTCATGCGTTGCTCTTTCCCACAGACACAGCATGGCCGCCCCACAAGGAGAACCCCAAGTGCAGTTTAAGGTAGGGCTGAACGGCCTTCTTTTCACCTGGTCTTTTCTAATAACTTTGTCCCGGAGGAAGCCAGCGCAGCAAGCTGGGCCTCTGAGCTTTCTTTGTTGGTTTGCAAATCCACAGGAATGCTTTTCTGGCTTGTGGCGAGCTCCTTTTTTTTGCCCCCTTTTTTTTTCTTCACTTCAAAGAAATGCCTGTTCTTAATGGAACGTAAATTTATTTTCAATCTGTTGAGGGCTGACAGTGTGTGGTTAGAAATTTGATATGGTGTCTTTGAAGGCAGACATGCAAAATATGATAACTAATTCCCAAATAGCCTTGTGGCCTACACTGTATGCCTGTTTTCTTAGTATGTATTTGTAGACTTAATGCTGGAATACACAGTTAAGTCCCGACTCTTTATAAAGAGTCAGTTTGCTATCCAAATGTAATTTTTAATGAATCATGTTATCTCTGATTATTTATATTGAAGGAGTGTTTCTTTTGAGGTGTTCCTGTTGGAGAGAGAAGGTAGTGCTTTTGGTAAATTAGTAAACTTTTTTTAATAGTTGGATTGAATTTGCAAATAGGAAATATTACATGTACTATGTGTACTGTAATTTTATTAATATTGTCAAAATAGTGGCTATTCGCTATTCTGTTCCAAACGGTGGATGCTTTTAATTGTAAAATTGTATAGCTTCGAATACATGGAAACAATTGGGTGTGAGTTTTCTAGTCCTTCTGAGTAATTTCAAAGAAATGGAAATAATTTTTTAAACCAAGCAAAATTAATAGTTCTATATATAAACCATTCTTTTGCTTAGATTTTCCTTAGATTAATACCAATAAAACATCAAGGTGGAAAAATACATAACAAATGAATTAGTTACTTTTCATTTTCAAGAAACATTTGTCTGCTGGTTCGTTGCCACAACTTGAATAGCTTGCAAGGTGTAGATCTATGATATTTTTGAATATGTTTTAGTTTTTGATGATCAGTGCTTCATTTAGAAATGAGCCTGTAGTTTTGGATGAGGAGGCTTATGTAAATAGTTTGTAGATTCATCTGGTTAATTGCAGTTGAGTTTACTAGACTAGCCAATTCCATGCCTACAAAAATTTACATCTACCTTCCCCCAGATCTTTATACTATTCTGTAACAATGACAGCATACTGGCTTGGTATATATTTGTTTTGTAAGATTGATACTGCTTGAAAAAAATGTTAGCATAAGACATAATTTTCTTAATCTTTTTTTTTTTTTTTTAATTCAGCTTGTTTTGGTTGGTGACGGTGGCACTGGTAAAACAACATTTGTGAAACGCCACTTGACTGGTGAATTTGAGAAGAAGTATGTAGGTATGTAAACTCTTTTAAGTCATGTAGACACATTAAAATGATTTTGATAGGTATCTTGCCTTTTACAGGACCAGATCTAAACTGTAACTTGGGTGTAAAATTCTAGATATCTATACATAATTTTATGGTCTGTATATTCTAATTTTATGGTCTGTATATTCAGTTCAATTTGAACTGAAAAGACACCTGAGTTATAATTAGCTTTTTCATCTCTCCTGGTAGATCAAGCGGGTGGGGTGAATGAAAAGAGAAAAAGGAGTCAAACTGCTGGGGATTTTTAAAAAAAAAATAAAAATAAAAGCAAATAATGTTTAAAGAAAAGTTGCTTTTTAAAAATCTGTAGACAAGATGCGAACAGGCCCGAGACGGATAAGTAACTTACCTTCGAAATAATCCTTGAAAGTTTTGTGTTGTGCCTTCACATGCAGTGTAGCAACTAACATTTCATTTTGTTGTAGCTACTTTGGGAGTCGAAGTCCATCCTCTGGTGTTCCACACTAACAGAGGTCCCATTAAATTTAATGTATGGGATACAGCTGGTCAAGAAAAATTTGGAGGTCTGCGGGATGGCTACTACATTCAAGGTCAGTTCAAGAGTGACAGGGTTGGCCATGTACATTTAGTAAATAAGTTATTTGAACAAATATATGTAAATAGGAAATAAAGAACTATCCTACTTCAGTAACTTACGTGTTCCCATTTCTGTTTTCTATCAAAATGTTAGAATTGTGTTTTCATTATATTTATGTTAAAAAAAATGATAGTAATTCAAGTTCCTTGAAGATTTATTACCTAAATTTTGAAAGCGTGAAACTACATCAAAATGGATACTGTTGAAGTACCAATGCAAACACATGGGACCGCTTTTATATAGAATTGCTTTAATACTAGAATTGTAAATTGCATGCTTCCATCCCTTTGACTAATAATGCCCATGGCTTTGCCTTCTAGCTCAATGTGCCATCATAATGTTTGATGTAACATCAAGGGTTACATACAAGAACGTACCCAACTGGCATAGAGATCTGGTACGAGTTTGCGAGAACATCCCCATAGTTTTGTGTGGCAACAAAGTGGATATCAAGGACAGGAAAGTCAAAGCAAAGTCCATTGTCTTTCACAGGAAGAAGAATCTGCAGGTAAGAACAAGGCATCTCTCTAGCTGAAAAGAGGAAGGTCAACAGAACCAAATGTTGACGTGACCTAGTTTATTGATTTATTTAGAAAATTTATACTGCCGCCTACTCCAGGGGTCCTCAACCGTGGCACATTCAAAACTAGCCATTTAATGGGCTCTATCCCGCTCTGGGTTCCCCAGAGCCCACTGGTAGAATCCAGGTCTGGGTAGTTTGGGTAAGGAAAGGTCTGCAAGAAAAGAACCAAACTAAGAAAGCACCAGGGAGCCCTCATAACCAAATGTACCCGTTTTGCAGCTTTAATTGTCTCTATTTCTGGGTTTTAATTCAACAAACATATTTGTTAGGTGCTTTTTGTGGTGGGGGAACCCTCTTTTCCTTTTTATAGATTGTGTAATGTGATTGAAGCAAAATAATAGTAACCATCCTTGATTTGTGCAGACAATTTCATTATACCGCTAGGTAACATCACTGCTAGCCTAGCCATTGTGTTACCTATGGTTACCTACTTCGTTAATGAAAGTTCTGCAAGAAAACAAGCTCGGAGGACATGGAAGATCCCCCACAGTTCAACCCTGAGCTAAAAATATTCTCTTCTATCCATGTTTGATTTAGTTGGTAACGATTCCTGAAGTGATTTTCTCTTTGAATCTGCTCACTCTGAACTCTCCAATTCCAATAAAAGTAGGCAGCTATCTTGTGCTGACAGAAAGATTTAAAATAAGTCAAATCTTCTCAGAAAACAAACGGCAAATGCACAGTAGAAGTCAGAGGAGTTATCTGCAGAGGGTAGCAGGTCCCTCAATCTCTGTTAACTCAAGTTCCTCTCTGTAACCTTTGCATTTAGTACTATGACATTTCAGCCAAGAGTAACTACAACTTTGAGAAGCCCTTCCTTTGGCTGGCGAGAAAGCTCATTGGCGATCCCAACCTGGAGTTCGTTGCCATGCCCGCTCTCGCGCCCCCAGAGGTCGTTATGGATCCAGCGTTGGCAGCACAGTACGAGCAAGATTTACAGGTAACCCTTTTGAAAAAACCCTTGGCCACCTGCCCCTTGCCTAGACCTTTTCAGAGCTCTTGACCCTTTCTTTCCCCCTTCTTCCAGATTGCTCAGACCACTGCACTGCCAGACGAAGATGATGACCTGTGAGGGAGGCGAAGCTGGAGCCCAGCGTCAGAAGTCTAGTTTTATAGGCAACTGTCCTGTGATGTCAGTGGTGCAGCGTGTTTGCCACTTTATTATTCTAGCTGACCAGAACATGTGCTTTAATCTTTGGGATGCTGAAAGAGAGAATGGGGGTTTGGCGTGTGAATGTGGCAGTTGAAATAAAATTCCTTCATTTTTGGACCTGCATATTTAGCTGTTTTGGACTGCAAATTTACTCCACATTTGAGTTACAAATCTGACTGCTGCAGTCTCATCACAGTATTCAGTGGTAAATCTTGTTTGTTACTGTCATTCCCATTCCTTTTTGTTTAGAGCATAATAAAGTTGTATTTCAAATACCCAATCAAGCGGCTCTTTCGAAGGAGAATTATTTGGAGCAAGATTTGGAAGTTTTTTTTAAAAAAACAAAAAACCACTTCCCTTCTAAAAGATTTCTCCAAGCAGGTAGTAACTGAAGCTCAAAGTTCGGCATCTTAAGTTTTAAATTAATTTTCTAGCCTAAACGAATTTGCGAGCCTAAGTCTCATTTTGGTTCAGCCTAAATCAGGGGTTCCCAACCAGGGGTGCGAGACGATATTCCAGGGGGTGCGAAAACTTGAAGTTTCAAAATTATAGTGTGTATGTTCACGTCATTCAAAACCAGGTATTACTTTTGTAAGGGGTGCGAGTATATATCAGAAGCGTTCTAGGGGTGCGGGTTATAGAAAAAAGTTGGGAACCACTGGCCTAAATAATTGTTGCAGGTAGATCTGAAGCGTACAATAGATGCCGGCCTTTGGGTTTCTAGAGTTGAGGCAAATCATTGAATGCTAGATGAAATGATGAAAAGGGCTGCCTCAGTCAGATTAATTTTTGAGAAACATTCTTGGGTCTAAACCTGCTTTTCTTCTATCTTGGTGACTGCCTGCAACTAACCTAGTCCTAACTGACAACGCTAATAGTTAATGTCTAGTTAAAGGGGAGGGTGAATTTTCTTGAGGTTGGCGTTCGTGATTAATCTCTCAAAGCCACCCCCTCCAGTGTCTTCATTCTGGAAAGGGAGAGTAGTGAAGTCAACTACCAGCCCTAGAAATATATTTAGAGATCCTGCTGAGGACCGGTGGCTCACAACATGCCAGCATCTCATCTCATTTTGAATAATGTCAAAAAGCAGGGATCCTTATGGGCACCAACTGGGATACCCATAGGAACTATTCGTGCTGTGTGTATGGGGGGGGGGGATAAACAGATGTGCAGCATTGTGAGTGACATTGTCTTCTGTAGACAGAACTGATTAGCTAGAACCACATGTGCAACCTCTAGAGTAGGAATGAGGAATCTTTTCTTGGCCAGTGGCGCGCCTAGTATTTCTGCAAGAGACGGGTTGCAAATATGGAGGTTGAGTGGGCACAGCCACAACCTAGGAGTCTTGTGCATTTCCTGCTCTGTAATGGCATAAAAACCCTCTGGTTTATGGCCCAAGCAGGCCTTGCAGACTGGAAATACGGTTTTGAGACCAAACTTTCCTTTATTAAAGAGGAACAGGCTTTAGCTGGGCAGGTCTGCCAGTAATAACAACCCAGTTACCTTAGTTGAGCAACTGTTGGTTGGGCGGGTGAAAAAAACAGCAGCAGTATATCTGAATTTAGCCAAGGCAGAAGAAAGCAAGTCTGATTTCTTAATTCATCCCAGAAAACGAGCAAATGTGTCCTGTGTTTACATACTGCACTCCACAAAATAGAACACCTAACCAAGTTAGGGTTCTGTTCTGCACCTTGAGTTACCTGAAATGCTGATATTGGTGAAACAGCAGGATGTAAATTATTTTGTTAGAAAACTTAAAACATTACACTGTGTCTCAACTAAGGGAGAATGTTCAGGGGGAAAAAATATTGAATGCTCAATTAGAGAAGCAGAGAGGAAGCATTGCACACTAATCAAATTGCTCTCCCTTTTATGGTGAATTCTGTTTTAAGGGGATTGAAACTATTCCCCCCCCCCCATGGTTTTTGTTCACTCATAAATTGGTCTTAACTCAGAAATGCAGAATTTTAGGTAAACTGGATGTTTTTAAAGATGGGGACTTAAAAAAAAATGAGTTAAAAAGGCACCCCATCTCTGTTCTTCCTAACATGATAGGAAAGAAGAACATGGTTAATTTTCTTGTCCTGAAAATGGGACTTTTCCACTTCATCCATTAGAGACGGCATCCTCTAATATTTTGTGAAGTAGCCCACAGTTCTGTCAGTTAAAAGCCCAACATTACTCAAAGAGAGATGGCAGAATAACAGTTATTTACTTGGAAGAGCTAAATTACTCCTCTAGTGGCTCCAGGCAGCTTGAGAACCAATAAAAACATACCTTCCAATAAAGTATAAACCAGAACAGCAGCATGAAAAAGCCTTGGGAAATAAATGTGTTTTGAGCCCCTTCCTAAACTTCAGTAAAATGCTTGCTTCCTGTCGTCGTAATTTTTTCCAAAATAGGGATCCCACCAAGGAGAAAAGTGAATTGGACATTGATATCCCAGAGATCTACATATGCATCTCTACAGAATCTATTACATATGTAGGTTTCACCTGTGTAAGGTTTTCTATCTCATCCTCCAGGCATTATAAGATCCACTGAGGCCACATATAATGTCTAAACCAATGTTTCTCAACCTTAGATACTTGGAGATGGGTGGACTTCCAACTCCCACAATTTCCCAAATAGTTTGCTGGCTGGGGAATTTGGAAGTTGAGGTCCATCTGTGCTAGATGGGAAATTCTTGAGTTCTCAAGTTGCCATGGTTGAGAAGCACTGGTCTAAACTCTTCTGAAGTCAAGTCCAGAAAGAAACCACAATCTCAAGGTCACAAATGCCAGATCTTTACACACACACACCCATAAAAACGAAACCACTTTATCCAGAAGCCTCCCAAATTCCGAAGTCTGCTCTCCACCATCTAACAGTGCCTTCTTGATGGCCTTCAACTCATCTTAACATTTCAAGTTGGAGTCACCAGCTTACTCACCGGTGATTCAGCTTCATCCCTCTTGACCAGCTTCCCTTTGAATTCTGGGATTCTTATTTTTATTTTTACATCATGGTATTGGGAGTGAATCATTCTTCCTGAGCTAAGGGACCCTGCAGATCATTATTTTTTTTACCCCGCCTGCATTCCTGTGGCTGGGTCAACAAACAGGAGAAGGAGTGGCTTCTGTTGCAGTCCACTTTTCACAAACATTATGAAGGCCACACGGTGGTGCTCTGCTTCCATTCAAGCATTAATGCTTTCTGTTGCAGCATAGATACTTCTAGCCCATTTGAGTTGTCCTACGACACAGCTCAGGGTGGCTGATAATGTCCAACCTTAAATATAGAATAACGGAGGTGGAAGGGACCTTGGAGATCTTCTTGTCCCACCCTCTGCTCAAGCAGGAGACCGTATATCATCCTGGACAAATGGCTGTCCAGTCTCTTTTTGAAAACCTCCGGTGATGGAGCGCCCATAAATTCTGGAGGCTAGCCGTTCCTCTGATTAATTGTTCTCACTGTCAGGAAATTTCTCCTTAATTCTCGGTTGCTAAGCTTATCTTCTCCTCTTTGCTCTGAAAAAGAGATTTCTCTCTCTCCAAATTGGTTTGTCAAAAACATGCCCCTCCCTCTATCCCAAACCTCCTCTCCCCCCAAGTCTAATTTATGCATCAAGGTAACATTTCGTGCATCACTCCATATGTTTGCATCTATGAGCACAATGCTGGACAACAGTTTTATCGAGAGTTGAGCCCCACTTCAGCTTTTCAGCTGCAATCCATTTCCCTCGTACTCCAGGACAGGATTTACTCAGCGCATTGGTTGAACAAGCCACATCTGGCCCATCATATCAATCCTAGCTTGCAGACCCATGGTAAATGTATTCACGCAGCTAGGTGGATCAGGTGCTCAAGCAGGGCAAATATATATATATATATATATATATATTGGAATTTCTTGCTGTGCGAAACATTGTTAAAATGTTTAAAACTGGCTGGGAATGTTAGATAAAAGCATCCAATGAATAGAGATTCTTCTTAATGAAGTCTGACATATAAGCAATTAGCATAGATTAATCATTAAGCACACCAACAGCAAAACCCACAGTCTTATTAAACAGAAGCTTACCCCAGCCAATATTTATCACACAGCAGCATGCCAATAGGTTTTTCTCCTCCTGTCTTATGATTAATAGAGGGATAGAATCAAGATCATGTGAAGTTCCAATACTGCTTTACAAAGCCTTGGTAATACTGCATCCAGTTCTGGTCACCACAATATAAAAAAGATGTTGAGACTCTGGAAAGAGTGCAGAGAAGAGCAACAAAGATGATTAGGGGGCTGGAGGCTAAAACATATGAAGAACGGTTGCAGGAACGGGATATGTCTACTCTAATGAAAAGAGGAGACATGATACCAATGTTCCAATATTTGAGGGGCTGCCAGAAAGAAGAATGGGTCAACCTATTCTCCAAAGCATCAAAAGACAAGACAAGGAAGATAACCAAGGAGAAAACCAACCTAGAAATAAGGAGAAATTTCCTAAGGGTGAGAGCAATCAACCAATGGAATGGCTTGCCTTCAGAAATTGTGGGTGCTCCATCACTGGAGGCTTTCAAAAAGAGACTGGTCAATCATTTGTCTGAAATGGCATAGGGTCTCCTGCTTGAGCAAAGGGTTGGATTAGAAGACCTCCAAGGTCCCTTCCAACTCTATCATTCTGTCTACGTCTACGGTAACCACATCAGGCAGCTTTCCTTTAATACTTGGTATTTTGTCAAAAAAGATGCTTGCCAATAATAAAACAGCGCGCCCGCTGCCCGTTGAAGCACTGACACTAATAGCAACTCAAATGCCCGTCCCTCAACTTCCCCAGCTCCATTTCCCCATCCGATCCGAAACTTAGGAAATTTGAGGGCCCAGGAGAAATTCGGTCTGCCTTGCAATTAACCGGCTCCCCTCCAGCCAAGAATTAGCAGAATCAATTGCCCATGGTCGCATTTAATAATAATAAAAAAAAGAGCTCGATTGGAAACGTCAAAGACGAACAGAGGAACGCAACTCTATTGGTGGCAAGGGGGCATTAAGAGGAAAAATAGTTTTTCAGCCTCGCCATCCAGTTGACCTCTCGAATTAACGAATCCCATTTGCCGTGTTGGCTGGAGATAATTGGAGTTGCGCAGGACTTCAGCAACATCTTTTATTTAATTTTTTTGGTAATATTTTATTGATTTTCTAATTTTACATTTAAGTATTTATTTAAAAAGCAACGTGGTGGCTGGGTGAATCAATAATAGTACAAATCTCAAGCTACCACGTCAAATATTTCCTCTCTTTTCCCCTTAATATCTACTGTCTCATATTTGAACTAATACAGTTATTATTATATCAATTAAATAAAAATAGCATTGTTACATTTATCAATAAATTTTCAGCTTATACCTATCCTCGTTGCTTTAACATTCAATCTTTATAGACAATCAATGTCCTGTTGTTAGTTTTTCCCAATTTTTAGCTTCCCATCAATATTTAAACTTAACTTTTAATATTTATGCTTCCAAGTTTTAAATGACCAACATTTTCTTTATCTCAATTCATAACAAAATCTAGTATTCAAAATAAGTATCTTGTCTATTTGAGTATATTCTATTCTCTAATAAATCAAAACCCCAATTTTCTTCAGCCTTATTCTGGCTTTCTTCCTTTATCTTCCTTCGCCTTCCATGTCAATGCTTTTAAGTCATCAAATAGATCTCCCTCTGTTGTTATATATATTATTTGAAATAAAAGAGACCATCCAGTTGCCATTTTTTTGGAAGGGCTAGCGAATCGTCTCTCTATTATTCCAGATCCCCATAGTTGTCCTGATATGTTTGTCTTCCCTTCGGTCTGTTCTTCTTCTTGCTCCTCAAGTTTCTTCTGGTTTATATAGAAAGTCTTTTCCATTTTCAGTGTTGTCAGTCCCTTTTCTGGACATCTTTTAATCTGTTGTGAAATTGGGTTGGGCCATCTCACCCAATGGGGCATCCGATGGTCCCACCCGCTTAAGACCCAACCCCGTTATGCAAAAACGACGGACCGTTTTAATTAGCTATGACCCCTGATGGAGTTAGCTTGTTACATTTGATGGGAGCTGACCCGATCGGAATAATGGCGAGAAGATCATTTTTCCTCCTCTCGCCACGGAACGCAATTTCTCTAAGACAGGGCTTTTCAACCTTTTCACCCATTGTACCACTTTTAGGATATGGCAATAGCCGAGTACCACCAGTCGCCTAGCAAGGTGTCAAAAACTTGATGACCCCCCCCCCAAAAAAAGGAAAAAAGTGATAAAGTACAGGTAGTCCTCGACTTACAACAGTTCGCTTAGTGACTGTTCGAAGTTACAATGGCACTGAGAAAAGTGCCCCCCAAGCCACAGCCGAGCAAGACACCTGCCTGCCCACCCGGCGACGCTCTTCCTCCTGTCCGAGGTTTTTATTGTTGTGAGCATTTCTGTTGAGGATTGGCAGCGGGGGTGGGGTGGGGAGATGTTTGGTTTTTATTCCCCCCGTCTGCTGGGTGGTTGCAGCAGGTTTTGGTCAATTCACATGACCCTGGGACACTGTGACCGTCATAAATATGAATCAGTTGCTAAGCATCTGAATGTAAATCACAAGACCCTGGAGATGCTGCAACATTCCAGCTGATCGGCGCTTCTTCTGGGCTCAGCAGAAGTGCCAGGATCAGTGCTGCTTTCCAGCTGGAGCCTGGCGCTGATCCTGGCGCTTCCACTGAGCCCTGACAGCCCCGAAGAAGCGCCGATCAGTTGGAAAGCGGCACTGATCCTGGCGCTTCCGCTGAGCCCTGACAGCCCTGCAGCTCCAGCCATCTCTCGCTCAGGCCTGTGCGGTGCTGCCACAGATTCAGCTCATTCCCCTCCCCCGCTACCACTTTTCTAGGATGGTTGTGTACCACCTGCCAGGTGCCAATGTACCACAGGTGGTACTCGTACCACTGGTTGAAAAGCCCTGATCTAAGAGCCCTGGCTGTCACATCAGATTAGCTTTGCTCCCTGCAACTCCTGGAGGGGCGGTGGGTGGGGTGGCACTGCTTTAAACACAACAGTTCTCAATTCCAAAGTGCAGCGTTGTCGGGAGAATCAGTACAAGCTGAAAAGACGGCCTTGTGTAGCTTGTTAGCCCTTCACAAGGGAAAGTGCGATGCGAGCTGATTCTTCCCATCTCAGCAGAGGGAACCAGAAATGCCAAGAGGCTGAATTTTTAAGAAAGGCTTCTTTAGCAAAACAACAACAACAAAGTTTTAAGAAAGAACCCCCCGGTGCTGGTGAAAATACAGGTAGTCCCCGACTTACCACCACAATTGAGCCCAAAATTTCTGCCGCTAAGTAAGATGGGTTGTTAAGTGAATTTGGCCCCATGTTATGACCTTTCTTGCCGCAGTTGTTAAATAAATCATTGCGCTTAAGTTGGGAACATGGTTGTTAAATGAATCTGACTCCCCCATTGATTTTGCTTGTCAGAAGGATCCCCAAAGGGGCTCCCATAAGCCCGGGACGCTGCAGCCGTCATAAATACGAGTCAGCTGCTACGCCTCTGAATTTTGATCACGTGACACCACGGGGATGCTGCAACGGTCGTAAGTGTGAAAAACGGTCATAAGCCACTTTCTTCGGTGCCGTTGTAACTTTGAATGGTCACTAAATGGACTGTTGTAAGTCAAGGACTACCTGTAGAACGAGAGACCAACTTAGAATAACTGGGTTGAACTGAACCAACTTTCAACTGAAATCAACTGTGCACAGTTAAGTAAAAGTGCCATCTCCGCCCAGAGTCGTCGTATACCAGATGGACAGCAAATCAATTTTATAAATCAAATAATAATAATAACAATAACAACAACAACAACAATAATAATAATAATAAAGTTGGAAGGGACCTTGGAGGTCATCTAGTCCAACCCCCTGCTCAGGCAGGAAACCCTACACCATTTCGGACAAATGGCTGTCCAGTCTCTTCTTAAAGACTTCCAGTGTTGGAGCATTGACAACTTCTGGAGGCAGGTTGTTCCACTGGTTAATTGTTCTAATTATCAGGAAGTTTCTCCTTAGTTCTAGGTTGCTTCTCTCCTTGATTGGTTTCCATCCGTTGCTTCTTGTCCTGCCTTCAGGTGCTTTGGAGAATAGCTTGACTCCCTCTTCTTTGGGGCAGCCCCTGAGATATTGGAACACTGCTCTCATGTCCCCCCTCGTCCTTCTCTTCATTAAACTAGACGTACCCAATTCCAGCAACCGTTCCTTTATATGTTTTAGCCTCCAGACCTCTAATCATCTTTGTTGCTCTTCTCTGTACTCTTTCTAGAGTCTCAAATCATAAATAAATTTGTCCTAAAGAGGAATAAAAAGTTCTGAAGTTAGGGGAAAGAGACCTTGTTTAGAGTTTGTAGAAGAAAAACAGTTTAGACTTGTTTTCTTTAAGAGGGAACTAAATTATCTCTTTTTTTTCCTTTGCTCCAACAGAAATCTCATTCTGTGTTGAATCCTTGGGGCCTCTTTCCGGGTTGGACCACAAGAGGTGATGCCGAAATGTCAAGCTAAACATTCAGCTGGACTGAAATTTGAAATGTACCTTGCCTCTTCAGCGTGTTGTTGAACCGGACACAGATGTGTTTTCCAACCCCTCTCATTGAACTTGTAGGTTTGTATCATCACAAAAAGGCAGAGGGCTGCATTTTACGGGGTTGCCAGTACTATTGGCTGTTATTTTCATGACTGTGTGAAGGAAAAGGATTTTTTTTTCTCTAGAACATGGAATAATAAGAGTTGAAAGGGACCTTGGAGGTCTTCTAGTCCAACCCCCTGCTCAGGCAGGAAACCTATACCATTTCAGAGAGAGGATTGTCCAATCTCTTCTTAAAAACCTTCAGTGTTGGAGCACCCACAACTTCTGAAGGCAACCCTTTCCACTGATTAATTGTTCTCACTGTTAGGAAGTTTCTCCTTATTTCCAGGTTGCTTCTCTCCTTGATTAGTTTCCATCCATTGCTTCTTGTCCTGCCTTCTGGTGCTTTGGAGAATAAGTTGACTCCCCCCCCCTCTTCTTTGTGGCAGCCCCTCAAATATTGGAATACTGCTGTCACGACACCCCTAGTCCTTCTTTTAATTAAACTAGACCTACCCAATTCTTGTAACTGTTCTTCAAATGTTTGCAGAAGGAAGGGCTGGATCTCAATGGTAATAATAATAATAATAATAATAATAATAATAATAATAATAATAATAATAATAATAATAATAATAATAATAATAATAAT
>JALGBA010003905.1:62500-300122 GCA_023970755.1 Azemiops feae | reverse complement strand
TTTTTTAAAAAACATAAATCACTTAATAATTGGTGAACAGTGTGTTGTCTGGGTTACATTTGTAAAACAATCACTAAAAATTGATTTCTATAATCCATAATCCACATAATAGTTTTAGTTGATTTCCTCTTTTCCCAAAATATCTTCTTTTGCAAACATTGAGTTAATACAATTCTTATCGTTTTGATAGATAACAGTTAAATATATATTTTTCCCCAATAGTTCTAAAAATAATAATCACATCAATATAATATTTCTTTTCTATCTAATCATTCTGGTTGCCTTATTATAGATCCTGTTACAGTCCTTATTTTAATTTGATTCTCCCATCAAATTCTAAATATTCTTATTGGTTAAGATTTTTTCAAAAATTAATTACATTTAAGAATTTAACTCTATTTTTCCATATGAACCATCTCACATTTTTACATTTCTTAAGAGATAGATAAAATAGTAGAAAGAAAGAAAGAAAAGCAAGAGTAAAGAAGCATAAAAAAATAACATACTACTTAAAATATATATCCCTCCTAAGCTAATATGTATTTATTTCCTAAATTTCTTATTCTTTTTAACCATAATTAAAAATATGTTTAATCTTTAAACATTCCATTTAATACATCTAGTCATCTAGTCCTTTAACTCTTATTCAAAACATTTTTATCCATTATAATTTTCTTAAATTCGATCACATTTAAATATCTAAAACATTTCCTTTATCTAAGTCATTTCAACTTTTTTACATTACTGATATCAAGAAAAAGAACAAAAAAAGGGAAAAAAGCATACTATATTATATTTAGAGAATTCATCCCTCTTAGAGTGACATATATATTCCAAAACCTTTCTATTTCTTTAACCATATTCAAACAAATGTTTCTTTTTTAAGTATTCTCTCTGGTAAGTCCCATCATCTATTTTCTTAGTTTCCACTTTAGTCTTTTTCTTTTGCCCAGTGTCTTCCTTAATCAATGTATTTCGCTGAATCAAAAAGTTTTTCTGGATGTTCATAAATGTTGCTGTAGATATAAAAAGTAAATCAGGAGAAGTGTCTTTGTAGGGGACTTCTGCCTTTCCATTTTTTGTTGAAAATCCTTTTCTTTTTCTTTTTTTTTAATAACAAACTTTATTGGTTTTCCAGTTTTACATCCAGGTATTTGGAAAGCAGGGTGGTGATTAGGTAGTCAATAGTTCAATAACAAAATCTTTAGTACATATCTCAGGTTACATTATCAAAAATTCCTTCTCTATTTCCCTTAACATTTGGTATATCATACTTAAGCTAGTAAATTTCTAAGCATAACAAGCTCAGTTAAAACATTTATCAATATATTTTTTGCTTATTCATATCCATATCCTGTTTTTAAGTTTTACCTAATTTTTAATTTTTAATTACAGTATTCCAATTTAACCTTTAACATCCATAGTATTTAAATTTCTGGTAACCCAAATTTCCTTTATTTCACTACATAAAAGTTATAATATCTAAAATACACATATAATTTAATTAAATATATTCTTATTTTATTTCATAAACATTTTCTATTTCTCATCCTAATACATCACCACTTACTAATAGAGTAACCTTTATTGTCTCAAATCCATTATCTATATTTTCTGAGCTAAACAATAGTTCGAGGTTAATTCCTAAAAGTTAATTTCCATTTCCCTTATAAATCTAAATCCTAAATATTAAGCCAATTAATCCCTTATTTTTTATCATTTTCCAACAATATTTAAATCTAATAATCATATTTCCCTTCATCTCAAAATCTCCCTTTAGCCCATTAGTTGAGACTTTAGGATCCTCTGTCATAAATCAAAAGACCCCAGTTTTTAAATCTAACTCTAGCTTTCTTTTTATGCCAACCAGGCTTCCATACCAATGCCTTTAAATCATCAGATAGATCTCCCTTCATTCTTGCACATGTTGCTTGAATCAAAGGAGACCATCTAGTCATCAATTTTCCAGAGGAACTGGTCCATTTATAATCGTTAAATTGTTGCCCTGGTGGCTTAGATCTCCATATTTGCTCTAGTATCTTTATCTTCAATTCGATCTGGTCTTATTCTTCCTCAGGTTTCTTCTGGTTTAAGTAGAAAATCATGTCCAATTTTATGGCTGTTGTTTGGTTATCTAGGTTTTCAATATGCCGTCCTTGTTGATCTTTAACACCCTCTGTCTTGGTATTACTTTCTTCCACTTCTGTTGCTTTTTGGGTTGTAGGTTCTTTGGTTGCAATCAGGGTTTGGTTGTCAGAATTTTCAGTATATTGTACTTGTTGTTCTTTAAAGTCCTCTGTCTTGGCATTAATTTCTTCCGCTTCTGTTGTTTTCTGAATTGTAAGTTCTTTAGTTGGAATCTGGGTTTCAGTTTGTAGGTTTAAGCTGGTGCCTTTGTCTTTCAGTCTAGATTTAATTATCTCAGTAGCTTCAAGATTTTTTTCAAGTATAAGTTTATAATTAATCAAAATTTGTTGCTGGTCCTCCTCCATTTCTGAGATGGTTATAAATGGTCCTTTAGCGGAGGCTATTTTTTAAACAAGAGTCAGTAAATGTTCACCTCCACAGTTCCTAAAAGCCAATTTCACCTCCCAGCTGTTCTCTCAGCTTTTTATCTCTTTTAGATAATACCAAGGACAGATCTGGGCTGTGAGCAGGTCTCTTTGTCAAGAATATTCACTTGCTGTACCAAGCTTTGCCACAAGATGTCCCCGATAGCATTTAGAATCCTTTTCAGAACCAGGGCTAGGTTTTTATCCAATTTAAATTCTTTTTCATCTTTTTTACAAGTAGATAGAATAACAGGTCCCCGTGAAAGTAGGAACTTCCCTCTCTCCTCACAGGGGGAAGAAGTTTCAAGAAGCTTTTTGCAGGAAAATACTTGGGATACAAAGAAGGTAAGATCTCACACAATTCCTCTGCGGTGCTTTTGAAGTGCTTGATAGTAATTTTGGCCTCGGCTGGTAGCGGTATTAGTGATGGGCCATGTTAATGGCCGATCTTTTCCCTGTCAGTTCGAAGAGCTGTCCCAGATCAAACAGGAGGGCAGCCACCCTTCCGCGATCAGTCGGGGGTCCTCTTCACGCTCATCGCCCCTCCAGGGTGACTTTTGACCCTTTTCAGGGTCCCCTGGTGGGAGAAAACCGGACGGCGGAGAGAGCGATCGCCCTGCACGTCTGCCAGCACCGCGATCACAAACCGGAAGCCCTTTTCTTTTTCTTTCTCTCCGCTTCTCTTATCATTTCTTTCTCTCCAATGTTCCTGACATCTCTACGGTCCATTTTATCCGATCTGTTTTCTTGTCCTTAGATTTATTTTGTAGTCTTAAGGAATAAGTTGTTTTTTCTAATTCTTGTGAATTTTTTTCCACTAGGATTAAATCATGTTTCCTTGTTTTGTTAAGTTCCATCTTTAAGTCTCCATTCTCAATTCTATATCCATTTATCTGCTCCTTCTCTGTTGTTATTTTCTGGGAATTTTTTTGTTGTAGAGTTAACTTGGAAATAGATTGATTTGTACAATTTAAAGCTCTATAAAACAAAATGATAAGTTAGCAGCAGCTTGGAATATAAGTGGCTTTTTGTAGCTATATTCTGCTTCTGTAATGATCAAAGGAGATGTCTCTTAAAACCTATTGGCTCAATAGTTATATGAACTCACCTGTGATACTTGATGAGATTAAATCCCTGATGTTTTTTTTAAATTTTAGTAAAAGAGAAAGATAAGCCCTCACTTTTTAAAATCGTGTGGGCATAACTTGTCAAAAGTATTAAAATTGCTTTCATTTGAATAGCTCACTTTGACTTCAGGTAAAAAAGTTTAGGTTTTAGATTTCCGGTTCCGGTTGCAGCGCCTGCGGTCAGGCAAAGAGTACGTTCTCTTTGCCGACCGATTTTCCCCCGCCGGTAGACCCTGGACAGGGTCGAAAGTCACCCCGGAGAGGCGACCACCACGGAGGAGGACACTCGTTTGATCGCAGAGGGAGCGGCAGCTCCCTCTGCGATCCGAGAAATCACCTTTGGGCCGACGGGGAAAAGATCGGCCAGTAACATGGCCAGTAACTTAGCTGCTCCAGCCGAAAGTCACAGCAACATCTAAGCATAAAGAACCACCGTGGAAGATCCGGGTGAGAACTTTCCTTCCCTCTTGTTATTTTCTTTACTTCCCTATGAAAAGCTTCTAGAAACTATTCCCTCCCTTGAAAAAGCAGCGTTTGAATACTTGGGAAAAAAGTAACTAATTTTTATTGTGTATTTGAACTGTTGGAATTCGGGGGATCCTGAAAAAAAAAGAAGAAGAAGAAAAAGCCTTACTGTGACTCTTTCTCTCTGTTTGCTTGTTTTCAGCTCAAGTGGAAATTTTTAGGGAGGGGGGTGGAGTGTTTCCCCCCCCCCTTCTGAACATTTTTATCCACTTTAAAAAGAAAAAAAAAACTACCTTGGCTTCTGGGTGGAGTTATGTGGATTGGAGGGTTACAATGTATCCCGGAAATTGGTGTGAAGCCCAGAAAGCTTTATCGTAACATTGTAACCATTTGTAGCTGAACTGCTGAACTTGGCATTATGCCCAGACATTGCTGAACTTTTACTATAGGAAAAAAAAAAAAGAGAGAGAAGAAGAATGGAATCCTATTCACAGCTTAATTATGGACTCATACTAGAAAAAATCTTGGAAATGAGAGAAGAATTAAGAGAACATTTCAGGACACTCAGGAACGAGGATGGTTCAGAGTTAAAAACTGAATTTCAAACTTCAACTGATCATGACACACAACTGGATTTACAACCTAATGAGATGGAGGATTTATATCTACAATCTACTGAAGAGGAAGATGTTACACCTTATATACAAAGGACAGAGATTTCTGAGGACCAAAGGCAGAACTCAACTGAAACATCTATAGATTTAAAAACAACAGAAATGGACTTTCAAATACGAGACATTAAAAATGCTGACAATACATACAAACAACGAATAATCACCATACTGACTAAGACTGATTACATAGTGCAGACAATATTGGGAAAAAGAGAAGAAGACTATGATCAGACACAACTGTGGGAAAATGTGTATAATCAAATATTAAGATGGGAGGAGCTAAAGGCCCTATTGTGGAAACCTGCTTGGCATAAAAAGAAAGCTAGAATTAGGTTTAAAAATGAGTGTTAAAACTTTGTTTGACGGGTAAAATGGTTTTTAGAGACTTCAAGTGAGCTAATATTTTTGAGATTTCTAAGGTTTAAGATTTTAGTCTGATTAATATTGATGTGAATTATGGATTTGATTATGGTTTGGAATGGCAATTATGGAAAACTGGAAAAGTTAAAACTAAAGGAGTTGTATTGAGATTGGTGAAATATTAATGATATTTTTACTTGCAATGATTGAAGATTGGATTGATTTATAAAAATGTTTGATAGAGTATAGGAAATAGAATATAGTGGAGAAATATTAAAATATACATATATATAATAGCTATATGTTTAGCTCAGAAATAATTAGAAATAACTTAGGCTAATGTAAAATGGTTTAAAAACGTAAAGTTATATTCGTCTATAAAATATGTATGTGAAATAGAATAGAATAAGAGATAGAATTTAACTGAGAAGTATAAAGTGAATAATTGGAGTAATATGTATAGATTAGGAATAGTCTGTATTATATGGATACCCGAATTGTATACTATGTGTTTATGTAATGCCAAATTGGAATATGTTAATAGTTAATTAAGCTCGAAATTGGGTGGAAATATTATTGATAGTTTTTGTTTTGTTTTGTTTTTCTTCTGATTGATAAAATAGAGAGGGAAATTTTAAAGAAGTAACTTAAATTGTTTATGTATGATTATATGTTCTATTTTGTTTTATGGAGTGCCCTATCTCCACGATGAGTCCTAAGCACTTGGCTGTAAAATTAAAAAAATTCAATAAAACTTGTTATATATATATATATATATATATAAAAAGTTTAGGTTTTAGATTCAGATTTAGATTCATGCCAGGAATCTTAATGCAAACCAGGAGGCATAGTTGGCTACTTGGTTCTATGCAGCTACAACAAAATGATTCACAACTAATGATCTGACAATTGGGCAATATCAGCACTTTTTTACATGCTTATTAAAGCAAGGCCTTGTGTAATACATGGCCTTTTGACACTTTCATAACCAAAAGACTTTCATTCCAATAAATCTTTGTTTGTATTGTTTTCCACAGGTGACTCATTGGCACAGTCCCTACTTCTTTGCCTATTTTCCTACTGCCAACTCCTTCCCGGCTCTTTTGGCTGATATGTTATCCGGGGGCATAGGATGCATTGGATTTTCATGGGTAAGTTCTATGTGGGCATGAAAGAACTAGTTCCTAGCAGATACAATTACTACATGTGTTTTTATATTTCAAAAGTATTAGATATCTAGGGATTTTTGAAGATATTTTCTTCACACAGAAGCCACAGAGGGGCTACATGGCTTTCAAAAGTCTAGTTTTCATTGAATTGGTAGATTATAGGAGAGCTCTACCACTTCAATACAGGTAGTCCTCAACTTATGAAAACAATTGAGCCCAAAATGTATACTGCTAAGTAAAAAATTTGTTAGGTCAGTTTTGCCCCATTTTACGATTTTTCTTGCCACATTTGTTAAGTGAATCACTGCAGTTGTTTAATTTGTAACACAGTTGTTAAATGAATCTGGTTTTCCCATTAACTTTGTCAGAAGGTTGCAAAATGTTATCATCTGACCCAGGGATACTGCAACCTTCATTAATGTGAGTCAATTGTTAAGCATTCAAATGTAAATCATGTGATTATGGGGATGCTGCAATGGTCATAAGTGTGAAAAATGGTCACAAGTCACTTTTTTCAGTGCCCTTGTAACTTTGAACAGTCATTAAATGAACTGTTGTAAGTTGAGGATTACCTGTATAAAGATAGGGTTTAACATAACTGCATGTACAAAAGTGTTTCCTTTCCATAAAATAAAAAACTGAAACTCAGTAGATTCTAACCTAGGCTACAGATTAGCACTTATAGAATATGTCTATAGTGGAAACAGTTTTCTATAGGAACACTTGTATCAAAGAAGATGAAAACCAGAACATTTGACATTAGACTACCTCCATGGCAACTTTCGATCAAACAGAAGCAATATTCTGGGAATATATCCTTTAACAATGAGGATAATTCAGTCTCAGAATATTGAAAGCTGTATAAAATTAAGCAGTATTCTTTCTATACTTAGCTTCTCTAACTGCCTTTTTGAATCCTGGTAGTAATCATATAAAGAGAATTACCAGCAGAGAAGTTCTGGTATACTCAGAAATACTTATTTCTCTCTCTCTCTCTCTCTCTCTCTCTCTCTCTCTCTCTCTCTCTCTCTCTCTCTCACACACACACACACACACATAAGGCATGATTTCAAATTTTGACATTTTTGCCTATAGTTTAAAATTTTATGAGAATGAGTTAATATACCTGTCACACATAGCAGTTACTCAAATGGATCATTAATTATCTTTTTCCACTCACAAATTATGTAACATTCTGAGTTACACTTGATGCTCCCATGCTTTTTTGCTTACCTATTCTGTGGAATCTTCTGAAATGTGTAAATATCTAAAGGAAACCACTACAGACTTTTATTTCCTTTTTACCATATTTTCCCATTCTAGGCTTCAAGCCCAGCTTGTACCGAATTGGAAACAGTCATGCTGGATTGGCTAGGAAAGATGATCAATTTGCCTCCACAATTTCTGGCTGGGAAGGATGGAGAAGGAGGTGGGGTAATCCAGGTAATTTAGAATATTTGCTACTGAATTTGATTTGTATTCTATTTAAAATGGATAGAACATTATACTGTAAACATTGTCATATTATTTCTTTTAAAAGATAATAGTGTCATTTTTTCTATTTCTGATTCAGTTCTCTGAATATTTCAGAATTCTGTCCAAAACAGAATCATTACACAAAGTGGAAAAAAGCTAAAGATATCTGAGGAATATCTAAAAAAATATTAAAGGGAATGCTTAGATACAGTAAGTCCAAAGGCCATTTCAGGGGAAATGAAATCCAGGTCAGATAGAAATTGGAATAAAGTAGTTAGAAAAGGAAAATAAAAAACATATCTGGGAGCATAAATAGGAATATTTTAAGGATAAGTCTACAGTAACATTATTTCATACATCAACTTTATTTCATATAGTTCTCTGGATTGCAGGTATACCTGAGTGTGTGTAAATTAGGAATTGGGGAACTATGGCTGAGCCATGGTTTTTAAGTTCCTTCATCAGTTATTTTTCTGGCTTGATTGACAAGAAGTATAATTTGGCAACATATGGAGGGCCATAAGTTCTACACTACTAAATCAGTGTTAAATAAACTTCTGTTTATTGAAATCAGTGGGATAAAATTCTGTGTTAGATTATGACTTAATTCTTAAATTCTGCTAAATTTAGCAACTCAATTCAATAGCCTGCTAAATCATCATTAAGGAAGTAGGTCGGTATCCATTGTTTAAAATGAATTTGTGGAAGTTTGTATTAGGATATTTTTTTTCTGTTTAATCATGTCTGATTATCAGAGTCTGCATGGAGGAGTCCCTGCAGTCTTCTTGGCAATATTTTCCAAAAATGTTTTGCCATTGCCTCCTTCTTAGCGCTGAAAGAAAGTAACTGGCCCAAGATAACCCAGCTGGTTTTGTGCCTAAGACAAGAGTAGAACTCAACATCCTCAATTTCAAACTGATGCTTAACCACTACACCAAATTGGCTCTGTATTATCTGGCAAAGTGTAAATTGTCATGCCATAATTATGACTATCCCTGTATCTTCAGAATGAGATGCCACTGCATCTAAAGACTCAGACACTGATGAATAATGAAATCAGATAAATATATAAAACCAAGTTTCAAATTCTGGATTTTCTTGCCTCTAGGCATGGTATGGTTTCTGATTTTAGTATTTCTATTTGATTTGTTCATATCGATCATTGGAGAATAAATGCACACATTTGATTTTTCTGTGACTGATTACTGCATGTTTGATAATTATGAGCTGACTGATTGTTCTTTAATTTCCCATTCACATATACAAGTTATCTTTTGAAGTTTCAGTTAAAGGATTGTGCATATGTAGATGAATCCTAGAACAGGTCGTGAAGAGGATGTGTAGTGTCCCAGATAATCTTATGGACCCTGCTCAAGCAACGCTTCTGTGCTATGTCCTGGATGGGAGGGAGGGAACTGCCAATGATCTTTTCGGCCATTCTCACCACTCTCTGCACCACCTTCCTGTCTGAAGCAGTGATGCTTCCAAACCAGACTGTGATGCTGTATGACAGGATGCTCTCGATCGTCCCCCTGTAGAAAGTGGTCAGGACAGGGGAAGGAAGATGTGCTTTTCTCATGCGACGCAGAAAATGCAGGCGCTGCTGTGCCCGCTTCACCAGTTTCTCACTGTTGAGTGACCAAGTCAGCCTACTCGTTAGCTGCACACCCAGGAATTTGATGCTGGTAACCATCTCCACAGGTGAATCATTTATGCACAGAGAAGTGTGGCTGTGCCTGCCTTTTCTGAAATCAACAATGATCTCTTTGGTTTTTCCGGTATTTAAAACTAGGCTGTTTTCCTTACACCAGTTCACCAACCCCTCAACCTCCTTGCATTATAATGCCATGTATTTATATGTTATATTTATGAAATCTTGCAATAGTGTGTTTTGTGCTGATGACATTTATGTCTGTTTATTAACTCATTTTTGGTGACAACACATGACTGCCAGTAATTGTGGATGCTGTTTTTATTGTTAAACTTTTATTGTTTAACTTAGGACAAAAGGAAATGGTTTAAGGCCTCTCCTGCTATTACCAGAGAGGAAGCAATTTGTGCAGATGGTTTTCTTTTTGCACAGTCATAATAACAGTGATAGAAACAGGAAAGGACATGTGAAACATGGGTTTTATATTAAACTGCCAATCTTTCCTAGATTTAAAACCAAATGATTATTTGCACTATTCACTTATGAAAATTGGTGCTTAATTGCAGCTGAAAGGACAAATCAATATGAAATCATTGCCTGCTACTTCAAATGCGCCACTTAAAACAATTAAAGATGAAAGAAAATGTCTGCTGGGGATAAATATGCCGGCTCTTGAGTCTGTTCACCATAGTAACCTCTATTTGTACAGAAAAATGAAATTGACCGTGCACTTAGTATTTGTGTCATTTTAAAAAGCGAAGTTTCTCATCAGAGCCTTCAGCTGATTATTTTCACTGTGTCATTTTATTAGGGGTGCATCCATCCATATTTAAGAATGCAAACCCTGTTAATTTTAGAATGTTTTAGAAAGGTGAAATCAGCTGGATTCCGCCTTTAATTTAAAAAAGGTCTCTGTATAATATTGCCTCTTGCCTCTTTGCTGTTTTTTTCTGGACTAAGATCACTTTCACCTAAATGCATTTATAGCCTCTTAACATCTAAATTAAGCATGGATAACATACTGCATTGTATACATTTGTGTCAGGAAGAAGGAATTCTTACCCTGATTAGACCAACAAGATGATCTGATTTTGGGTCATGCTCAATACCATCAATTGTACTGTATAAGCAAAACCAATGCAGTGGATACTCCTTATTAATTTAGGACATTTTTTACTGGATTCTCTTGTCCAACCTGTCCAATTTTCCATCATAGGGAACTGCCAGTGAAGCTACCTTGGTTGCCCTGCTGGCAGCTCGAACCAAAGCAATCCATCATGTGCAGTTAGACAATCAAAATCTGACTCAGGGAGAAATCATTGGTCGACTGATAGCTTATACTTCTGATCAAGTGAGTACATTATTTCTTGCATTATTGTAGGTATGGAAATAAAATTATACATAGTACTCATGCAGCATAGTTTACGATTTCATTAATATGTTATGCCTTTCATTCTTAGGTTGATTTTTTTAATCATTCTCAATAATACAGATACCTGACAGACAAGCAATACATATTAATAAACAAAGATGCTAAAATGAGTTGGTTTATTTTGAAAGCAGTGCAAGCTGAATTGTGTCCTGAATCAATATTGGGGAATTGTGGCATTTACAGCTGATCCTTGGTGAGCCTTGGAGGCAGAGCAGCAAGGAACAATATCTTGCTGCTTTGAAAACATTTGTTTGGTCTGATTTGGATTCTGGAGCTGTTTCTGTCTTTTCCACCCCCAAATTCTACTTTTCTGTAATGCCACAGACTACCCGTGTTATACCATTTATGACATTTTTTATAAGATGACCAAATTGCTTACATTCTCCTCCTCCTCCTCCTCCTTTTGTATTTGAATTTGAGGGTATATATATATATATATATATATATATTACATTTTACTGTAATTTTGGATATGATGTAATAAATTGTTATTCCTGACATTGCAAAGAGGTAGTATTCATGCAATCATTTTCTTCAAGTCAGTTCTAACACCTGGTGACTACAGCAATAAATCCATTCAGTTTTCAAGACACTTGTTTTAGAAGCAACTTGCCTTATTGCTAGAGTTTAGAAAAAAATAGTGTCCAAAGGCATCCAGTTGGCTTTCAGCTGAAGGCAGGATTAGAACTCACTATCCCAGCTTCTGATTGGGTCTAATTCTGTTAGCAATGGCCAAATATAGCCTTCCTCTACCTTGTTGTTGTTGTTAGTTGCGAAGTCGTGTCCGACCCATCGCGACCCCATGGACAATGTTCCTCCAGGTCTTCCTGTCCTCTACCATCTTCTGGAGTCCATTTAAGCTCACGCCTACTGCTTCAGTGACTCCATCCAGCCACCTCATTCTCTGTCGTCCCCTTCTTCTATTGCCCTCAATCTTTCCCAGCATCAGGTTCTTCTCCAGTGAGTCCTTCCTTCTCATTAGGTGACCAAAGTATTTGAGTTTCAACTTCAGGATCTGGCCTTCTAAAGAGCAGTCGGGGTTGATCTCTTCTAGGACTGACCGGTTTGAACGCCTTGCAGTCCAAGGGACTCGCAGGAGTCTTCTCAAGCACCATAGTTCAAAGGCCTCAATTCTTTTGCGTTCAGCCTTTCTTATGGTCCAACTTTCACAGCCATACATTGCAACTGGGAAAACCATGGCCTTGACTATATGCACTTTTGTTGGCAGGGTGATGTCTCTGCTTTTTAGTATGCTGTCTAAATTTGCCATAGCTTTCCTCCCCAGGAGCAAGCATCTTTTAATTTCTTGGCTGCAGTCCCCATCTGCGGTGATCTTGGAGCCCAAGAAAATAAAATCTGTCACTACCTCCATTTCTTCCCCATTTCAGTAGGTAATTATGGGGAGCAATCAAACGTATGTCCAGAACTATGTAGAGTACTTCAAGTGTAAGGACCTGCCTCAACTAGGTCTCCCAAGAAAGCAGAACTCTTGAACCAGGCATTGTCTCAAAAGGAACTTTTATTAGGAGTTAATGATAGCAAGGAATCAAAGCAAAGTCTGAGGAATTAGCCCACGCAAGCAGTATATCAAAAGCAGTATTCATTACTCCTCCCCCTAGGGTCCCACTGTCCATTTGAATTTCAGCCAATCCACAGGTGGTATATTGTTATGGTAGCTGGCTCCTTTGGTGTGCTCTTCAAGGTCTTTCTCAGTTTCGTTTCCCTCCGGCTCCAGGTGCAAACTGTCTTCCAGATAAGGGTGATGATATTCTGGTGCATTCCTTCCATGGGGGGAAGGGCAATGTGGCATGTGCAAAGCAAAGCATATTGTATATCCCCACATTGGAATCCCCCCTCCCAATAGAATGGCAGGCCCCAAAAAATGGTTACAGAAACATGTATAGGCTAGAAAGAATAGTAATACATTTCTTTGTGGATCTGACATACAGCCCACCTAAGTACTGCATAGAACTATGGTGTTTACGGGAGTCCAGGATATCCCATACTTCAAGTGTTGTTCATCCTCGACTAATATGGGTGTAGGCACTGGAGGAGCAAGTGGCCTAAGGTTAGACATAATCTCCGGTTTGAGCAGGCTACAGTGGAAAGCAGAATGGATTTGTCGTAAGCTCTTAGGGAGCTCTAGTTCAATAGTCACTGGGTTGATAATACATTTAATAGGAAAAGGCCTGACAAACTTAGGGCCTAATTTTTTAGAGGGCTGTAAAGGTAGACTTTATCTCCTACATTAAAAGATTTAGGTTCCACTCTCTTTTTGTCAGCCTGAGCTTTATAAGCGGCTCTGGCATCATCCAGCACGTCCAAACTACAGGACAGATATTTTGCAATTGCTTAATCCATTCCTGCAGAGAAGGGATGTCGGGTTCCTTAGAAGGTAGTTCAGGCATAGGGACAAATGTTTGCCCATTTGCAACCTGGAAAGGGGTGAAACCCATACTTGAATGCACAGCATTGTTGTAAGTAACTTCAGCAAAAGGCAACAAATCAGTCCAATTATTTTGTTGATAGTTGATAAAACATCTAAGATATTGTTCTAGAATAGAGTTCAGTCTCTCTGTCCCACCATTCATTTGAGGATGATGACTAGATGATAGCCCCTGACTAAAACCGAAAAGGTCCAGAAAAACTTTCCAGAACTTGGAGGTGAATTGGACCCTGCAGTCCAAAGGGTAGCACCCTAAATTGAAAACAGCCCAGGGGGCAATTGAAAGCAGTCTTCCATTCATCCCCCTCCTTATTCTTATTCGATAGTAAGCCTCCTGCAAGTCTAGTTTGGAAAAAATCTTTCCTTTTGACAGGTGTGCTAGCATGTCCCTCATTAGAGGAAGGCACACAGTGTTCCATCCCCTATAATCCACACAGAGATGAAGAGATCCATCCTTCTATTCCCTAAATAGGACAGGGGCAGCCACTTGTGGTCTGGCAGGTTGAATGAAACCCCGTGCTAAGTTTTTGTCAATTAACTTATGAAGTTCATCCAACTCCCTAGGGTTATGGAATACAACTTGGCTTTGGGAGTTTTGCCCCTGGGACAATTTCAATGGCACAGTCTGTAGGTTGGTGGGGCGGGAGCTCATCCGATCTCTGGTCACTGAACACTTCTGCTAAGTCCTGGTATTCTGGAGGGAGGCTCTGTAGTTCCTGCTCACTGAGGGCAGATGTTAATTTGCAGTGTGGTTCATGCCTCCCACTCTCATCTTTGGATAGGGGAGGAGCCCTCTTCTTTGGGAATTTCAGGCGTCCCTCCCTCCAATCGACTAGGGGGGTTCCATTTCTTTAACCATGTTAGTCCCAGCATTAGGGGCCATTCCATGCAAAGGGCCATGATAAACGCTAAAGTCTACAAGTGGCTTCCCATTACCAGGTTCAGGGGTTTGGTGGTGAAACTGGCTGGGATCCCACCCGTGGTGGACCCATCAAGTTGGCAGGAGTCTTTAGTCTCCTGAGGGACTCATCTTCCCCACCAGTTTTAGGCTGATCAGGCAGTGGGTGCATTCCAAGTCCAGCAGGGATTTTATTTTCTTCCCAGTGCCTGGTATGGACAGTTCTAGGAGCACCATTGTTGGGTCAATTGACCCATTTGACAAGGGGTCATCATTGTAGTCACTCTGTGCCATTTCTGAGTCGTCGTCTGGTGGGGGCGGAACTTGACTCTCCAGCCCATGGGGCTGGGGGAGCTCCAGGACCTCCACAGTCCTCAGTGCTGACTCCTTTTGGCATGGAGTGGCTTTCATTGACCTCCCACTCAGCTGATGATCTCCCTTTTTTGCTGGCATTTTGCTACAACAGTCAACTGTTCGGTGGCCTTCTTTTCTGCATTTTTAGCAGGCAGTGGAGCGGGGTTGTGGCTGTGGGGTTCTTGCTCCTTCTCTCATCTCTGGCTGTCACTTATTTCCCGGTCTCATCTGATGCTGATGTTGCGTTGATCTATTTCCACCTCTTCTGCCAAGAGGCAACAATCGTACAATCGCCCTGGGGCTCCGCTTGCCACACAGGCCTTTGTAAGGTCTTTGTTGAGCCCATCCTGAAAACAACTCACCAGGATGTCTTCTGGCCAGTTTAGATGACTGGCCAGCTCTCGGAATTCCTCTTGTATTCAGCTACCAGTCATCACCCTTGCTTCATCATTTTGATGCGGTTGTGGGCTTTCTGGTCTGCAAGGCAGTCTTTGAACCAATGTCGGAGGGCTGCCATGAATCGGTTGAAATCCCTCAGCTTGGGGGCATTGCAGTTGTACAGGGTCACCATACAGGATACTCCAGTGCCAGGGTGACTACCTTGATCTTCTCCTCATCCGTTGGCAGCATCCTCCCATATACTTGCATGTAGATGAAGACCTGGGCAAGGAAGAACCCCAATCATTGGGGATTTCCATCAAACTTCAGCTTCACCTCCCAGGGCTGGGGCAGCCCCTCTCTGGGTCTTTGGGCAGGGTGTGCTCGTTGCCACGGGGGGGGGGGCAGCTGGCATGGCTGCCTTGGTTGCAACTGGCTCCCCTCCTGATGGTTGCAACTGGCTTTCTCCTCCTGGGTGTCCCTGCAGCTGGGCTTTTAGCTCCTCAAAGGACTGCCTCATATATTCCATAGTTTGCGTCAGGACAGCTTCCACCAGCTCCGTTTTGGGATCTGCTTTCCCTTCCTCAGGAGTAGGCTCCAGATTTTTCTTTTTTGCCTTTTTCTTGCCACTGCCTCAGGTGATGAGCCCTTCCTTCTGAGCCCTTCCTTCCCAGTCTTCCTTTTTTCCGACCCCAAGCGACCACCTAGCTCGATCACCCTCTGCAGATGGTCCTGCTTCTTCCAGTTCTCTGGAAGTGCCTTCCTTGAGGTCTGTCTGGGTGACAGCTTCACTCCAGGTCTCTGTTTCAGCCTCTTCCATTTTGCTGGCAGGAAGGGACAGGTTGGTTGCAACCCACTTTGGTAGGGCAGCCGCCTCTCCGGGTTGGGCACTATGCAGACCTTGCTTTATGTAAGGACCTGCCTTAACTAGGTCTCCCAAGAAAGCAGAACTCTTGAACCAGGCATTGTCTCAAAAGGAACTTTTATTAGGAGTTAGTGATAGCAAGGAATCAAAGCGAGGTCTGAGGAATTAGCCCTCACAAGCAATATGTCAAAAGCAGTATTCGTTACTCCTTCCCCCAGGGTCCCACTGCCTGTCTGAATCTCAGCCAATCCACAGGTGGTATATTGTTATGGTAGCTTGCTCCTTTGTCGCACTCTTCAAGGTCTCTTTCGATTTCATTTCCCTCCAGCTCTAGGCACAAATCATCTTCCAGATAAGGGTGATGGTATTCTGGTGCATTCCTTCTTCTGGGGGAAGGGCAATGTGGCATGTGGCATGTGTAAAGCAAAGCATATTGTATATCCCCACATCAGAATCCCCCTCCCAATAAAATGGCAGGCTCCAAAAAATGGTTACAGAAGCATGTATAGGTTGGAAAGAATAGTAATACATTTCTTTTAAAAAAAATAAATTTTATTAATATTTTTTTAACATAATCACCATTAATATTTGGTAAACAGCATGTTATCCGAGTTTATATTTACAAACGATCAATAACATTTCTGTAATTCCATCACATAGTAGCTTTCCTTGATTTTCTCTTCTTCCAATAATATTCTCTTTTATCAATCTTAAATTAGTACATTTCTTGTTAGTAGATAACAATTGAATATAAACATTTTTCTAGTATTTCTACAAGTAACAACCACATCAATATGAAACTTGTTTTCTAATTAATCATCTTAATCACCTTATCATGGATCTTGTTATTAAAGTTCTTATTTAAATTTATTTTCCCCACAATGTTCAAAAACATTTTTACCTGTTAAGATTTTCTTAGAGTTAAATACACTTAAATTTTTAAGTCTTTTTCCTCATACAAGCCATCCCAACAGTTTTACATTTCTCATATCTTAAAACAAAAAGAAAAAAAGAAAAGAAAAAAAGAAGGAAATAATATACTACTTAAAAACATGTCCGTCTTAAGCTAAAATACATTTATGTCCAATTTTTTTCTATTCTTTTTAAGCATATTCAAACCAATATTTAATCTTTAAGTATTCCATCTAATAAATCCACAGCTAATCTTTTAGAACTATTCAAAACATTCTTATTAATTGAAATTTTCTCAAAATCCATTACACTTAATTATCTAAAACATTTCTCTCATATAAATCATCCCAACATTTTTATATTTCGCATATCATAAACAAAAAATAGTATGTTACTTGAGGAGCCTAACCCTCTTAAGCTAAAATTCATTTATATCCAAAATTTTATTTCTTTAACCATATTCAAACAAGTGCTTAATCTTTAAATATTCCATCTGATAAGTTCCATCATCTAATTTCTTAATTCTAACTTTAGCTTTTTTTTGCGAAACATTTTTCCTAGTCAGTATGCTCCGCGGGACCAAAAGGTCTTCCCATAGTTTTGTAGATATTGTTGTAGGTACAAGAAACGAGTCAAGTATGGTGTTTTTGTGGGAATGTTTGCCCCTTCATATTCCTTGAAAATCTTTTTCTTTCTTTTTCTCTTAGTTTCTCTTATCATTTTTTGTTTCTCAAGTTCTCATAGTTCTCCTGACAGCTCTGTAATCCACTTTGTTGAATCTTTTTTCTTGTCCTTAGACTTATTTTGCAATCTTGAAGTATAAGTTGTCTTTTCCATGTCCAATATTTCCTACAAGTTTTTCTCCACCTGGGTTAAATCATAGTTTCTTCCATTGTTGAATTCCATCTTTAAATCTCTTTCCTCTGGTTTATGTTCAGTTATCTGCTTTACGTGATCACTCTCTTTTTTATTTTCTGAGAATTTTGTTGTTGTGAAGTTAAGTTGAAGATGTGTTCATTTAAATTTTCAAAGTTATTTTTAATTTCCTCATGGTTTGAAGTCATTGTCATTTGTATTAGTTGTAACAAAGCATACATTTCCTCCTGGAAAATATATTTTTTTTCTTGATATATTTTTTTCTGCAGATCTCTGATGTTCCATGATAGCCAAAAATCAAAGTTTTCCTTTGTCTGCAAACAACTTTAAAGTCACAATTCAATAAATATTTATAATCCAGGAAGATCAATTTTTTTTCTAAGTTTTATAGTTCTCACTTTGTAGATAGCCCAAAATATTTTCTTTTCTTTATTATAGCTGTTCTTTGTTTAGTTAAAACGTTGAAAGTCACAATACCAAGTTATCTTTTCCTGGGCTTGCCAGTTCCTGTGTTTAGAGCAGCCATAATTATATATTTTCATCCACCACTAGATGTCAGCACCAGTTCATTTTTCAGTTTTCAAAACAGGCAATTGCTTTCTGTTTTCATCAATAATCTTTTGCCAAGAAAATCTTAACTAATTCCACCAATTTCACACTTATCCAAATTTAAGTCTTATATTCATTTCATTTCAGTATATTCCTGTCCCCCATGAAAATTTAATTCGCCGCTTCTGTCTGTGGGAGGGTGGAACAAAAATCCCCCTCCTCTCACTTTTGGATTTTGCTTCTTGGTTTTTTTTTTTTTTTTTTTGGAAATCAATCCAGTAGAAGAGAGAGAATCAGTATTCAAGCACTTTGTTTACCATCAACCTTACTTTGTGCTTTTTGGCTTCAGCTGCTTGTAGCTTGGGCTAGACTCTGGAGTGATGCTAGCCTTTCTTCTGTTGGTTTGTGGAGGGCTTTCCCTGAATGACCAGATCGACCACCATCTTTCCACAGTCAGCGGGGCTTCCCTCCTTCTTTGCTGCCTCTTTGGGATGACTTTTGGCCCATTTAGGGTCCCCAAACAGAGAAGAATCAGACGTAGGGTGCAGAGCCCCACGATCCCTCGGCTACTTGTGCTACTGTGCAAAACCGGAAGCCTGAATAGTAATACATTTCTTTGGGGATCTGACATCAAGTCCACTTTTCTGCCCCATATTTTTCAATGTCTACATGAAAGGTCATGTTTGAGTTCATAGGAAAGTAGCATAATATATTTATGTTACCCAACTGTGCTTACAATAAAGATGCTTTGAATGTCTTCACCCAGGGTCTCAGAACTGTTAGGGATTGGATGGGATGAAACAAGTTCAGATTGAATCTCATAGGACAAACTTACCTATTCATCCAGAAATTATTTGGTTCATTGCTTGCTCTAATACAGTGGTCCCCAACCTTTTGAGCACCAGGGACCGGTTCCGTGGAGAGAGGTTTTTCTGCAGACCGGAGGGGGCATGGTTTCATGTACTGCATGCATCCCACGGATGGGGCTTTGCTTGTTTGCACGGACTGGTTTCTGGCATGCTGTGGCCCGGTGCCGATCCATGGACCGGGAGTTGGGGACCCCTACTCTAATATGTGGTTTAGATAAGGTCACCCTCCCCTTGAAGGAACAGGTTCACTTCATGATCTGGGCTTCATTTCCTTATTCAACATGTAGATTCAGTGACTATAGGAGCCTTTTCCCAGCTTTGGCTAATGCATCCACAGTGAATAGAGACTCCTGATCATAATTATCTGGATTAATTCTAGATTGGATTATCATGATGTGCTGCACTTGGATCTGTCTTTGAGGATGTCTTGAAACATCATCTAATTCAGCATGGCTATTGATGGGGAAGAGATGCTTTAAGATAAATTATACCTGTTCTTTGAATGCTGGATTGGCTATCAATACATAGAGTTGCTCTTTATCTAGAATACATGCTGACCATGTATTAAATGAGGAAGGGATGCTTTGCACTCCTGCCTCTTGGAAGGTAGAGGAGCAAACATGAGGATGGATTTCCCTGGTGTTGGCAGCCAACTTGGCAGCCAAGATTTTGGATTACTTTTTCCTACTTTGCCTATGGGAGTGGGATCAATTTTCATCATGCTTTTGGGAGCTAATGCCTGCTGGACTTTCTAGCTTTAAAGGCACTATAGCAGATTGATATTTTTGCTGTATTTTTATTCTCTTAACTGGCTTTTACTGTTTTTGCAGTATTCTTGGAACTTGCTTTATTTTTTTAATCTGGAAAGATAGAAACAAATACATTAAAGAAAAGATCCCAGGTATTCCTGTCTTTATCTGCTCTATGTTAGTTCTTGAAGAAGCCTAAGGCATTTGGCACTCTAAGTCAAGGATGGAGGATATTGGTTGCTAAATTCTGCTGGGAACTTCTTCAGCTGGCTGAAAATTCTAAGAATTATGGGGCCAATCCATCTGTAGGAGTAGGTGTGGGAAGGTTAGTCTAGTTGCATGCAAAATGCTTTCATTTAATTGCCATTTTAATTTCTTTGACTCAGGAGCATATACCCATTCAAGTAATCCCTCATTTGAGATGGAACTGTGTTAGTGTGTAGAGAAAAAGTAATTTCTGCATTAACACCAGCTTCTTCTAAGCATTAATCATCTGTGCCATGATTAGCCCTGGAGCCAGAAGGGCTCCAAAAGCTTGAAGCTTAAAAACAAAAGATTTTAACAACATTCTGTATAAATCCAACATATGTATTTTTTTCTGGCAAAAATGGTGGTTTAGTATTTATATATCAAAGACTGATTTCTTCAATATTTTGAAATTCCTTTATTTGCACCAGCTAATACCACAGTATTAGATAGATTCAAATGCTTTTCATTTGAAGTTGAATCTTCAACAGACTCTGAATAAGGACATATGGTATAAGGTCTCCTGCTCAAGCAAGCAATTGGACTAGTAGACCACTAAGGGCCCTTCCAACTCTGATATACTAATTATTAAGTGACTTAGGTCAGGGGTCCCCAACCCTTGGTCCGTGGACCACTACCAGGCCATGGCATGCCAGCAACCAGCCCGCACAAACAAGCAAAACCCCATCCGTGGGATGCAGGCAGCACACAAAACCACGCACCCTCCGGTCTGTGGAAAAAACCTCTCTCCATGGAACTGGTCCCTGGTGCCCAAAAGGTTGGGGACCTCTGACTTAGGTGGATCATAATAAGCATGTTTAAAATGTTTTCTCCCTCTGATTTTTTTAAACATAATCTGCATGTTAACATAATAACAGAGTTGGAAGGGACTTTGGAGGTCTTCTAGTCCAAGCAGGAGACCCTATACCAGAGGTCTCCAACCTCTCCAGCCCAGAGGGAAGGAGAACACCTTCCAAATTGGTGCATGCGCATGCAAATGGCACCGCACGTACCAGTGCAGCACTAGCAGATGAACAAATGGGCTGCGCACACCTGCCTGGCATTAGTGGCCCCATTCATGCATGTGCAAATGGGCCATGCAACCTGCCTGGTGCTAGCATCCCCATTCACACATGCGCAAATGGGCTGTGCACACCTACCTGGTGCTAGCGGCCACATTTGAGCATGCGCAAATGGGCTACAAAACCTGCCCAATGCTAGTGGCCCCATTCGTGCATGCGCAAATGGGCCGCACACACCCGCCTAGCACTAGCAACCCCATTTACACCCATGCGCAAATGGGACCATGGGTACTAGCACAAGTGAGGGGAGTGCGCACGCATGCATGCTCACACCGACCAGCCATTTCTGTGGCCCGCTGGCCAAGAGGCTGCAACCCAATAGAGGACCATGGCCCATAGGTTGGGGACCCCTGCCCTATACCATTTAATAGCCTTCAATGATGGAGCACCCATAACTTCTGAAGGCAAGCTGTTCCATTGGTTTATTGTTCTGCTGAAAGAAAAATCTTCATTAGGTTCCAGTCCAAGCCAGGAATAAACAAAATGGAGACTGCTTTAGAAAGAAGGTTATAGTTTATTGAAGAGCAGAACCCACAAGACATGAGACTCTGGAGCAGCTGACCACATGTAGCTGGGAGTGATGGGTTTTTATACCTTCTTGGGCTTTTGTATTTGAGGTTGTTTCCTGTTCCTGGTGCATGAACTTTGACCTGAGCTTTTGAGCCTGTCCTTTTTGGTATTGGTGGTTAATCCTATTCTGTCCTAAAGGTCATGTTTCCTGTCCTTAGAGTTTGGGTGGGGGATGTAGATTTTTGGGTAGGGGATGTAGATTTTAGAAGTCTTTGTCTTTCTAATCTCATCAGCTCCAAGCTTCCTGGCTCCAACCTTTCTGAATAGGATTATCACATCTGCATTTCTAAAAGCTGGCCGCTGCCTAGTTTCTGCTTGGGGGAGGGAGACTTGGGGCTGTCTTTGCCTAAGATTTTTCATTATTCCTTTGGGGAAATATAATATTCTGCTTTTTAATATTCCCCAAAATATTTCCTTCTCGGAGTGTGTGTGTGTGTGTGTGCTGTCCTCCCACAATCTCCCCTTTGTGCCATATAAGTGTGGATGACATACTTTTACTGGCACAAAATTAAAAATTTGATCTGGTCAGGTAGACTTGATAAACAAGCTTTTAAACTGTTAATGCAAAAAGGGGAAGGCACTAATAGAGGCAGCATAAAAAGATCCCTGCAGTGGCTCCCAAAAGGAGGAGTTTCCAACCCATAAAGTCTAAAAGTCAGGGCAAAAGTTCTGTTAGGTAGAGAAGAAATTTATAGTGTCCAATATTCTGTGCCAATTATTCTAGATGTTTGATGCCACTTTGAGCTTTCCAGTCAGGTTTGCACATCCCTCCAAAATTCTTCACAGCCATGGTTTGCCTCAGTACATAACCACTGGCTGCCCATTTTCAAGGGTTGCTTCCTGCCTTAGCTCTTAGTTTAGTGCATCCAGGTTTGTGATGTCCAATTGAGGTTAGCCAGTGTGCAAGTCAGGCTATTAAATTGCACACAGTGAGCCCTAGGACTCCCACTATGAGTCCACCAGTGCAACATATACAGGACTTGGGTTTGGAAATCTCTTTCCTGCTACCTCCTCAGTGAGGGCATATGAATTGCAAATCACCTGAGGGGGCTTGGTTCTCTCCCCCTTGGAATTTGCAGGAAGGACCCTCTTCTTCGTGGCAGCCCCTCAAATATTGGAACACTACTATCATGTCACGCATAGTCCTTTCCCCCCCAGAATAGGCATACTCAATTCCTGCAAATGTTTTTCATATGTTTTAGCCTCCAAACCCCTAATCATCTTTGTCGTTCTTCTCTGCACTCTTTCCAGAGTCTCAACATCTTTTTTATATTGTGATGACCAAAACTGGATGCAGTATTCTAAGTGTGGTCTTACCAAGGCCTTATAAAGCAGTATTAACACTTCACATGATCTTGATTCTATCCTTCTGTTAATGCAGCCTAGGATTTGATTAGCTTTTCTGATTGCTGCCACAGACTGTTGGTTTATATTTCAGTGATTGTCTACTAGGACTCCAAGATCCCTCTCACAGATACTGCTACTGAGCCAAGTTTCATCTAATCTGTACATGTGGTTTTTCTTGCCTAAGTATAAAACTTTACTTTTGTTTACATTGAATTTTATTTTGTTAGATAGGGCCCAGTGAATTTTATTTTATTACAGTCCCTAAAAACCAATGAAGGTCACCTACAAAGTTCTGAATATAAAAGCTGAAGAAATCTCAGAAATATTACAAAAATGATAGCAAAAAATTGAGTGGAAGGTCTTTGTCTATAAACTACTATAACTTTCATGTTGGTCTGTTTGCTACTATAACTTTCATGTTGGTCTGTTTGCAAACTTCAGTTGGGTGAAGCAGTGCATGATAGGGCAACAATTTTTGAATCAACTTACCTCAAATGGATTAATTTAAAAAATGCACCCAAAATCAGGGGTATGTTACTCCTGTAGTGTGGGGTAGTTGCTGCAAGGGTCAAGGAGGATGAGTGGGGATGCATGAGTAATAGGTAAATAACTATTTCTGAAATTCATTATAATGAGTACAAAATTTCCTCTTTCTAATATATATATTTTTGCTTGAAAATCTCAACTATTTGTGAAGTGATAACTTTGAGAAAATAAGCTCTACTGCTCAAAATTACAAAAATAGTGTATTTATTCAAGCTTTTTTTTTTAGTATCCTTGAACTTTCATTGTACTATCCAAGTATGTTAAAAAAAATAGTTTGCATTGTGAATTCAGTTTAATTAAAATTATAATTTCTGAACATAATGGAGAATGGCATCATATTTAATCATTTACAGTTTTCTCAGAAAAAAAAACCTACGGGGGAAAATCATCTGCAATACATATAAAACTATGCAACTTGATTCTTTTGTCTGTACAAAGATTTTCTGTAAGATATTTTTGACCTTTTAAAGTCGTCCATGAAGCAAGATGGTGTGGGGGGGAGACAAGCCAACTTAAGGAGAAAAATGAGATCTGACAAGGAAGCAAGTTCACGGAACAAATGTCAAAGAATTCAAGCATCTGTTTCATCCTCTTTCCCTCCAAAGTTTTTTTTAGGACAACAACAATAATAATTCATTTTGGGTAGGACCCTTAAAGAAATATAAATATCTAAGTTCACATACTTGTTTTTGCACTAATTGTATATATTATATTTCCTATACTTTGTTTCAATATTTTTATATATAGTGCTTTAGTCCCAATGTGTAATAAGCATGCATTTTTGGGGATCAAGAGTCATGATATTACAAGCAGAGAAGATTTTAGTACTCAGATTTATCCATAGGATTCTACTTTCCTATTCCTATTTTACAATAATGCCATGATAAATTGAATTTTAAAATTATATTTTAAATCTAACCCTGAATTTCCTAGCATTTTGTTTCCTTCTCATTAAGCGATATGTCTTCACCTGAATTATGCTTATATTTTATGGATAGTAGACTGAAGCAGTATATTTATGTTCTAAAAGAAATGTACCTAGAAAGGGACATAGATTCAGTATTTTATAGCTGTAGAACACCAGATGAGTATTCTTGAAAAGGTAACACATTACATTACTCGAAGAAATTATAAGTATATCAATAATTAATAGTAACACTTTTGTGCTCATATAAAAACATTCATATAAATTCAGATATTTGAAACATAAGGAGTATGATTTGCTAGAACTTGTAGCTCATTAATTGTACGGTATTTTATATTGTTTAAATGTATTGAATGGTCTAATAGAGTAAAAATTATTTTATGTTACATTTGGTAAAGGTAGGCATAAGTAACATTATAGTCACCAAATAACAAAAATGCAGGACTGGGTATGATATTTGTTGCTGTTTATTATTTTTCATTTACATTAGCAAGATTTGATTATATCATCTAGTAATTGTAAAATTTGAGCGCATTATTGATATGAAATTTAAATTTTAGGATAAAATTTATTCCACTTCATGCAGGCTCATTCATCAGTTGAAAAGGATGTCTTGATTGCGGGAGTGAAAATTAAACAAGTTCCCACAGATGACTCATTTTCTGTACGTGGGTCAACTCTAAGAAAAGTTATAGATGCAGATAAAGCTGCCGGTCTTATCCCATTCTTTGTGAGTACTAATATCTCAATTTTTGTTATTATCTTTGGAATAACCATACAAATAAGATTACCAGTTATTAATTAATCTGCTGGTTTATGTTTTAAATCATAGTTATAAGTTCAGTCATAACATCTATAGTGAACACTCTTTAGAAATTTCATGGATATGGATATTTTTGGCAATATGAATTTAGTTTACTACTGCCTTTTCTAGGATGTTTTTCAACTTCCCAGTCTGGCCAAAGCTCCTATAGTTTTCAGATTTCTCATCCATTTAAGTCTGAAGCTATTTACAATAATTGCTGCAGATTCCCAAAGGAAAAAGAAAATAGCTAGTTCAAAAACTGGTAGTCCAATATATATTTATTTTCTTATTAGTTGAGCTAATCTTTTAATTATAACTGATACAAAATGCAACTGATGGGTGTTTCTGCCATATTTGGGTGAACATACTACTTCGGAAGCTACATTGGTACTCCAGATAAAATTCAAGGTGCTTGTTGCCATTTTTCAAGCCTTATAGGGCTCCAGACCTAGTTATTTTTGAGACCACTTTCTCCTATATTAATATATCTATCTGATTAAATTGAAAAGAGCCAACTCCCTCTAAATCCTGTCTAACTGAGGATGACAGCAGGAGCTAAGAAACAGTCATTTTTCCAATACTTCCATCTTGCTTTAGAGCTTACTCTATATGGAGATTTCCCTTTTGATGTCTTTCCTCCTGAATTTCAGAAGAACACTTAAGACTTGACTTTTTCCATCTGGCTTAAGAGAAAGACACACTTTGAATAATAAAACGCACTAGCAAACACATGCATGCAATTTTTTTTAATGTCTTATAATGTGTTTGAGGTTACTGTTTTTTCAGTGGATTTATTTTTATTGAATAATGTTTCTATATAGAATCATTCTAGGGCTGGAAGAAATATTGGGGGTCTTGTAGTACAACCTACTGCCCAAGCAGTTTTTATACTATCCCAGACAAATGGAATTTTTTTTTTAGTTTCAGTTAGACTCTCTCTTTAACAAGTTTCCATCCATTGCTTCTTGTCCTGCCCTCAAGTATTTTGGAGAATAAATCAATCCGGTCATCTCTGTGACTTCCCCTCAAGTATTGGAAGACAGTTATCATGTCATTCCTAATCCTTTTCTTCATTAGGCTATACATACCTACTTCCTTTATAATTGTTCATTGTATGGTTTAGTCTCCAGCTCTCTTATCATCTTTTATACTCTCCTCTGCAATTTTCCAGTGTCTCAACATCATTTTTGTATAGTGGTGACCAGAACTGTATTCCAAATATGGTCTCACTAGTGAGGTATAAAGCAATACTATTGCTTTGTGTTGCCTTTATGCTCTCCTTCTTTTGAATCGGTCTAGGACTGCATTGGGTGTTTTTTTTTTGACAGCTGTAGCACACTGCTAGCTCATATTTAAATGGTAGTCCTCTAGGACACCTATACTCCTCTCATATTACTACTGTTGAGCTAGCTACCATTTATTCTATACCTGTACATTTGGTTTTTCCTGCTAAATGCAGGACCTTAATTCTCATCACTGAACTGCATCTTACTGGAGAGGTCCCATTGCTCTAATCTGTCAAGATCCTTCTGAATCCTGATTCTATCTTCTAAAGTGTTCGCTATTTTCCTCAGCTTGGTGTCATCTGCAAGTCTGATGAGCTCCTCTTCTATCCCCTCATTTCGATCATTTATGAAGATGTTGAAGAGCACTTGGCTCAAGACAGAACTTGAGATTCTCTACTCCATCCTTCTTTCCATGTAGAGGTTGTTTCATTGAGGGCTATACACTGAATGCAGTTGGTCAGCCAATTGTAAATCCATCTGATGGTGGTATGTGTCAGTTCATTACATTAATAGTAATTTTTACTTACTTAGTTATTTTTAATTTATTATTATTGGTTAAATGAGGCCATACTTGGAATACTGCATAGAGTTCTGGTCACCATGATACAAAAAAGATGCTGAGACCATAGAAAGTGTGCAGAGAAGAACAACATAATGATTAAGGGTCTGGAGGCTAAATCATATGATGACTGGTTGAGGGAACTAGTTATGTCTAGGCTAGTGAAGGGAAGGATTAGGGGGACATGATATCTGTCTTCTAGTACTTAAGTGGTTTTCACAGAGAAGGGGTGATTGATTTATTCTCCAAAGCACCAGGGGACAGGACAAGAAGTGACAGGTGGAAGCTTATTAAAGAGAAATCCAACCTAGAAGTAAGAAGAAATTTTCTGACAATAAAAACAAAAGCCTGGGGGAAAAAAGCATGGATGTGGAATTGCTTAGGAAGAGAAAGTACAGGTCTTGTGTTAAAAAAGTATTAGAAGACAGGTTATTTTACCAACAGAATGAATGGAAAGAGGATGTAAGAAAAGAATTGTAGAATTATAGGGCTGGAAGGGACTTTGGAGATCTTGTAGTCCAACCTGCTACTCAAGGCAGGAGATCTTGAAACATGAAAATGTTTGAAAGACACAAAAGCTGTTTCACATAGAAAGATTTAATTACTGATGTATTTAATTAATTCAATACTTCAGTTAATTCAAATAGTCCAACTCAAAATGGCTCATTATATTATAGAGTGCCATGGAGGGGAATAGGTCTGAATTATGGAATGTTTTGTCTGAATATAGCATCAAATTGGTTGCTAAATGCCATAAGAATGCAGTAAGAGCACTATATGATAGAAATACAGCATGTATGAGAATAAATGTGGCATAATTCAATATTGAGCAAAGAATAACCTAAGTATGAGTGATATTCCTTTGGTTATTTAATATATATATGGATAAATATATAAGGAATGTTTGTGATAATTTAACTGTAAACTATCAGAAATTTTTCAACAAAAAGCAGGTATGCATACATTTTACATTTTACAATCTAATTCTATACATCTTATAATCTATAATGTATACATCTATATATTTTACAATTAAAAAGATTGACACATAAACTAATATATTATTTTGCTTTTAGTAATACCCAATACTTTTTAATATTTTAGTACATGACCAAGGAACATAATAATCATAAATATAATGTAATTCCATTTCTACCATTTCTATCTTACCTGTCTTTCAATCTGTGAAGAGGAAGATGTTCTATAATTTATAGAAACTTCCTTTGAAATTCATACTATTATTTGTAAGATATGTATATGCCATACTTCCATACTAGTGGTGATATATTTACATAATTATTATTAATTTAATCCATTTTTTGTGTATGAGATGATGCATTTGGCGCCTCCCTTGAGCTCATTCTGGTCATCTCCTACATTTTGTTTCTTTAATCTGTTTTAGTAGCCCATTTTCTAATAAATTTGTCATGTGAGATATACTATAAGCATAGCTCCAGATTTGTTCTTTTATCATCATTTATTTCTTTATTTTTAATAATTCTACTTTCCTGAGTTTTTTTTTAAGATGACATGTATAGAGGTCACCTTATTCAATTGCTGATAATACTTATTTCTTAGAATTGAATTAAATTGAACACTTCAGATTTAGCATTTCCAGATATTCTTGTTTTTGAAAGTATCCTTTGGTAGCATTGACACATTAGCACTTCACAGACTACAGGTCGCAATGAATACTATACAGAGCCTTTTGCTTGCTAACTTCCCCTGATAGGGGGAACCAGCTGGTTACTAGGCTTTGATGTTCTATCCATGGATTTTCTTTGCAAACCTTTTTGCTATACTTATAAACATTCTATAAACAATTGGCATATAAATATAAGCTGACAGGTTTTCTAGCTGGAAATTATCTAAATAGAGTTAATTGATGAGAATAGGGCTCAGTATTGCAATTCAGGCTGAATTTATATCTGTTTCATTATCATGGGGGGTGAGATTTGGGGACTAATATGAATGAAGATGTTTAGCCTTGCCACTTCTAGAACTGTGAATGTGAGGACTCCTTTTTGCTTCATGAGTATGTTAACTCTGATACAGTAACTAACACTGTAGCAGGGGGTAACCTATGAAGGTCAAAAGCATAGCTACAATCAATCAGAATAGAACTGGATGGGACCTTGTAGGACTTCTAGTCCAACCCCCTACTCAAGCAGGAGACCCTACACCATTTCAGATAGGTGACTGTCCAGTTTCTCCAGTGATGAAGCATCTACAACTTCTGAAGGCAAGCTGTTCCACTGGTTAATTGTCTTCACTGTTAGGAAGTTTCTCCTTAATTCTAAGTTGTTTCTTTCCTTGAGTAGTTTCCATTCATTGTTTCTTATCTTGCCTTCTAGTGCTTTGGAAAATAAGTTGATCCTCTCTTCTTTGTGGTAGCCCCTCAAATACTGGAATACTGCTATCATGTCACCCCTAGTCCTTCTTTTCTCTAGACTGGCCATACCCAATTTCTGCAGCCGTTCTTCATATGTTTTAGTCTTCAGACCCTTAATCGCTTTAGTTGATCTTCTCTGCACTCTTTCCAAAGTCTCAGCTTTTAATTTTTTTAATGTGATGACCAAAAGTGGATGCAGTATTCCAGATGTGATCTTACAAAGGTTTTATAAAGTGGTACTAATACTTCATGTGAGTTTGACTCTGTCCCTCTGTTTATACAAACCAAGGATTGTATTAGCTTACTTAGCTGCTGCCACACTTGATGGCTCATGTTTAAATGATTGTCCACTAGGACTCCAAGGTCTCTCTCACAGTTACTGTTTTTGAGCCAGGTTTCTCCTAATCTGTAATTTGTACCTTTGGTTTTTCATGCCTAGGTGTAAAATCTTGTTTTGTCCCCACATGAAACTTCCTGTTGTTGGTTACAGCCCATTGTTCAAGTCTGTCAAAATATTTTTGGATCCTGAGCTTGTCTTCTGGGTGTTGGCTATTCCTGCCAGCTTAGTGTCATATGCAGATTTCATGAGTTTCCCTTCTATTCCCTCATCTAAGTCATTTATGAAGATATTGAAGAGTATTGGGCCTAAGATAGAACCTTGTGGTATTCCACTGCTTACTTCCCTCCATGTATATGTAGTACTATTAAGGATTATTCATTGAGTATGGTTTGTCAGCCAATTAAAATCCATCTGTCTATGCTGTCTATCCCACATTTTTCTAGCTTACCAAGAAGTAGGTGTCAACTCTACAATGAATCTGGCTGCAGCCATCTTGCTCGTTCTAGGTTGCCACAAGAATGGGAGGGGGTGCAGAGGATTCCTGCTAGTCTAAACATTTCACTGTCCCTTGGAAACCAAGGTCATTTCTGTCAGTTAGGTGGGGGGGGTGAGTATTTGATTAGAAAGCCCGCCAAACTATTCTATTGGGAAACATAACTGATTGCATAGCACTGGGGAAGGAAGTTTAACTTTGTAATAGTGTCTCTCTTTGGAGGGGATTTCAGACTTGGTTTCACTTTTGACCATGCCGATACTATGTAACCAATAAACATGTTCTTTGAGGAAATCTCTAGCCTCAGAATTCTGCTTTGTTTGGGTCTTGTGTATCAGAACCTTGACAGTAGGTGCCTTGCTGAAGTCATACTTATACTATCTCCACAGCATTTGGACATAATCTACTAATTTAGTCACTTTGTCAGAGAATGAAATAAGATGGGTTTGGCATGATCTGTTTTGAATAAATCTGTGCTGGCTGCTAGTTATAACTTTATTTGTTTCTAGATGTTCACAGATCTGTTTTTTGATTATTTTTTCCAGTATCTTCCCAGGTCAGGCTGATTGGTCTGTAGTTTCCAAAGTCTGTTTTTTTTTCTTTTTTGAAGATGGGAACCACATCAGCTCTTTTCCAATTCTCTTGCAGTTCCCTGGTGCTCAGGGATTTTTAAAAAATATGGTACAATGATTCTAAGATGACATTCACCAGCTCCCTCAGAATACTGGGATGTAATCCATCAGATCCCAGTGATTTATATTCATCAAGATCAAACAGCTGTTCTCTTAACATTTTCTTGCTTATTTTAATTTTTGTTTCTAGTTTGTCTTTTGCAGTAGTTTTTTTTTTTGTATGTTGGGCTATAATTTCTTTTTGTGTGAAGACTGATGCAAAGAATGAGTTAAGCACCTCTGCTTTCTCCCTGTTACCTGCTACTTCCTTGCCATCTTCTCTCTTTAGTGGACTGACTGTTTCCTTGACTTTTTTCTTGTTTATATGTTGAAAGAAACTTTTTTTAAAATTATCTTTGACTTTTGTTGCAAGGTTCATTCTGAGCCTTTGCTTTCCTGATTTCATCTTTGCAGATTCGGGCTATCTGCTGATATTCTTCCTTAGTTATGTGTCCCTCTTTCCATTTTTTGTACTTATCCTTTTTGTCTTTCAGTTTATCAGAGAGGTCTTTGTGCAAACATGCTGGTATCTTCAGGATTTCTTGTTTTTCTTTGTCAGTAGTATCTTGCGGGACTGGGTTTTATGATCATATTTTTCAGCTTCTTGGGCTGTTTTCCCTTTAGGATTTTCATCCAAGGAATCTTTCCCAAGCTCTCTCTGAGTTTGTTAAAATCAGCTCTTTTAAAGTTTAAGACATTGGTTTAAGACATTGGTTGGATTATATTATATTCTATTGCTTGTGTTTGGCTTCCAATATAACACTGTCACTCTTGCCCAAGCTTCCGACAACTTCAACACCCTCTACCACTTCTTCTCTATTAGTAAGAATTAGGTCCAGTAGAGCTTTTCCTCCAGTTCCCTCCTCTAACTTTTTTTTTTATGACAAAGTTGTTAACTAAGTTGGTTAGGAATCTGTTTGATCTCCCACTTGCTGCAGAGTTGGTCTCCCAGCTGGTATCAGGGTAGTTAAATTCTCCCAATCCTACTTAAATGTATGTTTCTTACATACATTTGTTACTTGATTAGCAAAGAGTTCATCTATTTCTTCTGCTTGGTTGCGTGGCCTGTAGTATACGCCTATGGCAATGTCATTTTTTCCCTTTTATATTGACCCATATGGATTCTAGGAGGTTTTCATCGTTGGTTTTGTGTATTTCTGTAGAGATGTAGTGATCTTTTATATATAATGCAACTCCATCTCCTCTATTGTTAGGCATGTTTCTTTTGAATAGTTTGTATCCTTCCAACAGTATATTCCAGTCATGAATTTCATCCCACCATGTTTCTGTAATGGCAACTATATCATATCTGCCTTCATGTACTAATACTTCAAATTCACTCTTTTTGTTCCCTAAATTTTGAGCCTTAGTGTATAGACATTTGAGTCCTTTATAGGTATGTTTCTTATATCTCCTACTTTGTAACTTGGATTTCCATCTTTCCCATCACTCTCTACTTCATTTCTTTTTTTAATTTCTTATTTCTCTTTACTCCCTACCTCCTTATATGGTTGGTTATCTAATGGTTTTTGCTTGGAATTAGGTTGTAAAGGTAATGAAGATCCCCCCCCCCCAATTTTAGCTTGAAGCCCTTTTGATAAGATGAGACAGTCATTTCCCAAATATATTCTTTCCAGTTCTTGTGAGGTACATTCCATCCCTTGCCTGTAGTCATTCATATAGGTAATACAGACTATAGTCGAGGAAGCCAAAGTTCTTTGACGACACAGGTTTTTAAACCAGTAGTTTTTTTCAAAAATCCTTTGCTCCCTCATTGGATGTTGGTCTTTTGTTGGAAGTATAGATGAAAACACCACTTGTGTTCCTAATTCTTTAACTACTGTGTTTCCCCCAAAATTAGACAGGATCTTATCTTTTTTTTTTTTTTTGACAAAAAGATCCATTAGGGCTTATTTTCAGGGGATTTCTTATTTTGCAGCCACCCACCCACTCCATCCCACTGTCTGCTTGCCCATGGCTGCAATGGCTTACAGGGCTTCCCAGGAGGTGAGGTGAGGGCAATGCCGGTGAAATGCACCTTCAGGCGAGGAGGAGAGCAGCATAGACAGGTGGGAGAAGCCGAAGGACTGGGCAATGCAAGTCTCCCCTGCCACCTCCCTCCGCCTGCCATACTCTTTCCTTTTGCAAGTAGATGAAGCTTCCAGTCTCCGTTATTTCTCTGTCCAGGCAAAATGTTTTTGGACACCTATGGGGTGTTTGGAAATGAAGAGATTCACTATCTTTCCAAATACTCCATAGGCACCCAAATACTTTTCACCCAAAGGGAGACTGGAAGCCTCATCTGCTTTCAAATGGGATGCTTGGGAACTGAGCAATTAGCAAGCAGATGGAATTTTCAGTCTCTGTCATTTCTCCATCCAGGCAAAAAGTATCTGTGGCCTATTGGGCGCTTGGAAACAGAGAGCTCTGTTTCCAAACACCCCATAGGCGCCCAAACACTTTTCGCCCGAATGGAGAGCTGATGGAGACTGGAAGCTTCATCTGCTTGCAAATGGGGCGCTTGGAAATTGGGCCCAGCAACAGCAGCAACAGCAGAATTCCCCTGGGATGGCCTCACCAATGCCAGCTGTGCAATATTTAACCCTAAGCTCCCAGATAGAAGCCTCAACAGGCTTAAAGAAGATGGGTGCTGCCTTGTGCTTGCAGCTCCGAGGGGGAAGTGGCAGCAGCAGTGGAGCAATCCACTTCTTCCCTGGCCTGCCCTATTGCGACCACCAAAGTTCCACCTTCGTTCACTGCCAAGGATGTGGCTGCAATGGGGCAGGCCATGCAACAAGAGGAGTACTCCGCCACTGTCACCACTTCCCCCTCAGAGCTGCAAGCATGAGGCAGCACCCGTCTCCTTTAACCCCACCGAGGCTGCAGTCTGGGTGTTTAGAATTAAATAGTATGCAGCTGGCACTGGCTGGGTCATCCCAGGGGGGATTCTGCTGTTGCTATTGCTGCTGCTGCCATGCCCCACCACTGCCTTCCAAGCTCCACCTTTGGCTACTGCCCAGCCAGCCAGCCAGCCGATGAGCTGGGCTGGTTGCGAGAAAGCCAGAGCTCATTGGCTCACATGCTGGGTAGGACTCGTCTCGCCTGGACTAGGACGGGCGATGCTTGGGGGGACAGTCTGCAAAGGGGGGCAGAGGAGAGGGGATGCTGCCATTGCTGCTGCTGCTACTGGAGCCATGGCAAGGGCGCACAGAGGAGACCCTCAGGGACTGTACAAGAAAATGAGTGCCTGCCTGCCCGGGGGTGTGGGAGGCGCAGGTTGCAGGAACCAGGGTGCTGCATTGGGGAGTTTCTTCTCCGGGCCTCTCCTGTTAATGTGTCTGCTTGGAGTGGCTGGAAGGGAACATCAAAGTGGTGCAGAGGGGACCTGGTGCTGCCACAATGAGGTGAGGCGGGGCAGGAGCCCACATGGCCAGCCGCCCACTCCGTCCCACCACAAGGTGGTGAGGCAGGTGGTGGGGCATGGGTGCAGGGGTCCTGAAGTGCAGGGGTGCAGGGCGTATGGGGCGGCTCCACCCCCCACCTGCCTCGCCTCACCTCGTTGTGCAGCGAGCAAACCAACTGTGGAACGGAGTGAGCGGGCTCTTAACTAGGGCTTATTTTTTGGGTAGGACTTATTTTCGGGGAAACATGGTAGCTGTTCATAATCTTTTGTTATTGTTTTCAGATTCATTGTTGTATAATTGGTCCCCACATGTAGAAGAAAGGGGTAGTAATCCATGAGGTTGATTATTTTAGTAAGGAATTCAATTACATCTTTGATTTTTGGTCCAGGGAGATAATATATCTCCCTAAATTGACTGTCTTGTCTATAGACTATAGTTTCTATTCCCCTAGTAATTGAATCTCCTATCACCAATATTTGCCTTTTTTTCCCTTAGGGAAGTCTGGGATACTTTCTTCCTGTGGCAAGAATGCTGGGTTGTGCCTCTTTTTAAGAAACTATTGATGAATGCTCTTTTATGGGTGTCTGCATATTTTCTTCCAATCATAGTACCTTTTCTGCAAGCAGTGAACTTTTAGAAATAATGAACATCATAGGATACTAAGATGATACTTATTTCAATAAGCAATCTGTAGTGACTAATAAGATTAGATAAAAAAAATAAAAAAGGATCCTCCCTGACAGCCATGTCATGCCTGTCATTTGGAAGGGGCCTTGTGAGATGTACAAATGAAAAAAATTCAAAAACCTAAACTTTGGATGGTCAATTGCAGGCCTGTGTATTGTTTGCAGAAGAATGATTTGTTGCAATGAGAAACCTTTATGGGGAGGGAACTTAGCATTTCTTCTTAAGGAGGAAGAAACATGGTCTGGCAGTCTTTTAACTAGTAGTTTAGGAACAGATAAACCAGCAGTTGGTATTTTGACATTTTCATTATTAGACATCAAATCAATTAAAGCTAGAACCCTATTTAGAATTATTTACAACATGCCTTGTTGACCACAGGTATCCTTGTTGACCACAGTGCCATCTTCTGAGAAACTACTTTAACAGAACTTTTTTCAGATAGAAAAGCCAACCTTTTTCAGGTCAAAGACTGTCCTAGGAAAGTGACTACAATTGCAAGGGTTATAGACAGAGGTACCTTTGAGGTAAGGTTAAAAAGTCAAGATGGCTGCCATTTGATCATCAAATGTAAAAATGGTTGGAGCTTTGATTCCACTGACCACCATCTTGACTTTTTTTAACCTTGTCTGCAAACACCCTTAGACATGGAAGAGAAGCAAACTACACCTGCTTTCCCAGGACTACTAATGTTTCTTAATGATTTTAATGGATCAAAATTATTTTTCAAAGCACTGAAGTAACCTTATTAACTCTGCTGCTGGGTTTTGGGAGCCATAAAAAGGTTCAAGGGTGACTACTGAATGTGATTACGCATCCTTGCCTTGGTTTATGAGTTTCCTGGCATTTTAAATATAAAAAATCATTTGAGGCATAAAATTTTTATGATCTGTGATTTAACTTGTTTTCCTGCAATTGCCCGTTCACTTAATGGCCACAAAAATATGTGTCTGACAGGGCTCTGTTATATTAATTATCTCCAGCTTTACCATTTTCCATTCTTTTTTTTACAGCAATTTGAGATGTTTCCTTGTGGTTTTTAGAGCTGTGATGCTACAACATTTCTTCTTTAGAATTCTGAATATATCTGATCCTATTCTTAGCCAAATGCTAAACTTACCTAGTTGGATGTGGTCATTGTGCTACACAACTGACTGCTTTGTTTCCAAAATAAGAGCAACAGTGCTATATTTAAAGATGGAAAGTCTGGAGTGGCCTGTAAGCTGTCTGAACAATTTTCAAGGGAAACAATATGTCCCTGCTCCAAATGTGATTACACTGTTGTAATGGGGATTTCAAATTGGGTTAAATGCAGTATTAGATCTCCCTCACAAACACAACAGCTGCTGTTAGCTTGAGTATCTTTTGAGAATTGAAGTAAGGAGATTTCAAATTGCTTATAGGACACATTCATAACAATGATACCGCAGAGTTATATCACAGGCTGACATTTCTTTTTATAATAGCAAAAAGCCTGAATGGATTATTGGGGTTTATGAATCTCTGAATGTAAATGGTACTAGGACACAGAGACTGAGATGCTATATCTTTAATCTAACCATCAGCACTGCAATGACTATTTGGTATGGCTTTTATCACCCAGAGATACATGTCCTGGTAACAACTAATATGCGGAGTCATTATGCTGTCATGCAGAGATGGCAGAATGTGTGCAGCCTTAGTTATGAAGCTTCTTATCTATAAAATTATTAGGGGAGGGGAAAACCAATAACTGTGAGCCAGTGATGTCATTGGGTAAACTGCTATTTATAGCTTTTATACTTATATTGAATAAATAAATGTTATGAGAATAAATAGTGATAAGTGAACCCTTTTTCTTTAACTGGATTTACTCTAGTTATTTTAATGATTGAATCAGTGTAGTTTTTGTTATAACAATATGATGGGCCACCTTATAACCATGATTGAGATATAAAATTGCATTAGGGTAAAAAAATAATCTAGTTTTGTATAGGGAATAATTTTTGGAAAGATTATGACTTGAGCATCATATTTAGATGTTCATGACTTGTTTTATTGTTTTACTACAAAAAGTGTGCAAGTTTTTTGTATATACCATTATCATAGATTCACAGATACCTTTCTAAGCAATGGTCAGAGATTTGAAATTCTTTTTCACAATGCTTCTTTTCCAGTTTCTCTCCCTCTGTATAATGTAGTCTTTCTTTGAAGGAACATGAGGCAATGTCATGATTCTTTCTTTTGTAGTTCTCAACATCCCCATAGGCAGACGCAATGGCATAGTAAGTGCCTGAGACAACCTCAGAAGATACATTTGAATTTGGGTCCTTTACAGAATCAGTAAAATTCAACTTTTCCAGAAGCCAAAATTAATGAAGCTGTTGAGCATTCTGCAAAGTTATTCTGTGCACTGTGCTTTTGGCTGGTGACAATATTTATCAGAAAAATTTAAGTTCCACAGTTATTTCAAAGCTACTGGTTTTGGTAACTTTGCACCAAAAGGAGAGAATCAACCCAGAACTAAAGAGAAATTTTCTGTCAGTGAGAACAATTAACCAGTGAAACAGCTTGCCTTGAGAAGTTGTGGGTGCTCCATCACTGGAAATTTTTAAGAAGAGACTCAACAGCCACTTGTCCAAAATGATATAGGGTCTCTTGCGTGAGCAGGGGGTTGGAATAGAAGTCTTCCAAGGACCTCACAAGCATGTAGATCTCCTTCACCAGGAAAAAATGGCAGAACAATATTATACAAAACTAAAAATACAAGTTGATATCAAGAAATAAAAGTACAAAGTTAAAATGATTATCTACAATCAAACTTATCAGGTACTACATCTAAAAATAAAGGTCTCCTCTGACCAGTAGTATCCAACTCTAGGGGGCGGTGTTCATCTCCTTTTCTTAGCCAAGGGAGCCAGCTTTGTCTGAAGACATTTCTGTGGTCATGTGGCCAGCTTGATTATAGGCAAAGGCTCACAGAACACTATAACCTTCCACCAAAATGGTACCTGTTTATCTACAAGCATTTACATGCTTTTGAACTTTTAAGTGGGCAGGAGGTACTACATCTAAGCTTTTTTTTAACTGAAAGTGTTTTGTTGTCTTTGATAAAGTATGTCTGCATAATCATAGAACACCCTAAAAATGGCTGCATGAAGTTAGACTGCCAGCTTTGTGCCAATCAGGAATATACTGAAAGTTATATTTGTACTATCATCACATTAAATGCTATTCTTAAAATCTCTATTTTTTGTTGTTTTTTGGACCTGCAGTTGTGTGCAACTCTTGGAACTACGACATGCTGCTCCTTTGACAATCTGCTAGAACTGGGTCCTATTTGTAAGTTAACAAGTGATCATTTTATCTGAACAATGAAAATCTGCTTTTGGTGTGTCTGTCATATTGCATTAAGCCCTTTAGTGGATTTTGAGTAAGAGACCTGCTCAGCAGAAAAACTTGGTATTCCTGCACAATTTAATTAGACAAATACTTTTGTGGCATCATTTCTAGAGCTGGTTGAATTTTTTAGCTGGGAAAAATTTATTTTACTCATTTATATGCCACCCAATCTCAAATCAATTTCAATATTTTAATACTTCTATGTAAACATTAAAAAAACATATATATGAACCTATGAAAATCAGAAGTATAAAATCCTTAGAACCCTAGAAGTCCAGACAAAAAAGATCAGTACTCCTCTCCCTCTTAAACTGGGAGGACAATGGCCTCAATTCTAATATTCCATGATGAAAGCTCCCACCAAGAAAAAATGCCATTTTTTGGGGGGGTCATTCACTGAATATTACCCATGATGTACAAAGTATTGAGCAAAATGAACCCGCAGCATGTATGACTTCCATAATATTTCTTTCATATAATCCTTTCTCTAAGTGGTAAGTTACAGCTACTGTAGATCACTCCATTCTTGCTAGGCAGACTTGGAACACTATATATTTTTATAGTTGTAATTTAAACTTTCACATTCTTCTTTTTCATCACAGTAGGAACCTATGTTCTGAAATTTTATCAAAGGTTGTACATACCTATAGCATTTATTGAGCTTAGTTTTATTGCAATTATTTAGCAAGTTCATACGCTCGATACACAATAAAGAAAACAATATAAAATTAAAACATATTTGAATTCTGGTAATCCTCAACTTATGATCATAACTGAGCCCAAATTTTCTGTTGCTAAGCAAAACAGTTGTTAAGTGAGTTTTGCCCCATTTTATAACCTTTCTTGCCATAATTATTAAGTGAACCACTGCAGTTGTTAAGTTAGTAACATAATTGTTAAATAATCTGGTTTCCCCATTGATTTTATCAGAAAGCAGCAAAAGTGACCCCGGGTCACTGCAATCATCTATAAATATGAGCCATTTGCCAAGCGTCCAAATTTTAATCACATGACTCTGGGGATGCTGCAAGGTCATAAGTGTGAAAAATGGTCATAAGTCAGTTTTTCAGTGCTGTTATAACTTTGAAAGGTCACTAAATGAATGGCTGTAAGTTAAGGATTACCTGTACATGATTAGAATAACGACAAAACACAAAATGCCTATTTTCTTCTTGTTGGTCATAGTTGGGATTATCTCCTGCTTGCTTTGGTTTAAATGTGATTTAGAACTATATCTTCTAGATTCTGATTCTTATTACTCTTCTTATACCATTTTTGCTCTTCCGGTTGCTCACTGTTTGCTTTTCCCACAGCCTGTTGGAAGCAAAAAGGAAATCTCTCCCATTCCCCTGCCCTCAACTATTATATACATTTCATGGCTAGACTCAGCACCAAGCTTCTTTTTTTAAGATAGAAAATAAATTCTTTCTTTTTCCTTGCCTCCTTCTTATAATGTGACTTTAGGTCAATGTAGAGGAACCCAAAAGACCCTCAAAGGATAGCACCAGCTGTAACAATCACTGCAATGGCTTGTTTATATATGCAGGCAGGCATATATTTTGAATAATATTCCATTTCTGGCCATTATCCATAGTCAGAATCTTGGAATCCAAATGATGTTTTTAGGGATTGAAAACAGAGATATATCTGTCTTTGGATTTAACTTCAAAGCTTTGATTTGATTGCAGAATGTGGTTCAATATCTGTGAGGGACCAAACATAACACCTAATGGGTAAAAGTGTATAATGATATATATTAAGACACATGCACACAGCATAATCTATGGGATCCAAGTTGATAATGACTGATCAGAAAATGAATCTTGAAATCATGGTTAAATGAAAATGTTCATACGGTGCACATATGTATTATAAATGTATAATTTTATAACAAAATTTCTAAATCACCTAATCTTTAAAATCATAAAACACCTCAAAATCCTGTATCACAGCACAGTACAATTAAATCTAAGAGATTCAATAGGATTATATTCACTGAAGAAGTATTCCATCAGGAAATCAAAAGCTGAGAAACTTCCATAGCCGTGGAGGAGTCCAGATAATCCATCTTTTTCAAAAGCATCAGACATTATACAGCTACCTTTATTTGGCACCTTTCCCAAAAAGGGACATTAATGACTGGTCAGTAGTTGTTAAGAATTAACAGTATAGAGTGCATTTCAGGACAATGAACAGAACTTTCTTGATTTATTTATACTACCTTTCTTAGACAGCTGTTTCTATAATTTATGGGTAGAATTCAGATTAAATTGATTATAATTAACTCTTGAAATTAATGGGAAACAAATTAAATAAATGATATCTAATAGTCTGATGGATTTCAAAGGTTCACTTTATGAGTATTAGACCTTTTCTCTACTATCAAGCTATTTTACTTTGTACCAATCCTTGAGCAAGTAGATGTTTATACTAGCAAAAATGTACTTTTCCTCATGTTCATCTGATCATGCATCTATAGCCTTCAATCAGGCTTGTCACTGGTTGGTGGTGTCCTAATTTTGGATGTGAAAAGTGTATTCAGCTAGACTATGGATTAAACCCTTTCTCTCTGACTGTCACCAGCCAGCAGGGAACCATTTGCCAATTGCATTAAGAAATGGCTAGTTCTGTGTCTCTCCTGTTTTATGTGGGGCAACTCCCAAATGATCATTTTCCCCACCTTTGCAATAATTCAATTAGGTAAAAATGTATTGCATCTAAGACATTTCTTTTTCTAGGTAATGAGGAGAATATTTGGATGCATATTGATGCAGCCTATGCTGGGAGTGCTTTCATCTGTCCTGAATTTCGTTACCTTCTCAATGGAGTAGAGGCAAGTCAGAGTTCTATAATTCAGAATGTAATACAGCAGGACCATTTAGCTGATGCTTTTAAAGTCACGTAAGACATTATGTTTAGTATTAACATAAGTTCCTAACATACCATCAGTGATTCTTAGTAACATGACCCACAAATGAAGTAAGTTGTTCATAGCAAGCCACTGATTGCTTTGACTTCTGCCCACCAGAATGCTAGAAAAATAGGTCCTACATGGTTTAGAAGAGCTATGCTGTCTCTTTGATGCAGATAAAATAATGGCAGAGAAGTGCTCTATCTAGGCTATTCTTTTCATCTTGGAATAGGTATATAATTAAACTGTAACCCAGATTTAATATGATTTATCCCTAGTTTTTCTCCATAAGTTCCAGCTATTGTCTTAACTTGTCTTAACTGCCTTTAGATTTCTGCTGAATCAGCAAGCTGATTGGGCTCTTGAGGCAAGGAAGAGGGTCAGCTAAACAGGTTATACACTAATCAGAATTTTAAATATTAGTCTCTTTTAAATAAACAGCAAATAAAAAGGTAATTTCCTAGAACAAGAACACTGGGATGTTCTCTACCAATCCTTGTATCACTTTGGCTATTGAGGAGTCCTTGGTGCTCTCTGAGCTTGCTTATTTTCTTGCAGACTTTTCATTACCCTGCAAGAAAACAAGCAAGCTCAGAGAGCACCAAGGACCCCCCATTTCAACCCTGAGTTACAAATATTCTCCTTCATTGGTACTTTGGCTATTTTAAGAAGGAAATTAACAAATGATATGCCAATTGTCATCTTACACTGGCCCAATCACTCATCCATAACAGCATATATTCAATTCTAACAGACATTTGAATGGGCTATTTAATAAATGAAATTGGATTTCTATAGCTCTGAACTCCATACCCCATCTGCATTCCTTACTGCAGGGTAACATTGCTGAAACATCCTTCCCCTTTTTCTCTAATCTAAGTCTTTATAATGTGGGTTTTAAAATCTAAAATAAAATCCTGGATAAAGCAGTTGAGACTGTTACTGTATTAGGATTATACAGGGTATTCTTACCCAATGGAGAGCAGTGCAATCTCTCACTCCTGAAGTGGGAAAAAAAAGGCTTTCTTTGTTCCAGCAGAGTGATCCTTTGTTTATGTGTTGTGTATGTGCTCTGGTGTTTAAGAGCATGGCTATGTGTGTGCCTATATATCTGCTGTTCTCCATTTGAATTATTTTGTTCATATATTTACATATGCATGGCCTCTATCAATTACCTAGAATTGCAGCAGATACAAGAATAATGGATTTCACATTTGGCAGTAATGTGATCACTATTGGTTCTGCTCTAAGACCTTTTTATCTGTTAACTATATTCTATATCTTTTAGCATTGGAACAAAGAGATTCAGCTTCTTGGGTATATTTCACACCTGCTTCTTGACCAGGATACACAAGATCTGCTAAAAATGATACAGTGGTACTTTGGTACTCATCATTAATTGGTTTGGGGTGTGTGTGCAATGAGTACCAAAAATGATGAGTGCCAAACAAATTTTTCCCATAAGGAATAATGTAATAAATCACAAGGCAGCTGACACAGACAAGTTTTAGCGTGTGCGTTGAGTACCAAACTATGAGTACTGGGACAAATTTTTGTGTCAAAATGCATTGAGTACCAAATTTGATGAGTTTCAAAACAGTTGAGTACAAAGGTATCACTTTATTTGGAGAATGAAAATGTGGTCTTACTGTAAAAAAGACATGCAACTGAAGTGTGATTGGTGGAAAACAGGTAACAAGGGAGATGTGCTCCCTCTTCTCTTGTCTATTTTTTGCTAAGGCACTTCATCAATAAAGTGTTTAACAATTGTCAGAGGTTGGCATGCATCCTCCCCTCCAGTCCCCGGGCACTGGTCTCCTGGCAGTGGGAAAATCTGGTTCTTTCACACTGTGCTCTCTCCCATACTGGCCAGTATTTCAGCTGATCTCTGGCTACAGAACAGCTGCTGGCTAGTGCAGGGGTCGGCAACCTGAAACACCGAAAGAGCCACTTGGACCCGTTTCCCTCACAAAAAAAAAACCTGGGAGCCGCATAATGGGCGCGCAGGCATGTGCGCACACACGGAACAGGGGGCTTGATTAGAGTGGGGCCTAAGGCGAGACATGCACCGGCCCTGCCCCCTGTCCAGCTCTAGTATGGACGGCTCTGCCGTCCTGGCTTCTCCTCCCCTCGGAAAAGACTGCTCCCCCCCTGCCCCGCACTTTCCCTCTCTGGGACTTTCTTCTTTCCGCCTTTTGGCGCAAAGGTTCTGAGGGAGGAGGAGGCTGATGGGGAGAAGATGCTGCTGCAGCAAATCTTCCAAGTTGGCAGCAGACGGCCGCTCGGGCTCGCCTATCTCAGCCTGCTGCGGGAGGCCGGAGTTGAGGCTTCTGGCTCGCTCTGGGAGGGGTGCTCGGAAAAGAGAGGATGAGAAGCGGAAAGTGGGAGAAAGGACGTCTTCCAGCTCTCTGGGGTTCTTTCGCTGGGAGGGCAAGGAAGCAGCAGTTCTGCTCCGTGGGAGGTGGGAGCAGGCGGCCTCTCCTTCAAGCTTCGCCAAGTGAGAAGCGAAGGTCCGAGTCCCCAGATGTCAACTTTGCGAAAGAGGGAGGCGGTGGGGGGTTTAAAATAAAATAGGGGGGAGGTTGAGGAAACCCAGCAGACACCTATATCAGAGGGCGAGCAAGAAAGGCAAGATTGGGGATAGGAAGAAAGCTTTCGGGGCTTGCCCAGCAGGCAGCTGCTCCCTGCTCTCAGAAATCGCCATGGGAGGCAGGGACCGTGAGGAGCAGCCAGGATTGGAGGAGCAGAAGTCAACACTGCCAAAGAGGAGGAAGGAAAGGAAAAGTGGGGGTCTTTAAATAGTCATGCCCACTTTTCCCCCTTTTTCCCTATTTTTTGCAACGACCGGTTGCAGACATCCACATGTGTATGCGTCAGGTTTGGAAGCCTCCGTTTAAGTCTGTGTGTGTGCACAGACATAGGCTGACTTAGGAGCGAAAACAATGCTGGTAGATCTTGTGGGATTTTTGCATGCAGTTTACTTGTGTGGGGGGGGGGAGGAGGAGGAAGCGCGGAGCAGCCTGTCAGAGCCCAGATTGTTTGCTTATTGAGAGAGAGAGAGAGAGAAAGAAAAAGAAAGAAAAAGAAAGAAAGAGGGAGGGAGGGAAGGAAGGAAGACAAAGGAAGAAGAAAGGCAGGAAGAATATGGGAAGGAGGAAAAAAAACAGGAAGAAAAGGAAGGAAGATATAACCTTCAGCAAAGCAGCTCCCCTGCAAAAGAAACCCATTCCCACTTATGTGAGCAGACACGTGCCCCCACAAGCAGTTCCCCCTCAGCCTCCAAGCCAAAAACCTCGCCTTGCCTTAATTGAAGGCAAAACCTGCCGAAAGCCCAACCAGCCCGTGCAGAAGCGCTGCCTGCTCGCTTTTCCAGGGCGCTCCAGCCCAGCTTCTTTCCTCCCTTTTCTTTCCTCGGCCTTTTCTCTTTATTTATTGGGGGGGGGATCTGCAAGCATGCCAACTGGGGCGGCGGGGCAGCCAGAGAAGAGCGGCCAGCTAGGAGGACGCGCGACCTACCCACCAGCCGATCCAGGCTGAGCTCCTCCTGAGTAAGCGCGCTGGCCAGGTGACGCTGAGGCCGCTTTGGAACAAGAAAGTAAGCATTGTGCAAAGCGGAGATGGTATTGCCTCCGCGCTTGGAGCAGGAGGATTTTGCATGCAGTTTACTTGTGTGGGGGGGGAGGAGGAGGAGGAAGCGCAGAGAGACAGTCAAAGCCAGATTGTTTGCTTATTGAGAGAAGAAGAGAGAATGAGAAGGAGAAGAGAGAGAGAGAACGAAAGAAAGAGAAAAGAAGAAAGAAAGAAAGAAAGAAAGAAAGAAAGAGAAAGAAAGAAAGAAAGAAAGAAAGAACAGCAAAGAGAAAGAAAGAACGAAAGGAAAGAAAAGAAAAAGAAAGAAAGAAAGAAAGAAAGAAAGAAAGAAAGAAAGAAAGAAAGAAAGAAAGAAAGAAAGAAAGAAAGAAAGAAAGAAAGAAAGAAAGAAAGAAAGAAAGGGAGGGAGGGAGGGAGGGAAGGAAGACAAGAAAGGAAGAAGAAAGGAAGGATATGGGAAGGAAGGAAGGAAGGAAGGAAGGAAGGAAGGAAGGAAGGAAGGAAGGAAGGAAGGAAGGAAGGAAGGAAGGAAGGAGCCGGGAGGTGCCCACAGGAGTAGGCAACCTTGGCTGTTTTATGACTCATGGACTTCAACTCCCAGAATAAAAGAGCCAAGGTTGCCTACCCTGCCTGGGCGCTTAGCAAACCCACCCAAGGCGGAAACCCCCACCTGCCTCCCCGCCCGAATCACCGGCTGCTCCCTGCGCCGCTGGTCCCTGCGCTGCAAACCTGCGGACAATGAGCCCCGCTCAGGGGCTCCACTGTCGCCTCTGTTGCTGCTGCGGCTGCTATGGCGGGCCGAGGCAATGCAAAGCGCGGGCGGAGCGGCGGGCCAGGATGAATGAGCTCAGGCAGCAGCTGGCCAGGGAGGCAGGGGGGCAGCGCAACGCCGAGGGCAAGGTAGCCAAGTCAGCCAGGGACGAGCGTCTGGAAGCGGCAATCCGCACGATGGCGGAATGGCGGGGGGGTTGTTCAACTTAAACTCCCAGAATTCCTGAGCCAGTAGGCAACTTTGGCTCTTTTATGCCTCGTGTACTTCAACTCCCAGAATAAAAGAGCCAAGGTTGCCTACCCTGCCTGGGCTAAGCAAACCCACCTGAGGTGGAAACCCCCGCCCGCCTCCCTGCCCGAATCACCGGCTGCTTCCTGCACCGCTGGTCCCTGCGCTGCAAAGCCTGCGGACGGCAAGCCCTGCTCCCCCTGAGCCCCACTCCGATTCCTGGGCTCCGCTGTCGCTTCTATTGCTGCTGCGGCTGCTACGGCAGGCCGAGGCAATGCAAAGCGCGGGCGGAGCGGCGGGCCAGGATGAGCGAGCTCAGGCAGTGGCTGGCCAGGGAGGCGGAGGGGCAGCGCGATGCCGAGGGCAAGGTAGCCAAGTCGGCCAGGGATGAGCGTCTGGAAGCGGCGACGCGTGTTTCGCGCAATGGCAGAATGGCGGGGGGGGGGGGTTGTTCAACTTAAACTCTCAGAATTCCTGAGCCAGTAGGCAACTTTGGCTCTTTTATGCCTTGTGGACTTCACTGGCTCAGAAATTCTGAGAGTTGAAGTCCACGAGTCATAAAAGAGCCAAGGTTGCCTTCCGAGCAAGCGCGCCGGCCGGGTGACGCCGAGGCCGCTTTGCAAAGATGAGAAAGCATGGGGGAAAAGTGGAGGCTTGCCTCGGAGCCGGTAGGTGCCCCTTTGGAGGAGGAGGAGGCGTCATCACCACCTCTGCGCTCTCTCCCGGGCTGGGCATCTTTGCGCGGCGGAGTGGCCAGGCGCTCGCTCCCTTCTCCTGGCCTACTGCAAGTCCCCAGAGAAAAGAGCCTACTCACCTTTCTAACAGTCCGTGCAGTCTGAAGAGAGAGAAGAAGTTTGTGGGCAGCCCCACAAACCAAAGAAGTTCAACCAATCAATTCAATCTTCACAAGTTTTTTTTTTCATGAGAAGTTTGAATTGATTGGTTGAATTTTTTTAGTCCCAATTTTTTTTTTGAAATGCACATGGACTGGGTGCCGCAGCCGACGGCTGAAAGAGCCGCATGCGGCTCCGGAGCCGCAGGTTGCTGACTTGTGGGCTAGTGGAACCAGGAGGAAGTGGGATCAGGGGAATCTGTCTCATATTTGCTAATATTACATGTAAATCTTAATGTGCATTATTAATATTTAGATACCAGAAAAGCTGTAGATTAATGGGAGATTTCTAAAGAAATGCTGAGAAATATGTTTCTCCAGGGGGTTATAATAAGATCCCTCAATTTATCTCTTAGTTGTTTTCTTTATCCTATTTTTAAAACAGGGAACTAAGATTTAAAGCACTAGACCTTTGTTTGAAAAGAAGCCTGAAAAACGTTTAACAGACATGTGGGAGACATCTTATATATGGTGAAAAGGAAAGGCATGATTACACTGCACCCATCAGCCATCTTCCTTGCTGTCAGCTAGGCTACTTTAAACATGGATTCAGTGCTCTTTTCAAAGAGCCCAAAATTCATATTTTTAAACAGTGAAAATGCTTCTCTTTCAGAAAAATGGTAAATATATGTTTAAAAGTAGCTCCTTAAATAGCATACTTTGCGGTGGACATGGTGAAATAGAATCTCTCCTATTTCTCCATGCTTTTTCTAGAGCATCTGTTGGTTGTTTCTTGGGCTGGTTAACAAGGGCTGGCAGATGGACTCTCCGGTTCTCTTGGGATCCTGCTCAATTATGGCAACTTGCTGCCAAATCTGGTAGGAGTGATAAGAGGACCTGGGGAGACTGCTCTTTACCCATTACTGCTCTTTTCACAAAACTTTCTTGTCAGGTTGGGGAAGGGCCTCTCCGTCACTGTCTTGGTATTAAATTGTCTCAGAATCCATGGGCATAGCCTTCTATTAAAACTTGCTGTTTCTCTTATCGCATGTTAGGGAAGAGATTGATGCTTGATATCCTTACTAGTGAGTAACCTTTCCCTATTGCTTATCCTCTCCAGCTCCAGGGGGCAGCAGAAGAGTCATTTGAAAAGTTATGTATGTGCCTGACTGAGAGGTTATCTAGTGAGAATTATGCTATATAGAAATGCCCTTTTTGGCTGATAGATAAAAGAATCCTTTGTGAGTACAGAACCCTTGGATATAGTTGTGTGTTTCTGTCTTTGTTGCCAGCATCGTTGGATGTGTCCTAGCCACAATCCTAATGGACCCATAAATAATCAAGAACACTTTTGGGTCTTTTACTTGACTAAAGTAAAATAGAAATGGAACCAATCAATCAAGTTCTTTTGATGTTTCCTCTATTCAAAGGAAACAGCAAAATGAAGTGATGAGCAAGGCTGACTTTCCTTTTTTGAATAGCCCTACAGCTGTAGATTGATACTGCAACTTATTTGAAATAATTCTGTTTAATTATCACCTTTCCTACCTGCATTTATTTGAAAATCAAGGTAGAAAAGTTCTTGCTTTGTTTCTTCAGTTTACAACAGAGCATGGATGGGAAGAATTTGTTTAACATTCTGTGTATAATATTTTTCTTTTATATTCTGCCCCTTTTTCAATAATGCCTAGTTACTTTCCCTGTGCTTCCGTAGATAAGGGCAATGCAATTTCCTGGGTCTCTCTTCAACTGTCAGATAAATTCTATGTCAACATTAGAAAAAACATTCTTTGGAGAAGGTCAGTGTCTACTGGCTACAGACTAATAAAGAAAAAGAAGAAGGGGGAATGCTAACCTGTAAAGCATCTCTTCTTTTCATTTTATCAGCAAACAAAGCCCAGTGTAATTTCCTGGGTAGGTTTTATTGGCTTTTGAAGGAAATGAATCATCACTTGCAGGGTAGCACAGCATTTTTCAGGGTAGCAACCATTCAATAAATATGAATAAATTTCCTACTTCTACTGATTTGGTCACTTTTTTTTATTTTTTATTTTATTTTTATTTTTCATTTTTCCAATTTACAAAACGATAAACATTTTTTTAACAGTACTGTGTCATGTATCTCTTACAGTTATTTACATTTATTGCTATACATTTTGTTTCTCTGTTCTAACCAATTATATTATATAAGAAGCAACTCCAATATATTATTGTACACATAGTAACAGCAGCAAGTATTGTCTATGCTCAATGCTGGAAACTTGAAAATATACCAGCTAATGATATGATTATTCATAAGATATTAGAATGTGCCAGATATTAGAATGTGCCGAGATGTATAAGCTTACGCTAGAAATGAAAGGCAAGGAAGAAACAGAATTTTATGAGGTGTGGGATAAGTGGTATAATTGGCTCACTGTTTCTATAAGATAAGTTAAAGCATTTGTTTTACATAAAAGAGCAGTAACCTGATGGAAAAACTGTTAAGATGGAAGGGGAGAAAATCTATATTTCTACACTTTTCCTTTGAACAAGAGATGCAGGGTCATATCATTAAGTATTTGCCACTCTTAACACCATTGGGATGAAGTGAGGGCAGTGTTTAGAATGTGGCACTTCACATATCCTTAGCAAGTGTTTAAATTTGGTTAATAAAATTAAGTAATTTTGACAAATTAATCCAGGAATAATAATCTTTATTATTTGTGTGTAGGAAGCCAATTAGGTATAATAATTAAGGCACCCAGCTATAAACCAGGAGACTGTAAATTCTAGTCCTGCATTGGGCATAAGACCATATGGGTGATCTTGGGCTAGTCTCTCACTCTCCTAGAAAGCAGCCACTGGCAAACCACTTTTGAAAATATTGCTAAGAAAAGTGCAGGGAACCATTCAGATAGTTGGGATCAACACTGATTCAAAGACACTCCCCCCCAAAAAGAAAAGGAAATAAACTTATGATACTCTTAGCATCCCCTCCCAAGCACTGCTTGTTCAGCATATGTGAGGGTGGGGTAGATGTATAATCATGTGAAAAGAAAGTACACCCTCATTGAGTTCTATGGCTTAACAGAATAAAAGAATTGGAAGGGACCTTGGAGGTCTTATAATCCAACCCCCTGCTCGAGCAGGAGACCCTATACCATTTCAGACAAGTGGCTGTCCATTTTCCTCTTAAAAGCCTCCAGTGATGGAGCAACCATCATTTCTGAAGGCAAGCTGTTCCACTGATTAATTGTTCTCACTGTTAGGAAATTTCTCCTTAGTTCTAGGATGCTTCTCTCTTTAATTAGTTTCCAACCATTGTTTCTTGTCTTGCGTTCTGGTACTTTGGAAAATAGGTTGAACCCCTCTTCTTTGTGGCAGCCTCTCAAATATTGAAACTACTATCATGCCTCCCCTAGTACTACTTTTCATTAGAGTAGATATACCCAACTCCTGCAACCATTCTTCATATGTTTTAGCCTTCAGCCGCTAATAATCTTTGTTGGTTTTTTCTGCATTCTTTCCAGAGTCTCAACATGTTTTTTATAATATGGTGACCAAAACTGGATGCAATATTCTAAGTGTGCTCTTACTAAGGCTTTATAAAGCAGTACTAGTACTTCACATCATCTTGAATCTATCCCTCTGTTAATGCAGCCTAGGACTACATTTGGCTTTTTTGGCTGCTGTGCACATTGCTGGCTCATATTTAAGTAATTGTCCACTGAGACTCCAAAATCCCTTTCACAATTACCATGTTTCCCTGAAAATAAGACTATCCTGAAAATAAGCCCTAGCTTGATTTTTACGCTTGCACCTAATATAAGCCCTACCCCCAAAATAAGTCCTAGTTAAGAACCTGCACAGCTGGCTACCTGCCCATTCCTTCTGGTTGTTCACAGTGCCACTGCCACGAGGTGAGGCGAGGCAGGTGGGGGAGAGGGTGGAGCTGCCCCATGCACCCTGCACCCACTTGCCTTAGGGCCCCCACAGGCCCCGACACCTGACTTGCCTCAGGGCGGCAGCACTGACAGCTCCGTCCAGCAGGAGCCTGCATAGCCACTACCGGCCCACTTCTTCTGCAGCCGCTCATGCGCATCATTCCCAGCCTCTGTTTTACCAGCAGGTCTTCTGCTTCAACTCGGGGCTCCATTCTTGGCTGCAGAGGTCTTTCCTGAAGGCCTCTGCTGGTGAAATGGAGGCTGGGGGCAATGCATTTGAGTGGCAGCGAGTGGCCACAGAAGAAGTGGGCTGGCAGTGGCCACATGGGCTCCTGCTAGATGGGGCTGTTGGTGCCACTGCCGCAAGGCAAGACAGTAGAAAAAATAAGACATCGCCCCCAAAATAAGAGCTAATGCCTCTTTTGGAGGCAAAAAAAAAAAGACGGTCTTTTTGGGGGGGAAACATGGTAGTGCTATTGAGCCAGCTTTCACCTAATCTGAACCTGTACATTTGGTTTTTCTTGCCTAAGTGTAAAGCCTTACTTTTCTCACCATTGAATTTCATTTTCTTAGATAGGGTGTTGGCTATTCCTGCCAGTTTAGTATCACCTGCAAATTTGATGAGTTCCCTCATCTAAATCATTTATGAAGATGTTGAAGAGTACTGAGCATACAACCGAACCTTGGGCTACCCCACTGCTTATTTCCCTCCATGCAGATGTAGCTCCATTAAGGACTACACATTCAGTGTGGTCTGTCAGCCAGTTACAAATCCATCTGTTAGTGATGCTGTTTATCTCAGTTTTTTAACTTACCAAGGGATGGGTTGTGGTCTACTTTGTCAAATGCCTTACTGAAATTCAAGTATATTATGTCCAGTGCAGTTTGCTGGTCCACTAATTATGTCCACATTGTCAAAGAATGAAATAAGATTTGTTTGGCATGATCTGCTTTTGACAAACCCATGTTAGGTTCTATAACTTTAGTTGCTTCTGGGTGTATGGAGATCTGTTGCTTGATTATGTTTTCCAAGATCTTCCCAGGTATTAATGCCAGGCTGATTGGTCTATAGTTTCCTGGGCCTGTTTCCCCCCCTTTTTTTTGAAGATGGGAACCACATCAGCTCTTTTTCAGTCCTCTGGTAGTTCCCTAGTGCTTCAGAATCTAGGAAAGATATGATTCAATAGTTCTGAGATGACGTCTGCCAGCTCCTGCCAGAACTCTGGGATGCAATCCATCAGGTTCCAGTGACTTGCACTTATCTAGAGCAGACAGGTGTTCCCTTATCATTTTCTTATTTTAGTTTGGATTCTTAGTCTGTTTTATGGTTATGTTTTTGGTGGGTTGAGCTGTATTATCCTTTTGTATGAAGATAGATTCAAAGACTGAATTAAGCAGCTCTACTTTCTCTCTACAGCTTGTTACTCCCTTGTCATCTTCTTTACTTAGTGGACCAATTGTCTTAGTGGACATTTTTCTTGTTTTTTATATGTTGAAAGAAACTTTTTAAAATTATTTTTGAAATTTGTTACAAGTCTTACTTCGTTCTGAGCTTTTCTGACTTCATCTTTGCATATTCGGGCTACTTAGTTATGTGCCTCTCTTTCAGTTTGTCAGAGAGTTCTTTGTGTAACCAGGCTGGTTTCTTCTTGGGTTTCTTTTTTTTTTTTCAGTGGTTTGAGCTGGACTGGACTTTTATAATCATATTTTTCAGTTTCCTAGGCTTCTTGAATTGTTTTCCTTTTTAAGGTTTTCATCCATGGAATCTTTCCCAAGTTCTACGTTTGTTAAAATCAGGTCTTTTAAAGTCTAAGACACTGGTTTTATTATGTTCTATTATTTGTGTTTGCATTATATTCAATTCCAATATGACATGGTCACTCTCTCCCAAAGTTCTGGCAACTTCAACCCCCTCCCCCCCATCACTTCTTCTCTGTTAGTAAGAATTAAGTCCCGTATATCCTCTAGTACTCTCCTCTACCTTTTGGATGACAAAAAAATGTCAGCTAGATTGGTCAGGAACCTGTTTGAGCTCCCATTTGATGCAGTGTTTGTCTCCCAGTTGATGTCAGAATAGTTAAATTTCCCATTGCTGTATGTGTTTCATACATACATTTTTAATTGGTTAGCAAAAAGGTTATCTACTGTATTTCTTCTGCTTGGTTGGGTGGCCTGTAATATATATCTATGTCATTTTTTTTTCTTTTATATTGGCCCATATGCATTCTAGGAGGCTTTGATTCTTGTTTTTCTGCATTTTGGTAGAGATGTAGTTATCTCTTACATATAATGCAACTCCACTTCTTCTTTTATTAGGTCTGTTTCTTTTGAATAGTTTGTATCCTTCCATCAGTACATTTAGGTCAGGGGTTTCATCCCAGCAAGTTTTGGTAATGGCAACTATATCATATTTGCCCACATGTACTACTACTACTTGATGTTCACCTTGTTAGTTCCCCAAACTTTGAGCTTTTGTGTATAGGCATTTTGAGTCCTTTATAGCTGACCCTGGGTATGCTTCCTATATCTCCTACTTTATATCTGAGGTTTTTTTCCTTCCCATCACTCCTTACCTCATTGTTTGATTGGTTGTCTTGGGGTTTATGCTGGAAATAGGTCCCAAAGATCCTAAGGATTGGTTACCTTCCCCCCTCAATTTTAGTTTAAACTTTAGTTTCAACTTTCTAATAAGTTGACTCAGTCGTGTTCCGAATACATTCTTCCCGGTTCTTGTGACGTGCAGCCCATCCCTTGCCATAAGCCTTTCATATAGGTAATGCAGACCATGTAGGTAATGCAGACCATTCATGTAGGTAATGTACATACTCTTTATGTAGTAATGCAGACCCTTACTACGGTCTTCATTATTTTTTATGCATAACTCAAATTGGTGAACATACCTAATAATCCTTCCTCCACCTATTTTCCCCCTCAACAGCACCCTCTGAGGTGAGTTGAATTGGAAATTCAAAGAGGACTTTGAACATACCAATATTTGTCGCATTTTAAAGAATGATATTCTGGAAACTATTTCAGGATACTTATCCTATAATAGTTGGTCTGTTTTCTTTTTTGTAGTATGCAGATTCATTCAACTTCAACCCTCATAAGTGGCTCCTGGTCAACTTTGATTGTTCTACTATGTGGTAAGTAGGAAATACTAGAATTATTAACAGTGTTATCACATGACATCTCTCTCTAAAGGAAAATGGTAGGAGGAAGACTTAACTGGAGTATCTGTGTGCCATTACTCTAGTTTAGTCTATTGATCATACCAATTGATTGCTCCTGCTTGGTTCCTTAGGTCAAAAGTGACTCGACAAACTTTAAAACAAGCTGCTTATCATTCAATGTAGTCTAAGATCCCTAAGTTGCCTCTTCTTAAGAAGGAATTGCATGAATTCAGATTCATTCTTCTTAGAAAAGCAAGCCAGAGGGTTAGTTCCCACATTATGATGAAAGAAAGAATTTCCACAGTTTGTTGATATGTTTCCATTGGCATAAGGAATCAAGACAACATGAGACGATATGCATTTCATTCTGGCTCATTCATGATAAGCCAAAAAATGCCTTATATAAACAGAATTACAATTTTTGGCAGAAATCCCCCACCTACTGTGTTAATCCAGATTCTATATGATATCTTATTTTACCAGAAAGGAAAGCAAACAAAATGTATGTTACAAAGCATTTGCTAATGGTTAGGATGTAATGTCTTATTTAGATTTGTTAAATTCAATATTTATCAGAGAAGGAGCTTGTACATTTATATGACTTAAATACTGATGAATTCATTAATCTTTGCAGTCAATTCTTTTTATTTCATAGAACTGTAGAGTTGGAAAAATTAAAGTTTAATCGCCGGTTAACACTTCTCCATTTATTAATCTGCATTGATTTATACTTATATCTCTATTTCTAGTTTTTCATAGAAATAGGTAAACTTTTAAGTAAAGCAGTGACCATCTATATTCAATATCTGTGCAGGGTGAAGAAGAGATCGGATTTAACATGTGCCTTTAAAATAGATCCTGTTTACTTGAAGCATGATCATGATGAATCTGGTAAAGTGCCATTAAATAATAATTTAATTTTCCTTAATATGAATAATCTTGGCCCAGTTTCTGCATAAGGAAGTTATGTAAGACAATAAGAGTTAACAGGATTCATAATATTTCCCTACTGTTTCTGTTTGATTTCTCTCACCTGAACATCATTTTTGAGAGAGGTACTTAATTGCACTGTCACTGAATTTTGAAGTTTGCACTCATAGTTTTCTTTTTGAACAAGCAAAGGAATGGGCAATAAGTAGCGTATTGTCAAGATATTTGAAAAGCATGCTAGACTGTGGTGGATTCCACCAAATGATGTTTTAGCCTCAGCTTATCTGCAGTTATATAAAAGCAGAATTAAAATGAAGAATCTGTGCTCAAAAAACAGAATCTAAAGCAGCCACACAAATATTTGTTCAGGTTTTTTTAATATAGTTAGAAAGATTATTTTCTAAGCCTTGAACTTTCTGAAAGATGTTTATCCAGAAAAATAACAGAGTTGGAAGGGACTTTGGAGGTTTTCTTGTTCAATCCTCTGCTCAAGCAGGAATCCCTATATCAGGGGTGTCAAACTGCCAGCCCGTGGGCCGGTTGCATCATACCCCAGCTCCGGCAATGCAAAAGAAGTCGCGATACGTCGTGACACATCATGTGATGCAGCGAGTTTGACACCCGTGCCTGATACTATGTCAGATAAATCATTGTCCAATTTCTTCTTAAAAACCTCCAGTGTTGCAGCATCTACAACTTATGGAATTAAGCCATTCCACTGATTAATTGTTTTCATTGTCAGGATGTTTCTCCTTAATTCTAGGTTGAATTTCTCTTTGATAAGTTTCCACCCATTGCCTCTTATCCTGCCTTCAGGTGTTTTGGAGAATAGGTTAGCTCCCTCTTCTTTGTGACTGCCCCTCAAATAGTGGAACACTGCTATCATGTCACCCTTATTTCATTAAACTAGACATACCCATATATTGAATTCCAATATGACCTGGTCACTCTCCCTAAAGTTCCTGCAACTTCACCCCCCTCTATCATTTCATCCCTATTTGTAAGAATTAAGTCCAGTACAGCTGATCCTCTGGTTTCCTCTACATTTTGGATGACAAAGTTATCTGCTAGCTTTGTCAGGAACTTATTTAATCTCCCAATTGATGCACAGTTTGTCTCCCAGTTAATGTTGGGGTAGTTAAAGTCCATTACTACTGTGGTGTGTTTCATGCACACCTTAGCTAATTGATTAGCAAAAAGTTCATCTATTTCCTCTATTTGGTTGAGTGGCCTATAGCATATACTTATGACAATGTTATTCCTTTTTCCTTTTATCTTAATTCAAATGCATTCAAGATTTTTATCCTTGGTTTTTTGAATTTCTAGAGGTGTAGTTATTTCTTACATATAATGCAACTCCCTCTCCTCTTTTGTTAGGTATGTTTCTTTTGAACAATTTAAATTCTTCTAGCAGTAGGTTCAATTTACACAAAAAAGTGAAAGAAGCAGCAGGCCTCTACAAAAAGAAAACCAACAACTTAGTTGATAAAGAGGGGGAAATGATCTTAGATGAGGACGAAAAACTAAAAAGATGGAAGGAATATATTGAAGAACTTTTTGAGGACACTAGGGATGATATAGATATGGGAAGTATAACAACTGGACCAAACATCACTATGGAGGAGGTTGAACATGCAATAAAAATAGCAAAAACAAGAAAAGCCACAGGACCTGATGATATCCCAGCAGAAATTTTAAAATTGCTGGAAGACAATGGGAAGAATTTTTTACTGCAGCTCTTCAATTGAATATATGAAACAGGAAAGATACCAAATGATTGGCTAAAATCAACCTTTGTGACAATCCCCCAAAAAATAAATGCAAAGAAGTGTACCGAATACAGAATAATAAGCTTAATGAGTCATGCCCTGAAAATATTCCTGAGAATAATTCACACAAGAATATATAACAAAATTGAGGAGTGTCTAGGTAACACACAATTTTGTTTCAGAAACAATCTTGGTACACGAGATGTGCTATTCAGCATTCAAGTTCTTGTACAGCGTTGTAGAGATGTCAATCACAGTGTTTACATGTGCTTCATTGATTTTGAAAAAGCATTTGATAAAATAAGACACAGCAAACTATTAGAAATCCTGAAACAAGGGGGATTAGATGACAAAGACATCCAAATCATAAAGAATCTATACTGGCATCAGGTAGCAAATGTGAGACTAGGCCAAAAATACTCAGCTGATGCAGAAATACGAAGAGGGGTCAGACAGGGATGTATTCTGTCTCCACTGTTGTTCAATATCTACTGTGAGTCAATCTTCAACGAGGCACTGGAGAACATCGATGCTGGCATCAAAGTAAACGGTGTTTGGATCAACAATTTAAGATATGCTGATGATACAGTTCTGCTTGCCAGTAAGCATGAAGACCTTTAGCTCCTCATCAACAGAGTCACAGAAATATCTGAAAAATAGGCTTGAAGCTTAACACCTCAAAAACCAAGATCATGATCATCAGCAAATAACCAGTTAATTTACCACCAATAAATTCGGAAGGAATAGCATTAGAAAAAGTTGAAAGGATCACGCACCTCGGTTCTAATTTACATGAAAGCTGGGACATGACCACTGAAGTAAAGACAAGGATAGAGAAAGCTCGAATAGCATTCTTCAAAATGAAAAAGGTCTTCTGCAGTCACGACATAAGCCTAAGATTGAAAATCACGCTTGTCAGATGTTATATTTTTTCTATCCTGCTCTGTGGAGTAGAGAGTTGGTCTCTGACAGAAGGCCGCCTGAAGAGACTAGAAGCATTTGAAATGTGGATTTACAGGCAGCTGTTACGTATAAGCTGGGTTGACAAGATCAGAAATGAGGAGGTGATAAGCCGCCTGGGAAAGCCAAGGGAAATCATCAAAACAATTAAAAAATGAAAGTTAGAATATTTTGGATATGTGATGTGACACCCAGAAAAATATGGCATACTCCATTTAATCCTCCAGGGAAAGATTGAAGGCAAATGAGGTCCAGGCAGAAGAAGAACATCATGGCTTCAAAATCTAAGGGACTGGTTTGGACAAAACTCGGCAGCACTTTTTTGTGCGGCTGCTGATAAAAACAGGATCGCCAACATGATCACCACCGTCCGATAACGGATATGGCACAAGAAGAAGAAGAAGAAGTAGGTTCCAGTCATGGGTTGCATTCCACCAAGTCTCAGTAATGATAGGAATGTCATACTTGCTGTCATGTATTAGGACTTCAGGTTTGCCCTGTTTGTTCCTTATACTTTTAGCATTAGTGTATAGATATCTGAATTCTTTTGACTGACCTTGTGTATGCTTTCTATATTTTCTTTTTTATGTGTGTATTCCTCTTCCTTCCCAACATTCTTTATCTCATTGTTTACAATATTTTGAGGTTTACACTTGGGACTGGGTCCTAAAAATGGATTTTCCTTCCTTTCCAGTTTTAGTTTAAAGCGTTTCAGATAAGCCAAGACAGTTATTTTCCAAACACATTTTTCCTGGTTCTTGTGAAGTGTAGCTTATATTCTGCTAGAAGCCCTTCATGTAGGTTATGTAGATCAGGGCTTTTCAACCGGTGGTACGCGTACCATCTGTGGTACTTTGCCATGTGGCAGATGGTACGTGACTGCTAGCCAAGTGTAGCAGGGGAGGGGAATGAACCGAAGCGACCTAAGCTTGAGGGAGAGGCAGCTGCAGCTGCAGGACTGTCTAAGCTCGGCAGAAGCCCCAGGAGATTGGCTCCAGCTGATTGGCGCTTCCGGAAGCAGCACAAAGCTGGAGGTGAACTGAAGGAAAAGGGGGGGAGGAGAGGAGAGGCTATAAAAGGAGGTGGTTTGGGTGGGAAAGGGAAAAAAACAACAACAGGGAAAGAGAAAGAGAGCTCAGCAGGCAGGGAGGAAACAGGGACAGGGAAGAAGCAGCAGCTGTTGCTGAAAGAAAAGGTCCCCTGGTTCGTTTTCTCCAGCCAGGAGAATGCAATCAGCGCTGATGAAATGAAAAGCTGGCATGTCGGAAAAGAGGTGGGTTTATTTAGTTCTGAATCAGCTGGCAGCTTGATTGGGTTACCATAAGGATTTTTGTACAGTTTTTACAGTGTTTTGTAATTCAGAGGCTCCTTTGTGTGCTTTGGTTATTGGAATATTTTAGTCTGTATTTTAGGCTAGCAATGAGTCCAAAGTGTTGACTTCCGTAGGTTTAATCCCTTTAAACAAATGTAATTAGTTTTACCCCTTTATTTTGAGTCTGTCTATGGCTTTTAGAAAGTTTTCTTTGACGGTAAACAGGCTTAATTTAAGGCTAAAGCTTTTCGCAATTGCCGGAGCCTTTCAGTCTCAAGTTGCAACATTGTGACACGTGACATGCCTGAGGCAGCTTAAAGAAATAAAAACGGAGTTTATGTATTTCTTTATTTTGTGAGCCTTTCTTGCTTTGCACTTGATTCCTGTGTCTTTAAGGGTACAGGGAAGGGATTGGGGGGGGGGGTGCATTCTTACTACACTGTGCAAAGAGCTCAGAAGGGAGAGAGGAAGAAGGGCTGACCAGCTAGCTCAGGGGTCTACAAACTTAGCAACTTTAAGACCTGTGGACTTCAACACCCAGAATTCCTCATCCAGCCATGATGGCTGAGGAATTCTGGGACTGAAGTCCACAAGTCTTAAAAGTGCCAAGTTTGAAGACCCCTGAGCTAGCTGGTAGTGGTGCATATTAATAAACATGGATTAATTCATCATACATTTGTCAGTGCAAAGGGAACGTGATTCAGCAAAGGAACAGCCACCAAAGAAATTAAAACTGGTACTTTTTTTCCTTTTTTCTATAGTTAGTAATATTTTATTAGATTATAGAATAAAATACAAAAATACAAAAGCAAATAGTAGGACACAGTGGGGAGGAAAAGGGGGGGAAAAGTGAGGGAGAGAAGGAAAAAAGAACAGGCTTCCTCTGTTGCTGTAGAAAGAAGCATTAACATTGAACCTCAACTTTTTACTTTTCCATAATATTATAAACTAGCCATTTCTATAACAACAAATGAATCTAATCAGTAAAACCCAACCCCCCCTTTTTTTAGTCATCAAGTTTTTGACACCTTGCTAAGCACTGGTGGTACTCAAATATTGTCATGTCCTAAAAGTGGTACAATCTGTGAAAAGGTTGAAAAGCCCTGATGTAGATCATGGTCCAGGAATCCAAAATTCTCTCAATGGCACCACCCCTTAAGATAGAGGTTTACTTCTAAAATTCTCCATTCCCTTATTGGATGTTGACCTTCCATTGGAAGAATAGATGAAAACACCATTTGTGCTCCTTGCTCTTTAGCTTTCATGCCTAGCTGCTCATAATTGCTTGATATTGTTTTCAGGCTCTTTGTTGTATCATTCATCCCCACATAAAAGAGGAAGAAAGGATAATTAATAATTATTGTAGTAAATCATTCATCACATCTTTGATCTTTGTTCCTGGGAGACAGTATACTTCCCTAGATTAATTATCCAGTCTACAAGTTGCTGATTCCATTCCTCTGAGAAGTGAGTCTTCTGTCAGCTACACATGCCTACTTTTTCCTTGGAGAACTTTGGTCTCTAATTTTCTTCTTATCACCAGTACAGTTGATATCCCTTCTTCAGATGTCTGCACACTTTCTTCCAGGGAGAGGATATGAAATCAAATGCTCAGCTCTAGTCGGATTGGATTGGCCTGGCTTGGACTGCACAGACATTGTTTTCAGTTATTTCCCCCCCCTATGCATGACATGTCGCTATTGGTCAAGTTCATTATTTGTTCTTAACTGTGTTCAGTTTTGAATACAGTCTTCTTCCTTTAGTTGGAGCTTCTCATTTTGTTGTTTGGGTCTCAGACTTGCCTCTTGTCCTTTACTTTTTCTATGATTATTCAACCATTAGCATGTGGAATATCGTGTGTCTTTGAAAGGCAATCTGTTCATACTATGTAATTTCAGAATAGCCAAGCAATTAATTGTATTCCAGAGCAGAAAAAAATACTCCTTATTTTGCTTGGTTCTATGATTTTATGTTAATTGATATTTTAATAGTCAAGGTTTTATTTACTACCTAGCTATTACCATATGGCTGTTAGCATCAGAAAGATACTCTTTTATGCCCTATATACAGCATGTACAACTTTAATTAAATTCATCTGGACCACGGAGAAATAAGATTGAAGTTTATAATTATAGTGACAAAGACTAATAGTAATCTACATTATGCTGATCAGCTTCTTTTCAAGAGGTTACTAATGTATTATTAGCCACATGGTGTGTAACAAAACATGCAATTAGTTATCCATCACCAATTGCCTCCAGCTTTGCTCTTGCCCTGTAACAATTAAATCAACACTTAGTGAGATAGAAGAGTAGGCTTTTCAAGCTGCTTATCTGAGGTTCTGGTTCATTTCTTTCTGGAATTTACTTGGTTCATTGAGATGAGACATGGACTCACAGTTCTGTATATCTGATGATATTCTGAGAAAATTAGTATTTTATAAATACATAAATAGGAATATTAACCACACACTAATTTGCTGATTATAAATCTTGATATTAGTTGGTAAATCAGAATCAGAATCAGAACAGAGCTGGAAGGGAGCTTGAAGGTCCCTGCTCAAGCAGGAGATCCTATACCATTTCAGACAAGTGACTGTCCAGTCTCCTTGTCAGAATCCAGTTATATTTCCTTTCTATCTATCTTCTCTGATCTAAAACCAATTCTTACCCTTCTCTGGATCCTGCCATACTCCCAAGGGGGAGGGGGGATATGCATGCGGGGTTATTACTTTCACTTCCTCTATTCACTACAAAGTAACCTTTTGTTTATTTGCCTTCGTGTCTGCTAACCATTACAATGTGACAATTTGCCTCTTATCCTATGCCCCCTCTGAACTTCTCCTCCTTACCGGGCAACTAGGAAAAGGTGGGGTGAAAAGATACAGACCTCCGGGATCTGGTTTATTTCTCCACCATCAAAATAAGGTGTGAAGAGCTGTTGAATGATCGTGCACAACGGAGCCAGATTGATGTTATCTTTCCTGGATTTAACACCTAGAAATTTGCCGGTCTGAATCGCCCGGAAGAACTGTGGGGTGGGGTTGCTTAGGGACACTTTAAAACATCAATTTGTAAGGGAATCTCTCAGATCCTGTCTATTATGCCTACTATCAATTTCTCTTAATAAAAGTTCCTGTTGGAAGAGATTGTTTCCAAGAGTTCTGCTTTCTTAAGATGTGGATTGAAGTGGTTCCTTACACTCTTCTTTAAAACCTCCAGTGATGAAGCATCCATATCGTCTGAAGGCAAGCTGTTCCACTGGTTAATTGTCCTTGCTCTTAGGAAGTTTCTCCTTAATTCCAGGTTGCCTTTCTCCTTGATTAGTTTCCATCCATTGTTTCTTGTCCTGCCCTCTGGTGCTCTGGAAAATAAATTGACTCTCTCCTCTTTGTGGCAGCCTCTTAAATACTGGAATACTGCTATCATGTCCCCCCTAATCCTTTTCCCTAGACTAGCCAAACCCAAATCCTGCAACCGTTCTTCGTATGTTTTAGTCTCCAGACTAAATCATCTTAAATCATCTAAATCAGGCATGTCAAACTGCTGGCCCGCTGAAACCGCGCCCACCCCATTGCCGGCAATGGGGAAAAAGTCCCGATACGTCACGCGACATCATGTGATGTTGCGAGTTTGACATGCCTGATCTAAATCATTAGAGCAACTAATCATCTTAGTTGCTTCTCTTTGTACTTTTTTCCAAAGTCTCAACATTTTTTTTGTAACATGGTGGCCAAAAATGGATGCAGTATTCCAGGTGTGGCTTTACTGCTTTATAAAGTGGTATTAATACTTTATGTGATTTTGATTCTATGCCTCTGTTTATAAAACAAGGATTATATTAGCTTTTTTAGTTGCTGCCGCATACTGCTGACTCATGTTTAAGTGATCATCCAGTAGGACTCCAAGATCCCTCGCACAGTTACTGTTTTTAAGCCAGGTTTTGCCTAATCTGTACTTGTACCTTTGGTTTTTCCTGCCCAGGTGTAAAACCTTGCATTTCTCCAGATTAAATTTCATTTTGTTCAAGTCTGTCAAGACCTTTTTAGATCTTGAGCTTTTCTTTTGGGGTGTTGGCTATTCCTGCCAGTTTAGTGTCATCTGCAAATTTGATGAGTTCCCCTTCTATTCCCTCCTATTCTATTCATATAAGTTGTATATGAAGATATTGAAGAGTACTGGGCCTAAGACAGAACCTTATGGTACCCTACTGCTTACTTCCCTCTATGTAGATGTAGTACCAATAAGGACGACTCATTGAGTATAGTTTGTTAGCCAGTTACAAATCCATCTGGTGGTGATGCAGTGGGGTACCTTCAGAACTCGTGGGTGCTCCATCACTGGAGGTTTTTAAGAAGAGACTAGACAGACACTTGTCTGAAATGGTATAGGTTCTCCTGCTTGAGCAGGGGCTGGACTAGAAGACCTCCAAAGTCCCTTCCAGCTCTATTCTATTCTATTATTTTTCTACCAGTATTTGCATATCTAAATTTCTCCAGCAATTTTCCCAATAAACATTCTGCCAAGGTACAGATATTTGCTTGTTCTGAGGTTGGGGTTTTTTGGCATTTACATACAACCTGCAATTGTTCAATCCATTTTCTCTGTCAAATGCAGCCACTTCTATCTCTGTCACATTTATTTTCAAATCCATATTCCTCATTGCCTATTGAACTGTCTGCACAGCCCTCTGTTTCTCACATAATAATACCACTTCACACAAATGCCAAACCCACGTCCATCCATCTGCCCAGCCCAGACACCTTGAATGCCACTGCAAACCTTCCTTAAATATTTTCCACCCATAAAGCAACCAAGAGACTGCTTATTTTCTTGCATACTTTACTGGTGTCGCACACTGCTCATTGTATTCAGCAATCAATTTTCAGACTGACACCAAATTTCCCATAATTCAAATCTATTCATAGAATAATAGAATGGAGAGGTTGGAGGGGTCATGGAGGTCATCTGCCCAACCCCCATGCAGGAAGGAACCAATAGGAAATTTCCTGATAGTGATGACAATTAACCAGTGGAACAGCTTGCCTTCAGAATTTGTGAGTGCTTCATTATTGGAGGTTTTAAAGAAGAGACTGGAAAGCCATCTATCTGAAATGGTATAGGGTCTGCTGCTTGAACAGGGGGTTGGACTAGAAGACCTCCAAGGTTCCTTCCAGCTCTATTCTGATTGACTGATGCTGTCTATCCCTATCTAGCTTACCTAAAAGTAGGTTATGGTCTATTTTGTCAAATGGCTTGTTGAAGTCTGAATATACCATGTCCACAACATTTCGCTGGTCTACTAATTTAGTCACTTTGTCAAAGAATGAAATAAGATTGGTTTGGCATGATCTGGTTTTTAACAAACCTGTGCTGGCTTCTAGTTATAACTTTATTTGTTTCCAGATGTTCACAGATCTGTTTTTTGTTTATTTTTTCCAGTATCTTCTCAGGTATTGATGTTAAGCTGATTGTTCTCTAGTTTCCTTGGTCTGGTCTTTTTCTTCTTTTGAAGATGGGAACCACATCAGCTCTTTTCCAATCCTCTGGTAGTTCCCCAGTGCTCCAAATTTTTTTAAAGATATGATACAATGGTTCTGAGATAACATCTGCCAACTCCTTCAGAACCCTGGGGTGTAATCCATCAGGTCCCGTTGATTTATATTCATCAAGATCAGACAGCTATTCTCTTACCATTTCCTTGCTTATTTTAATTTTTGTTTCTAGTCTGTCTTTTACAGTTATATTTTTGATAGATAAGGCTACAGTTTCTTTTTGTGTGAAGACTGATGAAAAGAATGAGTTAAGCAGCTCTGCTTTCTCTCTACTGCCTATTACTTCTTTGCCATCTTCTCTCTTTAGTGGACTGACTGTTTCATTACATTTTTCTTGTTATATGTTATATGTTGAAAAAAACGTTTTTTTGATTATCTTTGACTTTTGTTGCAAGCCTTTGTTCATTCTGAGCCTTTGCTTTCCTGACTTCATCTTTGCAGATTCGGGCTATCTGCTGATATTCTGCCTTAGTTATGTGTCCCTCTTTCCATTTTTGTACTTATCCTTTTTGTCTTTAAGTTTATCAGAGAAATCTTTGTGCAACCAATGCTGGTTTCTTCTTGGATTTCTTGTTTTTCTTTTTTAGTGGTATTGTGTTGGACTGGGCTTTTATGATCATATTTTTCAGTGTTTCCCATGCTTCTTGAATTGTTTTCCCCTTTAGGACTTTTATCCATGAAATTTTGCTTAGGCTGTCTCTAGAGTTTGTTAAAATCAGTTCTTTTAAAGTTTAAGACACTGTTTAGATTATATTCTATTGCTTGTGATTGCATTATATTGAATTCCAGTATGACGTTGTCACTCTTGTTGAAGGTTCCGGCAATTTCAACTCCCTCTATCACTACTTCTCTATTAGTAAGAATTAGGTCCAGTATAGTTTTTCCTCTAGTTCCCTCCTCTATCTTTAGATGACAAAGTTGTCAGCTAAATTGGTTAGGAATCTGTTTGATCTCCCATTTGCTGCAGAGTTTGTCTCCCAGTTGATCTCAGGGTAGTTAAAGTCTCCCATTACTATTGTGATATGTTTCCTACACACATTTGTTAATTGATTAGCAAAGAGTTCATCTATTTCTTCTGCTTGGTGGCCTGTAGTATACGCCTATGGCAATGTCATTTTTTTCCTTTTATATTGACCCATATGGATTCTAGGAGGTTTTCATCCTTGGTTTGGGTATTTCTGTAGAGATGTAGTGATCTTTTATATATAATGCAACTCCATCTCCTCTTTTGTTAGATCTGTTTCTTTTGAATAGTTTCTATCCTTCCATCAGTACATTCAAGTCATGAGTTTCATCTACCAAGTTTCAGTAATGGCAACTATGTCATATCTGCCTTCATGTTCTAATACTTCAAGTTCACCCTGTTTGTTCCCTAAACTTTGAGCATTAGTGTATAAACATTTAAGTCCTTTATTGTCTTGGGTATGTTTCTTATATCTCCTACTTTGTAACTGGAATTTACATCCTTTCCATCACTCTCTGTTCCATTATTTTTCTTCAGTTATATATTCCAATCACACATCTGCTATATTAATGGGAATAAAAAAGCTGGCAAGTATGGGAAGTAAATAGGACAGACAGAATTTTCCCACTACTCTTCCCTGCTGCAGCCCCCAAACTGTTTTCCTCAGTTTAGTTTATATCCTAGTTTACTATTTATTGTGCAGGGCTATGTGTAGCATTATTAGGAAAAATGTTATCTCTCCTACATTGGACTGGAAAAATGTTTTAAAAAAGCTATTGGGAACTATAAATAGAGTATAGTACCATTGGTGGCTTTAAAAGAAAAACAAAATATTTTGAGTTATTCTGTAATGGAAATGATATAGATTCACTAGGCATAAATTTATTTTCCAATATGTTATGTGGTTTGGTTTGTGACAACTCAGAACCAGTAGATGAAAAAGAGAATATATTTGAAAACAGGTGGGGTAAGATTGAGTGTACCATTTCCATACCTGTGAAATTTTAGAATTTCATACTGACTTTATTTACTAAGTACTAATTTGGCACTTAGAATAATAGCTGGAAGTCAGGTTGAGACTCTTAAGAAAAGTGAAGTGAGACATTCTCATAAATACAATAGTTTATTGGATTACTAAAAATTAATTCATTGAGTTATATCTAGCAGTACAATATCCATCTACCATAAAATGGCACCCAATAACGAGTTATTTTCCTGTCCTTCCCCCATCCCCATATACAGTTTGAAGAGCTGAAAGTCAGACACAAGGGACTATGAAGGAAGAGGTAGTGGGAGGAAATTGTATAGCTATAAAAACAAAGATACATTCATCCCACATTCAGTGTAGTTCATTTTATACATTTCTGCCTTTCCAATGCATCTTGAAAGGAATTAATTCCGAAGTGGCTGTTCTGTAAACTAACAGATTTCTGTTAGAATGATGTTACTGACTGTACACCTGAGAAACACATCATAACTTACATGCTCCAGTATTTTGAATCTAAAGGATTCAATATTTTCCAGTATTATCTTCCATTATTTGAGGGGTTGTCAAAACATCTGAAGGCAGGACAAAAAGTAATGGATGAAAGATTATCAAAGAGAGGTGCAACCTAGAATTAAGGAAACATTTCCTAACAGTGAGAATAATTGATCAGTGGAATGGCTTGCCTCCAGATGTCATGGGTGCTCCATTGCTGGAGGTTTTTAAGAAGAGACTGGACAGCCATTTATCTGGAATGGTATGGGGTCTCCTATTCAAACAGAGGATTGGACTAGAAGACCTCCAAGGTCCCTTCCAATTCTATTGTTCTGTATTCTAAATATATTGCATGTGATTGCAATAGGCCAAATATATTGCATGTGATTGCAATAGGCCAGGGGTCGGCAACCTTAAACACTCAAAGAGCCACTTGGACCTGTTTCCCAGAGAAAAGAAAACACTGGGAGCCGCAAAACTTGCACATGCGCGTGCGGGAGAGGGGGAGCTTGATTGAAGAGTTTAATTAAAAAGAAATAGAGGCTACTGTGCATGAGTTCTCTCTCTCTCTCTCTCTCTCTCTCTCTCTCTCTCTCCCTCCCTCCCTCTCTTTCTCTTCTTCCCCCCCCTCTCTCCCCCTCTCTCCAATCTTCTGCTCACCTGGCCAGCTGGCCTGACACTGTTCTCGGACAAGCTGACACACATTCTTATTGGGCTGGCTCTCTCCTGCCCTTGGTCTGCTAGTCCTCTTCCCCCACTCAGTGTGAGTGTGTGTGTGTGTGTGTGTGTGTGTGTGTGTGTGTGTGTGAGAGAGAGAGAGAGAGAGAGAGAGAGAGAGAGAGAAGGGAAGCGCAAGTGCCTCTCTCTGTCTCTCTCTCTCTCTCTCTGCAAATGGCAGAGGAGGCTGGGAGCCGCATTAGAAGGCTGAAAGAGCCGCATGCGGCTCCAGAGCCGCATGCGGCTCCAGAGCCGCGGGTTGCCGACCCGTGCAATAGGCCAATATTAATAGAGCTGTCTTTCTATTGAGTGAGCAATTATATGAGTTGTCCAACAGAAGATATAATGCTGGAATTAGGATTAGAGTCAAACAAAAATGAAGTATATAATTGGATCATTCCTTAATTTTCTTGATAAATTATTTTAAATACTTAAAATATTTAAGTATTTTAAACTTTGGGTAGGCATAAGTTCAGTTGCAGTGGAAGGAAATTTTCTTAAATATTATTAACAACAGCTTCAACTATGCAGACAATTTTGCATGGGATCATTTATTTGTGTATAGTATTTGTGGATTTTCTCTGCATGTATTTCATACAGTCTGATTTGCACTTTCTACCAAATAAATACTCAGTCAAATTACAATGGTATTATACAGATTGCTTCTTTCATTGAAGCTCAGGTGTATTTGCCATATAAAATTTTAGAATATATGACTTAGGCTACCTGAAGTATCATAAGGCAAAATAATGAATTCATACTTACAATAATATTGAATTGTTTCTCTTCACTCACCCCCAACCCTTTACAGGATGCATTACAGATTACAGGGTAAGTACTCTTTTCCCTGTAACAATAATAATTTGGACATTCTACAGTTGCCAAGGAAAAACAAAAAGGCTGGATACAATCAAAACTTTGCTCTTCAGGTATTGGGAGGACTAGAGAAAAGATGCCTGAGACAAGAACCAGTTGTGAAAGGATACATTTTGCCTGGGTTCTCTATATCCTGCCTGTGCCATGGCACCTTGCTTTGTGTCCTACAAAATCTCGACTTGGCATAGCATTTATTCTTTCAGATCCTTGATTCTTCCTTATTATCCTAATTTTGTTTATTAAGAAATCTGATAGTGTTTAATCTATTACTCCTCTTGATGACAATTCCATTCTGAATAAAAAGTCATTTGTGTTTTATCTCCAGCACTGGCAGATTCCTTTAGGTAGAAGATTCCGTTCTTTGAAAATGTGGTTTGTGTTCCGAATGTATGGTGTGAATGGATTACAAGAATACATCCGCAAGGTGAACATATTTTGTTTTACTACTAAAAACTCAGAAAAGAATGGGGCAGGGAGAAAAATGTGTTTAGTTCACAAATTATCTAAAATTAATTTAATACAGACTCCAAATGTAATATGTTCATTAAAATCAGTTATATTTTGATGTTTATAGTTTCTGAATTTTGAGATGCAGTTTTCTAAACATGCATACAAAGATGCACTTTTTGTAGAAAAATACAGATAGTCCTCAACTTATAATCAGTCACTTGAAAGTTATGGCAGACCCTGAAAAGCTACATGACTACTTACAGCTGCTGCAGCGCACCTATGTTCATTTGTCCTTATGATTGACGACAGGAATGCTGCAGCGCCCTCCCCCCCCAGCCTATCTTCTCCCCTACACTGTATTCCTGCAAGCATTTCCCTCCCCCAACAGTTCCCAGCTGGTCTTAGGACTGATGCCCACCATACAAACTCCATACGCTCCTCCTCACTTATCTTTTCAAGAGTTCTGAAGCCTTCCATAGTGCTGGAATGGGTCACTATGGAATGTCGTTTGGGTGCATGGCACAATTCTGGAATCACATTGTGTGGTCCAGGGACAAACCAGGGGCCTGGACATTTCCAGAATCATGGAAATGTCTACAGCTACAGGATAAAGCAGTCCATTGCAGCACTCTGGAAGACCTTGGAGCTTTTTAGAAAGTAATGAGAAGAAGGACATTTAGCTTGGTGGGACGAAAATCAGGCCTAAAATCAGGCATGGGGAGATCTGGTGGGACAGGAAAAAGGCTTGTGGGGACCCAAGGGGCAAGAAGTGAACAATGTGTTCTGAGGAGTGGAGGAGGTCATGGGAGAGCCAGGAGAGGTGGCCTAGAGCCTGTGCTAGGCCCCCAAGGGCCTCCCCCATCCCTAGGCACATTGTGCTCCACTTAACTATGTGCATGTTCATTTAACAATTGCAGAGGGGAAAGCAGGGATAGGAGACTCATTAAGTGAGATGCTTAATGGCCATGGGCAGACTTCATTGTAGTTTTATCTCTATGATACCTATATGCACTCCATACATACAAATGCATTGAAATATATTTCATATACATAAACTACATATCAGGTATGATCTGCTTTAGTAAAAAATTTTATCCAAGTTGTTCACTATCCAAGGTAAAAACTGGCAGTCAGAATATAGAGTTAGAGTCCAAAATAAGCAAATATTTACTGTGGACAATGAGAACAGACAGCAAGGCCGAAAGGATTTTCCAGGTCCAGATGAAGGTTCAAAGTTTCCAAAGAGATAAAGCCAATGACTAGATTAGACTATCATGGAAGTTATTCCAGCAATATACTATAGTCAGATGGAATTTTAAATGCTAGAAGACAAGTTGGTATATATCAGTTTGGAATGCAGAAAGGGACTGTGCAAGGAGTATGACATACTTCCATGTAGCAATAGCAATAGCACTTAGACTTAAATATCCCTTCACAGTGCTTCACAGCCCTCTCTATGTGGTTTAGAGTCAGCATATTGCCCCCAACAATCTGGCTCCTCATTTTACCAACCTCAGAAGGATGAAAGGCTGAGTCAACCTTGAGCTCATCAGGATCGGATTGCTGGCAGTCACAGAATTAGTCTGCAATACTGCATTCTAGCCACTGTGCCACCATGGCTCATGTAGCCAGACCTGTCCAAGGACATCACCATGCAGCCACCAACCAATAGTTTGCCCTATAGTTTTCCAACTCATAGAGACAGGATTCACGCAGGCTGGGCAGTTAAAGCAGCAACTGAGAATTAGGACCAGTGGGGTCATTTTGTTATTGTCAGATCTGTTTGCTGTTTCTCCTGGTTTCTCTTCTGCCTCATTGATTGATGATTTATATGCCAAAAACAGAACAGCATGATTGAAGTATTGTGTACTCAGATAAGAATTATATAACTATTGCTTAAGCTTTCAGTCAAGCAAGTTTGTATTCTGTAGCCAGTAGAACTATAATACAACCACTAAACCTCAGCCACAAAATTCAATCTTCCTGTTTTATGTAATGCTTTACTGCTTAGATATAATAGTCCCAAATATACAATATATATGTTGGGCTTTATTGTTTTAAGATAGGAAAAGTAAAATCTGCCCTTCTGTAACTCTCTGACATTATGCCTGTTGTCCATGATTTTTTGAACACATAGAAAGGGACTTTTATGATCTTGTTTTGGAAAATTAAATGCACTTAAATGTTACCTTGATTTGCTACTCCTTCCTTTTGTCAATTGTTCTGCCTAGATCAGTTTTAACACAGTTCCCTTTTGAAGAAAAGAGGAAGCAAAATTAGTACTGAAACTCTCTGTTTTCTCCATATCTTCTTTTTCTTGCATCATTTCCACTCCTTTTTTTTCTTTTATTATTAGAACACATATACATCTCTTTTAGTTGTGTTTAGGTTTCCTTCCTTTGGTCTTTCTAATATTCTTCCTGCAGATATAACCTACTTTTGGCAGACTTCCTTAGAATTCGTGTTACATTTTCTATAGTTGTTGTTTTTAAAACTTCCTGGGCATTTACAGGTTTCCTAAGCTGCCCATTCTTTTTTTCCTCATTTTAGTGGTGTGCAAATATATTTCCAGTATCATATTTTTCAAACTTCCCAACCCTTCTAAAGTCCATATCAACCCAATATTTATATAATTTATTCATAATTATAAAATAGTTGTTTTAAATAGCAGTCATGTGCATGTATTTATTTGTTTACTGACCTTTCCATATACTGTATTTGAACAATGTATTTTTCTATATCTATATAGTATTGTAGATATTTGATTCTCTTTCTCAGTTGCAGTGTAAATCTCTAAATCTTTGGCGCCCTCCTCTGACTTTATTAAATACTGCTCATTATAATTATAATTGATTGTACTAGATTAAAAAAGCTCAGTGCATTTAACTTTCAAATAAAACAGTTACATGTTTGACTGTTTTAAAACAAAGTTTAATCTATCATGCAAGCAGTGCATGAAATGTTGAATAGCAACAAGTCGTCTGAAATGTTTGTCACTAGGAGAATAACATGGGGAGAAATATAGAAACAAATCTAATAAGAGTCTTAACAACCAACCACGCCAACTGGAAAGTTGTCGGAAAAAATCGGAAGGTCTGACTTGTGGAATATTTCCACCTCTTTCCCCTATCATTGAGAGTGGCCCTTTTGCTCTTCACCTTACAACCTAGGATAACAGAGTTGGCAGGAATCTTAGAGATCTTCTAGTCCCACCTCCTTCTCAAGCAGAAGACTTTATACCATTCTGGACAAATGGCTGTCCAGAAAAGCCTCCAGTGATGGAGCATCCCGAACCCCTGAAGATAAGCTTTTCCACTGATTAATTGCTTTGTCAGGAAATTACTCCTTACTTCTAGATTGAATCTCTCTTTAATGAGTTTCCACCCATTGCTTCTTGTTCTGCCTTTGGAGAATAAGTTGACCTCCCCCCTTCTCTGTGACAGCCTCTCAATCACTAGAAGGTTACTATCATGTCATCAATAGTCTTTCTCTTTGTTAGACTAGAAATTCCCAGTTCCTGCAATTGTTCATTGTATGCTTTAGTCTCCAGTCCCCTAATAATCTTTGTTGCTCCTCTCTACTCTTTCTAGAATCTTAGCATCGTCTGCCCATCCGCATGGGGTGGCAGGCAAATGGCACTGGTGCAGCTTCTGCTATTGTGGAGGGACATGGGGTGGGGCAGCAGGCAAATGGTGCACCCCCCAGACCCACCCACCCCCACAATTGCAGAAATCACGCCAGTGCTGTTATCCTGCTGCCCCCATGCCATGACCCCCATGCAATGGCAGAAGCCACACCAGCGCTCTTCATCTGCCACTCCAAGCCGGGAGAATGCCCGGGGGAGGGCCAGGGGAGGAGGAAATCTGGCTGTAAATGGGCTGAGGCGGGAGGCTCGAGGCAAAGGAGGTGCAGCCAAGGGTGGAAGCCTAAAGGTCCTAGATCTGTCCTAGTAGATACTTAACTATGAGTCAACAGTATACTCAGCTGCCAAAAAACCCAATGCAGTCTTAGTGCATAAATAGAAAGATAGCATCAATATCATGAGAAGTGACAGTAGCACTCTATACTGCACTAGTAAGACCACACTTGGAATATTTTGTGTTCTGGTTACCACAATGCAAAAAAGATGGTGAAGCTCTAGAAAGAATGAAGAGAAGAGAAACAAAGATGATAAAGCACCCAGAGTCTAAATCATACAAGAAACAGTTAAGAAAATTAGGTATGTTTAGTCCAACAAAGATCATGCTTAGGGATGACATGATAGCCATCTTCCAATACTTGGAAGGACTATTACAGGGAAGAGGGGGTTGGTTTATTTTCCAAAGCACCTGAGGCAGGACAAGATGCAATGGGTGGAAACTCATCAAAGAGAGATTCAACCTGGAACTAAGGAGGAATTTCTTGACAGTGAGAACAATTAATCAGCAGAACAGCTTGTCTCCTGGAGTTGTAGGTGCTCCATTGCACCTCCATTGGACCATCTTTTATCTGGGATGGTATAAGGACTCCTGCCTTGTGCAGAGTGTTGGACTAGAAGACCTCCAAGGTTCCTTCCAACCCTATGGTTCTATTCCTAAGCAATGAGAAAACAACTACACAGAAGTGCTTGCCTCCTGTCCTTGAAATGTGCTTGCCTCCTGTCCTTGAAATAATTGGAATGTACATTACTATATAATGCATTTTGCCACAGTTATCCTTACCATTTCTTGGGGCTGAGGCTGCCTGTACAAATCCAATCTCTTTGGTACTCATCATAAAAATGTGCTCAGCCAGATGGGAGGGAACAGTCCTGAAATAGGCCAGGTGGAACTCAACATGTTGCCAACCCCTGAAGATTCCTTTTCTATCGAACCTGGAATATCCGTATAGGAGATTTTCTTCCATTTTCTCAGGAAAATGCTATTTTCAAACTGAATAATTTGGGCCAGTTTCAGCTTGCTTACCCACAGGGTAGCCAAGCAACAGAAACTTTATTGCAGATACAGGTTTCTAAGAAATAGCGAGTCATCTTCAAACTTCAGCAAGGTAGATGAACCCTAAGAATTGCATCTGAACAATAACCCAGTCAAATTGCCTTATACTGGCAGAACATAATCAAATTAATTCAAGAGTCACCATTTTGGAGAACACAACATTTACAATGGGAGGATTACAGGTAAAGCTTTACTAAATTACTGGTTTTTTTTCTTAGTGGCCAGGCAGGAAGCAGCAGGTGTGGCATGAGAGCTATAAGGCTAAACTAAGCTAAACTAAGCTAAGCTAAGGTAAACCACAACCTTTCTCAGGGTGCCTGGCCTTGGGACTCTGGTACAAACTGGATCTGGGCCTCTGCCTCTGCTGAACCAGGCAGAACTGACATTCTGCCCCCATGACAGATGTTAGTCCTGCAAAAGAAAAAAGAAGAGGGAAGGGAGGGACATATAAAGTTTCTTAATTAGGTGTAAGGAACCACTTCAATCCACATCTTAAGAAAGCAGAACTCTTGGAAATGGTTTCTTCCAACAGGAACTTTTATTAAAAGAAATTGATAGCAGGCATGATAGACAGGATCTGAGGGATTTCATTACAAATCGATGTTTTAAAGTGTCCTTAAGCAGCCCACACCCCGCAGTTCTTCCAGGCGATTCAGACCGGCAGATTTCTAGGTGTGAAATCCAGGAAATCCATTGTACATGATCATTCAACAGCTCCTCACACCTTATTTTGATGACGGATAAATAAACCAGATTCCGGAGGCTGCATCTTTTCACCCCCCCCTTCCTAGCTGGCCAGTAAGGAGGAGAAGTTCAGAGGGGCATAGGATAAAAGGCTAATGGTTACATTGTGATGGTTAGCAGACCCGAGGCGAATAAACAAAAGGTTACTTTGTAGTGAATAGAGGAAGTGAAAGTAATAAAACCCTCATGCATACTCCCCCCTCCCCCTTAGGATTATGGCAGGATTCAGGAGGGGGTAAGAATTGGTTTTTTAGATCAAAGGAGATAGATAGAAAGGAAATATAGCTGGATCCTGACATTAGGAAACTATGGGTTTTATCTGGGTATCAATCAGGGAATTTTTTAAGCACTTTGGAGTTTTCATTAGGTGGTTTTGCCAATTTTTTGGCAAGTTCCTGAGTCACCTACTGGGTTGGGTGTGCAGCTTGGCAGTCGGCAGTTCGATGTGCCTCCTTCCCACACCTAAAGCAACCAGCAGATCTTGGTGTGGGCTCTGCTTGCATGGTGGCGGTTTTGGAGCCTCTTTCTTCACCACCCACAGCTTGATCGGTATATGGATTGATCCAAGTCAATTTCCACTTCCTCTGCTAGGACATATCAGCCATGGAGGGTGGGGAGCCTCGGGAATACAGGTGTTGTGGACCTCGTCTCTTAGCCTGTCTGGGAAACATCCAATCAAGATGTCTTCTGGCCAGGTGGTCAGTCAGCAAGCTAGGTTGTGAAATTCCTGGGTGTACTTGGCCACTCCCCTGCACCCTTGGCTGATAGTCTTTAAGCTCTGAGACATCGTCATTGTGGAAGGTGACCATCCATTCAGCTGTGGTCCCCTGCAATGTGATGGTCATGCACTGCACCTTAGCCCCTTTGGTGTCTATTTATGGACCATATTCTTGCATGTATGTCCAAACCTGCACCAGAAAGAACCCCAATTGCTTGAACTCTATTGAACTTTACTCCCAGGGCTGGCGTCTTATGTCTTCTATACCGTGCTAATGCTGCCCCTGCAGCTGGTGCAGGCTGGGCTGTGGACCCAGATGCTGCAGCATTTCCTTCTGCTCGGGGATTCACTGGTGCTGCCGTTGTGCTGCCCCATTGCTCACTTTAGCTAGAGATGGCTGATCAGTGGGATGTGCTGTATGGACTAACTTTGAGGTTACCAAAAGCCCCTCAGGAACTTTATGGCTTTCTCCAGCATCCAGTCCTCTCACTTCAGCTCACCTGTGCTTGATTCTTCCTCCAGTTGCTCCAGCTCCACTCATGTCTCTTGCTGGCGGCTGCCAGGGCCCCTACGGGGGAATGTCACTCCCATGGGTTTCTCTTCACACTCTTCCTTTTTCTGACCCTGAGGAACCATCAGGGTCTTGTGGGCCATACTCTCCCAGGTATTCAAATAAATCCAGCTCTCCAGGAGAGGGGTTCGAGGATGCCTCTCCCCAGGCTTGAATCTCTTCCTGGTCTCTGCCTTGAGCCAACATCATTTGCATGGTCCCCATGGTAGAGGCGATTTCCTCTCTGGGTTACCCACAACTGCAGAGCTAGTCTAATGTCAGACCTGCCCCAATCTTTCTTAGGAAAGAAAGACCTTCAACTCAATTTAGTTAAAGTAAAGAGTTCTTTTACTAAAGGAATTGGCTGCAGTAAAGTCAGGCTACCTCTGAATTTTCCTGCACTCAAAAGATACAGACAGGTTTGCCCACTGCCCATTCCTCCCCCTGTGACCAGTCCATTTCCAGCCAATTAGAGCTCACTAAAATGTTTTGAGAACATTGAGACGTTTGGGAGTAATCTGCATATTTTGTCAGGGTGCCTGGCCTTGGGATGTTGGTACTAACTGGATCTGGGCTGCTCTGGTCATTATCACCTGTCATTCCCCCCTCCCTATTTCTCATTCATGTACATACACAGGTTTATTGACCTTACATCCTCTCCCCCACTTCTAGCCTTTGATGGCAGGATGCCTGTGAGGCGCCAAGCTGCACCAGGTAGAGCTGACAGATTGATTGAAAACGGAAATACACACGTAAAATGTTTGGTGCATGGCAGATAAAAGAGTAGATGGGAAAAATATTCTTTCCAATTTTGCAATTCTTATTTATGTTTTGGATGAATACCAATTCAATAAGTGAAATAACTTCTCTTTATTGTTTTAGCATGTTAGGATAGCACATGAATTTAAGGACTTGGTGCTACAAGATGATCGATTTGAAATTTGTTCTGATGTCATACTGGGATTGGTATGCTTCCGATTAAAGGTAAATGTGGAGAATTTTTCAATTCCTATAACTCTTGCTTTGTTTTGTACAATAATTTATAGGGAAATCAGAGTTTCTTACTGAAAACTAAAGCTAAAGCAGACATTTACTTTTAAAGAATTTCTCTTGTCTCACTTATATTATGATTTATAGGATGAATGTAACATTCCTACAGTTCAATTAATCAGTTTTTATATTTAATCACTTATTGAATATTTGGATTTCTCAGATCTCTTTAGAATGCTTTTTATCTTACATTTCTAAAACCTTATTTTACTTCAGAGGCAATTGTATTAGCTTTTGTGACATTCTTTTTGCTTTTTCTTGAAATATCTTAAATATACTTGGTGATCAGAGCTTTCCCAGATGGCTGATGCCAATTCTTAATTATGAAAAACTGTAGCACCTTCTTTAGATGAGTGAAATTGTTATCAGTCATTAGTGAGGCATTTCTATATTTTCAGCACTGATTATGTTTTTATAGAATGTTTCCAGTACTCTTAAAAATGATCAGCTTTCTTAATACCAATTATGACAAGGAAGATCAAAAAACATCCCTTAAACACAGTGACCCTTAACCACATTTTTTTTTTACATTTTGAGAGATAATAGTGTGTGATCATTAGCTTATCGCTTGAGTAGTGACACACTAAGATTTTATATGATTAAACAGGTGAATACAGTTTATAAAAAGCAAAGAAAATTAAGGAAATTAACCTTTCAGCTGCTCTCATTATCAAACAAAGCTTGATTTTTCTTTCTGGCATGCTAGATGTCCTTCTTTTATGCAATTTTCTATCAAATTCAAGACAATATATATACACTATGACCTGTTATAAAATAAAACAATAAAAAAATTCTTCTTCCTATAAGAAAACATTTTGATGGTAAAGGTGAAATAAAACAATTAGATAAAAGAATGTGGGATAGTACCACTACCAGAGAAATTTGCAGTTGACTGACCAACAGCACTTAGTGGCCAGTCCTCAATGGAACTATATCTATGTGGAGGGAAGCATGCAGTGGGCTACCTCATGGTACTGTCTTGGGCCAATGCTCTTCAATATCTTTATAAATGACATAGATGTCATTGAAGGGGTGCTCATCAAATTTGTGGATGACATAAAACTGGGCGAAATTGTTAACACTTTAGAAGGTAGACTTAAGATGCAGAAGGATCTTGACCAAGTTGACTAATTATCCAACAAAATGCAGTTCAGTGGTGCGCAAGGTAAAGGTCCTACACTTAGGAAGGAAAAACAGTGTACCTGGCTCAACAGTAGTATCTGTGAGAAGGATCTGTGTGTCCTTCAGGGGACCACTGCTTAAGTATGAGTCAGCAGTGTGCTACAACTAGCAAAAAAGCCAATGCAGTTATAGAAGGATAGTGTCAAGATCACAAGAAGTGGTAGTACTGCTCTGTACTACATTAGTGAGGCCACATTTGAAATACTGAGTCCTGTTCTAGTCACAATACAAAAAAAGATGCTGAGGCCCTAGAAAGAGTGCAGAGAAGAACACCATAGATGATTAGGGGTCTGGAGGCTAAATCATATGATGAATGGCTAAGGGAACCAGGTACTGTACAATTAGCCTAACAAAAGAGAAGACTTAGGGGAAACCTGATAGCAGTCTTCCAATACAGAGAAGGGGGGTAGATTTATTCTTCAAAGAACCCAAGGACAGGACAAGAAGCAATGGGTATAAACTTATTAAAGTGAGATCTAACCTGGAAATAAGAAGTAATTTCCTGACAGTGAGAATGATTAATTAGTGAACCAGCTTGCCTTCTGGAGTTGTAGGTGTTCCATCGCTGGAGCAAATCTCACACTCATTAGCACCGTGGATTTTAAATCCTTAATTGTCTCTCAACATCATAATGCCCAGTGGTTATACGATGCTGAAGACTCAGTGCTTTTGAATTTAAATTTTGAAAAATTTATTTGATATGCTTATACATTTTATATTAAAGGATCATCAAATAGTTTATAATAAAAACAGCAATAAAATTCATAATAAACCAAATGCATTAAATCAACTAAAACAACATTTAGTAAAATCTATTCATTAAAAAGTAGGGTTGTAAAGAGGCAGAGGCTAGCAGTTGATATTTCTAGCCATGGATATCTCTTTAATTCCATTGACAACAATCAGTTTAGGAGCAAACCATGTTCTTTCTGAGTGATTATTACCCTGTGTAGAACAGGTAAGTCTTCCAATATTGAACTCTGAAATTGTTCATCCAGAAAGTTTCCATCTTACTGGGATTCTGTTTTACCTTATTGGCTTTCATTCACTCCATCACTGCATTTAAACACAACCTGCATTTAGGATGTGCTTAATTTCTCCTAATTCAGTTATTCAGAAAAGTAGAGCCAAGTCATATTTATATTAGAACATATAGTTTAGAATCATACTGGGGTACTGGAGATAGAACAGTGCCTTGGGGTACCCCACAGGATAATATTTATAAGATTATCCCTTCAACTAGGAATAACCCATTGTAACATGTTGCTCCCAATGTAACATGTTGCCCATAGAATATAATCTAGGAAATGTTATTGATCAAACAGAATCAAAAGAGTTGCACTCCTTCTGTCTCCTTTTTTTTTCAAGATATCAGGGTGACTATGGATGGTTCTGTTCCAAAATCAGGCTTAAGTCAAATTTAAAAAAAAGATAATTAATATCTGTGCAGATATTAACTTTTGTCCCAAGAAGGGATATCTGTTACTAGGTAATAGTCAGAAAAAATTCTGGATTTAGGATTTTTTTTCCAGAAGTGGGTAAATTTAAATGCCCCATTCCATCATGCAAAAATGCTTTCTCCCTCTCTGGATCAACCAGTCAACTCTCATTGGTTAACTCAAATGAACCCAAATGGTCAACGGTCAAGAAACCATGTAGAAGGCTAGATGGTTACAAGTCTACATCTTTTTCTTTAGGCCTCATTGGCTGAAATAAGCTGGACCTGATGGTATTCTGAATATCTCAATATATATTAGGTGAAAAGCAGTCCATATAAATATGAACATTGTTATCCTTGTCTCACAAATTATAACAGTTCACAAAGGCTCAAATGTATCTCTGACATAACTTCAAGAATGTCATGTATTAACATAAGTAATTATTATTCTATATTTTATCATTATTCTAGGGCAGCAATGAACTTAATGAAGTGCTTCTTAAAAACATAAATGATGCCAGGAAGATTCATCTTGTTCCATGTCATCTGAGAGGAAAATTTGTGCTGCGTTTTGCAATTTGTGCCCGCACAGTGGAATCCTCCCATATCCAGTTTGCCTGGAAGCACATCACAACAATGGCAAGTGTACTTCTGAAAAGACAAAAAGAGAGTACTGACTAAAAGACAAAAGGCTGGATTCAACTCCAAATATAAAGGATAGTATGAATTCTGTCTAGCCTGATACTTGTTTGATACTACTAGGAACATACAGTACTGTAATTAGATTGAATAGGTTTATAAGTAAAAGAGTAATACTGGTAATCTTCATTTAATGACCACTTGTTCAGTGACCACTTGAATTTATAATAGCATGGACCGAATGGTAGTTATGAGTGATCCTTATTTTTATGGCTGTCACAATGTCTGTCCTATGCTCATGTGATTGCTATTTGCTACCTTCTTTGCCTGCTTCTAACAATCAAAGTCCATTGAGAAGCTGGCAGGAAGTTGCAAATGGTGACACATGACATCCTTGCTTAACAATCTGTATTTATTTTCATAACAAGCAGAGCACCACAAATACTGTTGCTAAATGGCACAGTTATCAAGCTTTATGACAATGCTGGTTAGTAATAAATTCTGGTTCCAATTATTGCTGTTAAGTGAGGATTACTAATAATGGTTTTTTTCTCAATCAAACCATGAATCATTTTGTCCAATATTTCCATTTTTGGTTTAAAAGAGCAACCAATATTTTGCATCTGAATACTGCCAAATACAGTCAGGTTCGTATATATTGGGACAATAAATTGGGGGTGGATGCATGAAAATGGCTATAATTCCTCAATGGTTAATGCCATACTTTTATCAAACTCTGTGAATTAAAGGTGAAAGTCTTCACTTTGCTCACATCTTGAGTATTTTATTTCAGATTCAGTGTGGTGGTGTACAGAGGCCAAATGCCAAAAACCTTATCGTCTCAGTATGTACGAACATGACTGTTAGCCCTGACAATTATGATCTTCTCCTGTTTGACCCTAACATCTTCTAGGTCATGGTTATTGGCAGAATATAAAAGTGAACCAATTTGCCTGCAATAATTGTCTTTTTAGGCCAGTGATGATGCCTTGTGGCAGATGATACCAAATCATAAAGATCAGAACTATCAGATAAAAGTTTGCTCAGCTAGAAGATTCTGTTGTCACTTATTGCAGTTTGGAGGGAAGGTAAACAGCACTAGTGCTTCTTTTCTAATAACATCCACCTTATCTCTGACATTGCAATTTTCGTCTCAGTCTTTGAATATTTTCAGTTTTTCATTTTTCCTTTCTAGCATTCCTTTTTTCTTTTTGATAAAGAAAAGGGGTTGTTGTTTTTTTGGAAAAAACTGGGGGTTTTATTGCTATGTCTTCTTAGCTTCAGTTATTTAAACAAATAGGCTTTTAATGACCATTTATTGGATTAAGAATCTTTTAGTCCAACAAATGTGAATGATAATTGGGGCAGAATTATGTAATCTTGCCCAACCATGCTTTCTCTTGTTATAGGTTTGCAGGTATAGACAACTATTGTTGATGCATTGAAAAAAATGAGGAAAATATTGATAACTCACTCAGTAATCTCAAACTGGCATATAAACAGGTGGCATTTAATTTTAATAAATAAATAAACAAGTCTAACACCATGACTCTAACTGAATTACAATACAGTTGCAAGTTAATGTTTCTGTGTAATTTTCTAGAAGCAATTGTGCCTTGCTTTATACCCTTGCTTTAAGTGACAGATCCTGATTTAAGATTTCTACTGTTGTATAATCAAACGTAGTAGAGTGTAATTTTTCTGTATAAATGCTTATTTATTTAAATTCATTATCTTTGTGAATACTTGTTTAGTGCCTCTAGAATGTTTCCACTGAATGGGATCACAGGCTTGCTTGATCCTCTTGAGCAATGGCATCAAACTCAAATAGAATATTGACTTAGAGAACCACCACATTTATTAATTTCTTTTTTTTATTAATACATCAACACATTGTAATCAGATAGGAACTAAATATAACTAATACATAAAAAAGAAACACACTATTATAAATTTGACCCTTTGTTTTCAATATTTATGGCTATATATATTTCCTCACCCCCTCCCTCTGCACTTCCTCCTGGCCTATCACCAAATTATTGCACAAATCACCCCCTCACCTCTTATTCCCACTTACTACCTCCTTGCAATGTTGCCTCTAATTTCATGTGCAGAAAATATTGTTTTGTGTAGCTTTTTCCAAACCAGGTACACATTTGTGCACCACTATGCAAGAATATGAGTAAATTGTAAATATATGTAATAGTGACATGATAAAGTATTTACGTATTTCTTAAAGTATAAAAACTAGAATAGTATGTCACATACTTGCTTGAAAACAATCCCTTCAAATCATTTTGGACACCTGAAAACTGCATTTTTTAAAAGCAACATTACATTTTTTTCTTCCTAAAAGTAAGAAAGTAAGAGATGACTGACCCAAGGTCATCTAACTGGCTTCATGCCCTGGGCAGGATTAGAACTCTTGGTGTCTTGGTGTCTAATGTGACAAATTAACTACAATATACACAAAACTGGGTCCATATATAGAGACTTACAGTTTATAATACAATCAATTCTTTTTTTCTTGGAATGTGATATTGTAATGAAAGAATTTTTTTTTAAAGTAAAAGCATACCCAAAGCATTTGAGTCACTCTCTCTCTTTTTACCCCATTTTTCCCTTCTTCTGTCGAGGCATCCCAACATATTTAAACTTCAAATTTAAGTTTGAGAAACTTGAGAAAGTTATTAATGATCACAAACCTTGTTTGAAACTCAACAAATAGTTTGGAGGGAGAAGAGACACAAATGCAACCTGTTTTACAAAGTGCTTCTTTGTGCACCAGAGGCTCCAGGGGTCAGGAGTGAATCAGCTACTAATGCAAAGCTGTCTGTCTGCTGTCTGGGGAAAAGGTACCAGAGTCTTTTGTGATGAAAAGGTTAAACCTTTAGTAGCTAATATGCTAGCTCCCAAGGTCGCTGCTTCTTCACTCCCAACCTTGGGAGAGCAAGACTGTGGGAGTCAGTCAGCCTTACTTGATGAAGATGTTCTCAGTGCAGAAGCTGGTCTTATTAATGCTTTTGGCTCCTTACCACATAAAGAACAAGAAAATATACTGTTTAAACTAAAAAATCTGAAGAAAACCTTGTTGGTCACAATCACCACAGCTGAACCACTTATAGACCTTGTATCTTCAAACATTGAGCCTCTCACTTTCCCATTAGCAAATAATGGATTACCTGAAAATGGCCATATGAAAATAGAAGTCTGAATCCTCTTGAGCCAGTAGAGGATGCTGCAGCTGAGGAGGAGTCATTACTTTCATTACTTTCATTGGGATATTCCATGGGGACTCCAGCAACAAATTGGGATGGACAAGGGATCCTTCAATGACACAGTGTTGTGAGTCCATGCCAGCCAGTGGATCCGGCAGCTGAGTCCGGGGAATCAGAGGGGGAGGGGTTTGGAGAGCCAGCAGAGTCAGAGAGAGACTCTGATGAGTTACAAGACTCACAATCTGCTGAAGAGCCTGGCCCCTCCAATCGTGTTCCAGATGAAACTCAGCTGTGTGGAGAGGATGAGTCAGACCTTGAGGATTCACAGCTGGTAGACATTATTGATGCTCGTAGATGCAGGCAATTATCTAGAACAGGTCAGCAGCAGTCAATATGACAACTCCAGGGGAGGAGGAGAAGGCTTTGAGAAGCCACGCCTTGGGAATGCTTTATAAAAAGGGAAGGTGTAGGCGTTGCTGGTTGCTGAAAGCAACCGTTTGTAAAGAACTTCCAGGGATCATGGTCTGTTTGTTTTACCGATGAATTTCTTGTTTAACTCCTGCTCTGTTTTGCTTTTCTAACCACTTATCTGTTGGGAAAGTCTTTTGTGTTTTTGTTTTGGAGAAAAACTTATCAGGACTGTTTTTGAAATAAAAAGAGGCTGGTTTTTCCAGCCTACTGTTAAAGAGGGGTTGTTCTTGTGATGCAACAAGGACGGACGTAGGCTGGAACAGAACACACAGAGCCAGATGTAGCATGATTTAACATCTCTTTGCCCAACACTTCAGCAGAATCCCCTTACAAGACAAGCATTGTTAAATGGTGAGAAAGTAATTCACTCCGAAGAAGACCTGATTCAGGACGTATATGAATCAAGTCATCCCTTGGAGGAGGCCATAATGGCTGTTGATGACCTCCCAACCCAATATAATAACCTCACAGCTTCTTCTTGTCCTGATGGACTTCAAATGACTATCCTCTTTCCCTTCTAATCTGGAATATTGCTGGCTGCTAAGTCCCATCAAAAGACCACCTTTTTTTTTTTTTTTGCTACATATCACAATTTGATGTTCTTTTCCTACAAGAAACCTAGATCTCTTCAGAGATGGAGTTAAATGGCTACTGGGTTAAGTCTATCCCAGCTGCCCCGAGCAAGTCAGGTGAGAGATCTAAAGGTGGTATAGTGACCCTAGTTAGCACAACTCTGCAATTTAAATGTATCTCACTGCCTTCTTTACAGCCATGGGTTGTGACTACCTTGCTCTCATCCAAAGAGGTGGAGGTTTTGCTTTTAAGTATTTATATTCCCTCTCGTAATAAGAATAATCTGGTCAATAATATTTGAGAGCACATAGAAAACTTTTATATCTAACTGTTTAGAGAAATATCCCACAGCTGCAATAATTATAGGCTGTGATTTAAATGCTAGGATGGGACCAAATGATTATACACTATTAAACCAATTTAAAATCCATTATGAAGAGAATGTACTAGAGGAACCCCTATATTCTGGAAAATTTAAAGATCTAAAAGTTAACAGGGCAGGTCTATGGGCAAGGCAGATGATTGCACATCTGGACCTATGTATCCTTAATGGTTCCATAAGTGGAGACTACCCAGCAAAATACACCTATTGGGCTGCAGGAAGAAAATCTACAGTTGATTACTGGATAATATCATGTGACATTTTGAATTTTGTTCAGAAGATGGAGGTAGATTCATGACTGGAAAGTGACCACTATCCAATAATACCTGTTCTGACATCCCACTGGAAATTTCTGTGAGCTAACTCAATCTATCCACCAAGAGATGATAACTATAATACCCAGGTGATAATTAAATTGACTGAAAAAAATGAAATTGAAGTCACCAAATGGATACACGCTTCAGATACTCTAGAATTATATGCAATTATATGTTTATCCCTTCTGGGATAAACTAAAGAGTACTACTATTGATAAATGCCTCCTCTATCTCATACAAAAACTATATTCTAACTCCACCTTAAAAGTAAGATGTAACCCACAAGGGATTTTATGTGGCTCAATAAGTGTACAAAGAGGAGTATGCCAGGATGTATCTTGGCCCCTTCCCTTTTCAGTTTTTATATTATTTCCCTGATTGATCTTCTGCATAACTCAGACTTCCATCCTCCCAACTTAGCACAATGCAAAAATCAACACAATGCAAAAATGGAAAAATCAACCCCTATTGGACTCAAGAGAGCTATTTCAGCAACATTAAACTACTGTAGATAAAATAATCTGATCCTCAATTTTGATAAATCAAAAATCCTAGTTTTTGCTAAAAGTTCTATTCAATATTCTTGGAGAGAAAAGGACACAATCTAGAACAGGTCAATACTTTCAAGTACCTTGGGATGGTTTTCCATATGAAAAACAGTGCTTTTTTTGTAAAACAAAAAGGTGCCGGAACTCACACACGTCATACAACTCGTCTTGCCTACCCTACAAGGTTCCATCCAAAAAAGGTGCCGGAACTCCCTTCTGGGTGTTCTATGACAAAAAAAGCCCTGATGAAAGGTATTTGGAAGGCTCATCTGGATCACACAATGGAATCAGCTTTTAGGTCCTCAAGTGCTTTCAAACGCTTTTTTTACACAGGCGGAGGACAATGAGTCCCTGCAGCCTTAAAACTCTTTGAGGCTAAAACACTGATGCAAATTCTCTATGGGGCACAACAGAATTTTTTTTTTAAGAAAAAGTCTTTAGAAACCATACAAACAAAATTCCTGTGATCCATTTTAGCTGCACCTAGTGGGACATCAAACACCCAGTTGAGAATTGAGACAGGAATGCCTCAAATTCAGGTAAGGGCCTGGAAGATAATTATAATTTATTGGTGGAAAATTCAATTCTTCCCAGAGGGCTTGACCCCTTTAGTCCTGACAGACAACTTTCCCTCTCCCTAGAAACAGGTGATAGAGCATAAGTTGGCTTTCTATGGACTTTTCCCACTGTTTTTAATATCCCTAGGCTACGATCAAGCCAAGCAAGTGGTCACCAATAGAATAAGAGACATGGAGTTCCAGCTAGAACTTAACCGGATATCTCTCCACAGCAGAAATTGGATTAAAGAGGATGTGTGGGAACCAGCAAGGTATCTGAAAGACTTGACTTTTCCTAAGAGTAGAATAGCATTTTTTAGAGCCAGATTCCCCTCAGCACTCCTGCAGGGCAGGTATGATAAAACCCCAATAGCTGAGCAAATATGTACATGTGGCAATGGGGAAGTTGAAGATATCTCACATGTCCTATTGTGCTGCAAGTTCTACAGAGACATCAGATCAACGTATATTCTCCCTCTATTAGAGAGATTTCTAGGGAGATCAGATAATTTCTACATGAAGCATTTCCTTCAGGATTCAAACCCAGCCACCATTCATGCAGTAGCAAAATTATGTGCTGCTGCATGATATTAAGAAAAAAAAGACCTAAAAGAACTAAAGATCCTTCATTCATATTACTACTTTGCTTAGTTATTTTCCAATATTTTTTTAAATAATGTATTTATTTTAATGTTTAACTTTTGTGCTGGTCTGTGACTGTAATAAAGATTGATTCTGATTCTAGGGCAAAATAGTTGATAACTATTGTTTAGCAACAGAAATTTTGGGGTCAATTGTGATCGTAATTCGAAGACTACCCTTATTTAAATTTCTCTGGTTTGATAAGGCAGCAACTACCATTGCAAATCCTTTTAACTATATGTGATATATTCAGATATAACTGTAAGTGATATTAAATATGTTAGTTGAAGTATTTCAAGTGTAACTTTAATTAAAGCACCACCACCCCCATCTCTATTTCCGGGACAGTTTTAGGGACAGTTGAAGACTCAAATTTCCCTTCTCTGTAGTTTGTGGTTCTTCATGCTGGGTTTTAATTAAAAACATAACAAATCTGGCATAATTAACTCTACTTTAGCATTTCTGCAAAACATGGAGCTTCTACACACAAGTCCCATCCAGTGTGTGCAATTAACACTGCCCTCCTCTTAATAATTATGTTTAGGGTGAGGATCTGTAAAGAAGAAGTGTTTGTGTGTACATCTATACATACTTAACCTCATATATAGTAAGCCTTGAAGTCCACTTTTTATTTCTGACAGGATTCCTCTGCTTTCATAGCTCCATTCAAAATTAGAAATCTAGAAAATGCAGCTATTGCCATTGCTGCATGTTGAAGCAGGAAAAAAGCATCTAAAGTCATGAACAGTAACTCCCTTAGAGAAACAAAATGTGATACTGATATGATATTGCAAAGATCCATTGTGTTTAATATTGTTTGGTTAAACGGATGCTCTTATGTGTTTATCTTTCTCACTGAAAAATAAAATGATTTGTAAAATCTGTATGTGTTAAAGTAAAACCACCGTCTGGCAGTAAGTCATTTGAAATGTATTGTACATCTTATGCTACTTAATCACTAAATCAGGATCCATTGTGCCTTTTTGTTAAAAGCTTACAAAGCAGCTGAAATAATTTATTATTGTAATAATGGTGCCTCCTAAATGAATATTGGCAGAAGGTGAAAAACATGTGGTACTGAAAATCACAAGGACATGTGAGAAGGAATTTATATGAAAAGAAAGAATATAAGTAGTGTTAAACAAAAAAGTATTTGCATGTTAGAATTGTTCTATTCTGAATAATTAATATATTCTAAGATATATATCAATATTGCCATTGCTAAGATATTTATTACCATTCTGAACCTCATTAAAGATAGATGTGAGGAGGAATAATGCATTTGTATGAAATGAAGGAATACTATAGAGTTAAACAAAAATAATCTTTATATGTTAGTAATGTTATATTCTGAATAATATATTCTAAGATATATATAAATGTTGCTATTGCTAAAGTATTTAGTGCCATCTTGAACCACATTAAAATTGGTGTAACAACATTCCCTAATTCATTCTTGTTTTCAATATTTTATTACTGATTTTGCCATTTTAACATTAATACTTGATATTTATTAAGACGGGGGCTTAGATTTGTTTGCTACTGTGTTCTATACTTCCCAAATGAGCATAAACTGTGCCTAGTTTTATAACTTGACATTGGCCAATATGAATTGTATAATCTTGTTAATTTTATCGGTTTACAAGTAGTTCCACTTATGACTGTAATGGAGCCTGCCCACTAGGATTGAAGGTGTGAACAATGTTAAATGAATTGTCTCAAGTAGCGACCACCCATCCCTGCTCTTCCCATGGCATACATTAAATGCATACATGAGTTGTTAAATGGAGTTCAGGAGTGGGAAGTTCAGGAGTGCAGGCACAAGCCATCCTTCCTTGGACCTCCCAAGATCTTCTCCACTCCTAGCTACACATGCTCTGCTCCCTATCCTTTTAATGCTTCACATGTTGGCCAGCCACACAGCTATCTTGCCCAGGAAAAATAATGAGAAAAGAAAATTTTGGGTGTGCCTACTTTTCCTAATTCTGTCCCTGCCCTTCCTCCTGCCAAGGTGGCCTGCTTTTCTGGGACAAAAAAAAAAGGATCAGTTCCCTGGCCTTTCAGAGCTTTCTGCTGTATCAGCCATTATGTTTACTTGAAAATAAGACCTGGTTTTACATTTTTTTGCCTCCAAAAGATGCACCAGGTCTTATGTTATGGTTCCGACATATGAAACTCTTCAAAGAACTTCAAGGCATTGTTTACCTTAAAGAATCTTTATTCGAGCAGCAACATATTGGCACTTACATAGTCCAAGCCAAAATCTGACTTCCCCTCCCCTCAGCACATAGATCAAAGCAAATTCCCTCCTACAACTAACAATCATAAATCACATTCTCCAATTAGTTTGAAATGCTGGATTTCCACCCAGTTCTTCATCCCGCCATGCCTTATCATCTCTTATTACAAACGCCAATTCACACACTATTAGAATATTGTTATGTCTAACTAACTCCCATCACATTCCTCCTCCTCCCCCAGTGTCATCTAATTCTAAGAGTAAAGCATAAGAAAGAAAAAGGCTGCATCTCCATATGTTGTCAAAGCAAGAACATCCAATATTAGCAGCGTTGACATCTTATTTTCAGGGGATGTCTTATCTGCTTACCTTAGGACCACCACAGCCAGGCCTCCAATGCCCTGACAACTGTTCCTCCGGTGTCCGAGTTCTTCTCTGGCCACTTGTGGCTGCTCACAGCCAGACACCACATGGTGCTTTGCGCCGGTACCACTGCTCATGGCAGAACACTGCATGGTGCTTCACGCCAGTGCCACTGCTCACGGCAGGACACCCGAGTGGCTCATTGTGCTGTGCTGCAGAAGGCTGTGTGGAGGAGGCCACATCACTTGCACCACGGCACAACATGCTGCATGGCCTCCTGCTGTGAGCAGTGGCACTAGTGCGACAATCCACATGCCCTCCTGCCATGCACGGTGGCACCGGCGCAATGTGCCACATGGCCTCCTGCTAATGAGCAGCACAACAAGCCACACAACCTCCTGCTGCAAGCAGTGCGATGAGCAATGCAGCCTCCTGTCACAAGTGGTGGCACTGGTGCGATGCACCACATGGCGTCTGGCTGCGAGCAGCCACAAGTGGACACAAAAGAACTTGGCCAGTGGCACGACAGGTGTCAGGACGTGGGAGGCCTGGTTGCAGCGGTCCTAAGGTAAGTAGGTGCGGGGCACATGGGGCAGTTCCACCCCCCTATCCTCACCCTAGCTTGATTTTTACATGTGCCTTGCCCCAAAACTAGGGCTTATTTTGGGGGGTAGGGTTTATATTAGGCGCATGCATAAAAATCAAGCTGGGGCTTATTTTTGGATAGGTCTTATTTTGGGGGAAATACAGTAGCCGCTGATCAGCTGGCTGGTGGGAGGCTGAAAACCCTGGCTCTTGCAGGGTTTTAGGAAGCCAATCCCTGTGTGCAAAGTGGCAGCTTCAGGATGAGCTCTCCCTTGCTTTAACCCACTCCCTCTTCCAGAAAGCTTCCCAAAACCTTTCCCTTGCTTTAACTTCCTCCCTGCCCCTTTCTCAATAAAGAGAACCTGGGACTGATGGACTTGTTGATCTTTCTTCCCTCCTCCGGTTTGGTGCAAAAACTAAGTTGCCTGCCTCTGCTCTCTAATTTCTATCCATTTTAAAAGCCTTAAAAATGGCCTGTAGAGCCCAGCTAAGGCTTAAAGACAGTCAGACAGATAGCTGAAACATACAAAGACCCAGCGTCCTCCACTTTGTTGCACAAGTCAGCTAAACTTTTAGAGATAATTTCCCCCCCTCCAGTTCAAGAGAAAAAAACAACTGTAGAAACATTTCATTCCTTGCTTGCTGATGTTCCTCTATTTTTCCTGCGTTGAGTCAAGGTAAGGTTTCTAAAAGGTGATGGGGCAGAAAGCTCCAAAAGCAGTCACTATTTCTGCAAGGAATTGTCAGGGCACTGAAAATGGCTGCTTCCAAAAAGCATGGGGAGCAGGCCCAAGTGCTGAGGGGTCTGGTTGGGGCAGGATGGTGGGGAAGAGAGGCAGGTGGCTGCAGTATCTCCATGGTCTGTTGTAAGGGTGAATGACCACAGGGGTGCACTGCAGCTGTCATAATTTTGAAACAGGGTCATATATAGTTTTGGGGTGTTGATAATAACTTTGAACAGTTATTTAGTGGCCTGTCATATGTTTTAGCCTTCAGCCCCCTAATTATCTTTGTTGCTCTTCTCTGTACTCTTTCCAGAGTCTCAACATCTTTTCATATTGTGGAGACCAAAATTGAATGTAGTATTCCAAATGTGGTCCTACCAAGACATTATAAAGTGGTATAACGTGATTTTGATTCTGTCTCTCTGTTAATGCAGCCTAGGATTGCATTGGCTTTTTTGGCAACTACAGCATACTGCTGGCTGATTTTAAGTGATTGTCCACTAGGACTCCAAGATCCTTTTCGCAGTTACTGCTATTGAGCCAGGTTCTACCTATTCTAAATGTGTACATTTGGTTTTTCTTGCCTAAGTATACAACCTTATCTTTTCTCACAAATGAATTTTATTTTGTTAGGTGAATTTCATTTTGTTAGGCCCAGTGTTGAAGTCTGTTGAGATGCTTCTGGAACTTGAGCCTATCTTCTGGGGTGTTGGCTATTCCTGCCAGCTTGATGTGGTCTGCAAATTTGATGAGTTCTCCTTCTATTCCCACATCTAAATCATTTATGAAGATATTGAAAAGTACTGGGCCTAAGACAGAACCTTGGGGTAGCCCACTGCTTACTTCCCTCCATGTAGAGGTAGTTCCATTTAGGACTACACATTAGTATATGAGTTTACTCACACACTCAACTCATTTAAAATCAAAATAAAATTTGATTGTTGGACATATCCTATAATTGTATCAATTATATGAATGATAACTATATCAAATATATGAATTATATGAATTATAGAATAATATAGTATGTACATCAAGAGAAATGATTTGATTTGATTGTCCAAAATACTTGTAATGGATGGCCAAATAAGGGACTATAAAATATAAAATATAAAATCCTGCCTTTTAGCTAAAGTTGAAGATAGAAATAGAAATATATTTAGATGGTCCTTTGAACAGTACATTATTCTCTTTGTAGATCATAAACATAAAATCTCATTACCTGTGAATAGCAGAAAAAAGTGCTTTATTTTTCCCCTCTGGTACTTTCCTATTAGGACAGAAAATAAATGAACATTGTGAATGTACAGTATCTTATGAATTCAATAAGCATGGAGAAATTCAAGGATCTTTCATATTTGTAATACCAACCTGTTCAAAATGCACAGACAAATACCATTGTCTCTGGTAGGTTAGAGAAGCTGTCTTTAATAACTACTCTAAATACATTGATTTTGGCAAGCTATCAACAAAATGACAGTGACAAGTGGCTATCTGCTTTGACAACAAGTAATTTGATGGAACAAAATTCATTGGGGAAAAAAGTAAGGTTTTATATTTAGGCAAGATTTTATACAATGCACAGATACAGAATATGTGGTACCTGGCTCAATAGTAGTAACTGCGAGAGGGATCTAGGAGTACTAACAGGTATCACTTAAATATGAGCCAGCAATGTGCTGCAGCCACCAAAAAGCCAACGGGTCCTAGGCTGCATTAATAGGAGGATAGAATCAAGATCATGTGAAGTATTAGTACACTTTATAATGCCTTGGTAACACCACACTTGGAATATTGCATCCAGTTTTGGTCGCCATGATATATAAAAAAAGATGATAAGACTCTAGAAAGAATGCTGAGAAGAGCAAAAAGATGATTAGGAGGCTGGAAGTTAAAACATGTGGCAGGAATTGGGTATGTCTAATCTAGTGAGAAAAAGGACTAGGAGTGACATGATAGCAGTGTTCCAATATATGAGGGACTGCCACAGGGAAGAGGGGGTCAACCTATTCTCCAAAGCACTTCAAGGCAGGGCAAGAAGCAATTAATGGAAACTAATCAAGGAGAGACCCAATTAGAACTGAAGAGAAATTTTCTAACAGAACAATTAATCAGTGGAACAACTTGCTTCCAGAAATTGTGGAGGTTTTTAAAAAGAGATTGAATGGCCATTTATCTGAAATGGCATAGGCTCTCCTGCTTAAGCAGTGGGTTGGACTAGAAGATCTCCAAAATCCCTTCCAACTCTGTTATTCTGTTAAAATTGTGTGCATGATGCATTTTTGTCAGATCATGTAGGCTGCCAAAATGTTCCAGAATAGTCCCACAACATAAGCAACTGTAAACACCAATAAAGATGTTGTTCTCTTTATTTATAACCTGAATCTTCTTATTTTTGAATGGTAATTTAAAAAATGAAACAAATCTGCAGTTGAAACTATCTCATTTGTATATATCAGGGTCTGCTATATTGGAAAAATCAACTTTTTAGTGCCATCAAAAGTATATGCTTCTTCTACCAATACATTTTAAGTTAATGTTTTAAAATCTTTGGTAATAAGTGGAGTTTCCAATGCTACCAATCAGACCTAGCCAGAAAGATGAAAAGTAATTAGAATCATAGAATCATAGGCTCAGAGGTCTTCTAGTCCAATCCCCCCTCAAGGCAGGAGACCTTATATCATCCGAGTCAAATGGTTGTCCAGTTTATTTATTGCTTCCTATCCTGCGTCTGATGCTTTGGAGAATGTCAATCCCCTCTTCTCTGTAACAGCCCCCCAAATATTGGAAGACAATTATCACGTCCCTCCAATCCTTCTCTTTGATAGGCTAGACATACCTAGGTCCCCCAGCCATTCATCATCAATTTGGCCTCCAGACCCTTTATCATCTTTATCATTTAATTGGACCAAGATGGCCACCATGTGACAGCTCTTTTAGTGAGCTCCTCATCCTTTTATTTTAGTTATTTTTATATGGTTGTAATAGTTCATTTTCATTTAATTTTTATCTAATATTAACTATTAACTAGGAAAGTTAGTTTTTACTAGGAGTAGTAATTTTATGATTTGAAATTTAGGATTAGATAGGATTAGGTTTTAGACTATGAGTTCCTTTAAACCACCCAAGGATGCCAAAACATTTAATTGGACCAAGATGGCCACCATGTGACAGCTCTTTTAGTGAGCTCCTCATCCTTTTATTTTAGTTATTTTTATATGGTTGTAATAGTTCATTTTCATTTAATTTTTATCTAATATTAACTATTAACTAGGAAAGTTAGTTTTTACTAGGAGTAGTAATTTTATGATTTGAAATTTAGGATTAGATAGGATTAGGTTTTAGACTATGAGTTCCTTTAAACCACCCAAGGATGCCAAAACAAAAGGTAACAGTAAAAGAAAGTTTAAAGGAGGCATAAATTGGATATACAGTTGGGAGGAAACCTTAATCACAACATGGTGACAATGACACTTGGACAACCAAAGATAAAGGACTTATTTCAGATAATGGACACTGCAAGTAAGTCTCCTTTTCTTTTATCTTCTCCCCTTGTAACCTCTGTAAATAAGCCCTGCTCCTTACTGGATTGGGAGGAGGGACTGCCTTTCTATGGAAAATGAGGCTCCATTAGGAGACAGAGGGGAGAACAAGGATAATATTAAGAGCAATTTTAAGGAAGTCTTGGACTTGTTTGCCAAGAATTGCCTCTTGGCAACACAAACAGTTATTGCTATATTTGATCAACTCTTGGAAGCAAATAAAAAGATTGAAGAATTAAAGTTTCTAATGGGAAACTATATCTTTAAATTAGATAAGGAAATAAATAGCAAAGCCCATGCTCCAAAACTTATTTCTAATTCACGAACAGCTCACATGGATTGGGAGCCTCAAGATGGAGAAGACACAGAGGAGAGGCTAGTTCTACAGAGACACAGGATTCTACTCCAAGTTGCTGATATTCCTTTGAACAGGGGCAGGTGGCATAACAGATGAGTAATATTGAACTCACTTTCCCAACTTTTAACTACAGGGTATATCCTAATGAACTAACAGAGATTCCGTGGCTTCCCAGCAGTTATGGTTATAAAAGAATATTGTTAACCTTTGGGCAGATTATTCTTCCATCAATGTTATTTAGGCTCAAAGCCTTTTTAAGGAAATACTGTATTCGGCCAATAAGGGTGTTTTATACCACCCAAATTCAACCTCTGGGCAGAGAGCTAAGACAGTGAGGGAAACTGACTCCAACCTTGAAAATTCCAAAACATTAATGGTCAAGCAAAGAATCCCTCTATTAACAAGGATGGAACAAGATAAGGATAATAAAAAAGAGAACTCAGATTTACTTAATGGACAGTTACAGTTTATGGATGATGAAGAATTAATCCATCAGTTTGCCACCCTTTGCCCAGGAGATTTGATTTTAAAATTGGAATAATTAGTTCAATGTTGAAATTGGTAACTAATGCAACAGAAAGTCTGAACACTCTGCTTTCCTCTAGCTGCTCTTCTCTGGAACTATTATCCAGCTCAGTTTCTGAAAGCACCAAATCCCCAACAAATAAAAAGAGAAGGCATGTCAGTCCAAAGCAAAAAATAAAGGAAAAGGACACTCAGCAGGATATAACAGTACAGGTCCAAATTAATCATCCAACTAGATAATGAGAAGGATGATTGGAGTCCTTGTTCATCAGTAGAAATGCCAGTCTTAAATCAAAATCAAGGGAATATCAGCAATCAAGATAAAGAAGAGCAACAACTACAACTTATGAGGAGGAATATTGAATTTTACAATAACTGTGTTTACACAGGAAGTATAATCAATATAGACCCAGCTCCAAAAACAAGTTGACCTTTACTCCCTATTCAACCAACCCAGTCAGAATATCCTGCTTTCGGGACTTCTATACAAATTGTGACTTGGAACATAGCTGGCTGAAAAGAAGTGGTTGACAGTGGACTAGTGAGTTTCTTATCCAAATTTAATGTAATAGCCATTCAGGAAACCTGGCTTACAGAAGAGAACGAATTAGTACAACTTCTGGGTTTTCAGAGATGGGCTTCCCCCAGCTGAAAAACAAAGAACAAAGGGCAACCCTCTGGTGGTCTGTATATTTTTTATTAAGCAAGAATTGCAATGGGAGGGGGAGAAACTACATAATGAAGATAAGTTTTTGTATTTTTTACTTGTGAAATTTAGATATGAGGAGTTTGAATTAATATTGGTAAATGTATACATTTCTCCAAAGACATCCCTGTATTATACCTCTGACTATTGGACAGAAGTCATACTGAATGATATATCTGTACTGTATCCCCAATCCATAATTATATTGCTTGGAGATTTTAATGCTAAATTAGGTCCATCCTTGCATAAGTTTGCTCAAAAGAAAGAATTCCCAAAGGAATTTCTTGATAATCATCCACAGTGGCTTTCTAGAGACAACAAAAATAATACTGCCAGTCTGCTCCTACTTTCTTTGATATTCAAAGGTAATCTCCAAATCTTGGAAGGTAAGAATAATAACTTATATACCTTACACATACCACTCAGCCTACTCAAGCAGCATGCTAGATCTCTTCTGTGTATCAAGAGATAAAGTTGACCGCTTTTCAGAGGTTACCATACATTTAGGTGATGAAAATGATCATCAGCCTGTGACCATAACATTACGAAGTCGCTCAGACTTAAAGTCATATAATATGGCCAACAGATGGCTCACTAAAAATGTAGAGGTTAATTAAAGGTTAAAATAAAAGGTTAATTTGTGCTAAAGTTGACATAGAGGCAATATCAGAGAGTCTTAAAACAGAATGCTGCTAAATGGGCTAGAACAAGCTAGTCATCTACTACTGGCTGGCTGTCAGTCTCCAAAGCATTCTTTAATCTCTGCAATATGCTGAAGGAACATTTAATAACTAAACCTCCCACCAAAAGTTAGATTTTGCTGGTTTGACTTTGAATACTGGTTGTTGAAAAAGAAACTGAAGGCAGCCATGAGACTTGCTCAGAGGAATCCTACTGCTTATATACAAGCTAGGATGCTGCATATAAGAAGTAAATATAAAAAACTCATAAAAGTATAGTAAAAAAGGTTTGCCATTTCAGTTTGGTCAGGGCTTGAGCTGGTTGTCACAAGTCATAACTCAGTAATATTCTCTGCAGCAGGAGTCCTAAAGGAACGGAGATTTGCATTTGATATGCCAATCTCTGCTGATGACTGGGAGAATTACTATCAATGTTTGTACAGGGAACCTGTAGAGAAACTGTCTGTAAGCAGTGAATTAGCATCCCCCTGAAACTCCTTCCCCTTGGCCACTAGTCTCAGCAAAAGAGATACAATCCATCTTTCAGAACCCACATGTTGAGAGGGGGCCTTTCTTTTTCTTTCCTGCGGGTTCTGTCATTCTCCCAGGGGGAGGGGAGAAATATGGGAATTACAATGTATTTTCTTCACTTTGTTTCATCCGCTACAATGTATCCTCTCTGCTTCCTCTGGCTCAAGTGGATGGAAGAAGTCCTGGTGGGTCACTTTAAAGATGGACTGAATGATGACCTGTACTATTCCTGCATCACCTGGGGGTATCCTGATCGACTCCATGACTGGTACATCTTAGCTAAAGAAGCTGAAATCGATCAGGCCCGGAGAAAACAATGCCTGGGAAGATCCTGGGGATGATCTCTGGCAGAGGGAGCCCGGGAGCCACCTAAGCAAAACCCCACCACTCCGAGACCATCAGGCTGCTTCAAATGCGGGAAGGAAGGACACCGCACAGCTGAATGTCGCTCAAATACCCCAGTGTGGAAACCCGGGAAAACCCCACCAAAGCTGAAGGAACCGGCCATGAAAAGCGTGGAGGTTGTCAAGGTCCTAACCCCATCAAAGTATGTGGGAGGAACTCCAACCTGGACTGGAGAGCCACCAGAGTCCTTGGAAGACAGCTCGAAGGACAAACCCTTGGTAAGTGGACTCATAATGCCCCTCACCAGAACTGTAGAACTGTTTAGTCCAGGGATGCCAGAAAGGGTCACATTAAGAGCCCTGATAGACCCTGATTGCACTCCCTGCCTCATAAGCCCAACCCTGGTGGGGAACTTAGGAATCCTGGTGAGGAGGCTGAAGAAGCCAATTTCATTCGGTCATTAGATGGGTCCATTGCAGGGGAGGGGTCCTGCCACCCTCGCCATGCAGCCCGTCCAGCTCACTATAGGGAACTACATAGAGACTCTAACATTCATAGTGACCCCTGGAATGGAATGCCCACTTATACTAGGCATGGCTTGGCTAACAAAATGGAACCCAAGAGTAGATTGGAGGACTGGAGAGTTAAGGTTCCCAAAGAGAACCTCATCGAAAAGGGAGCAGCTCAGAAAAAAGGGGTAACTAAAGGCCCGGAAAGTGCAGCAGCAGTGAGTGATGGGGAGTTGGAAGGCATACCAGAAGAGTATCGGGATCTAGCTGAAATGTTCAGTGAAGAGAGGTCTGACAAATTACCCCCACACACACACCGGCCCACAGGCTGTGCTATTAAAATATTGCTGGGGGCAAAGCTACCCAAACCAAAACTGTATTCCATGACCCCTTGGGAGTTGAAGGAATTACAAAAATTCATAGAAAAGAATTTGGTGAGAGGGTTTATCCAACCAGCAAAACCAAAAACGGCAGCCCCTGTGCTATTTGGGAAAAGAAAGATGGATTGTTCTCCAGTCTGCATTCAGGGATCCTCGGCAGCTTTCCAGAGATCCCTCGCTGAAATAAAGCTGGACAGATTTCCCTAATAGAAATCCCCCTGCGTTACTGACGTGTTTCTGTACAATGCATCAAATAGTTTTGCATGCCTGGAGGACAGAGCCATGCCATTATGTGGATGAGCTGTGGGCATCCACAAAACAAAACAAAAAACCAGAATTCTTTACAATGCATCAAGGTAAATACTTAGGATTTGCAGGGTTAGCCTCGTTAGGAAAAAAAATTGCCTTAATCACCCCAAATTAACTTGCCTCTCAGCCCAACCATTTCAGGAATTGTTTTTAAGCCAGAGGAGTTATAAAATTCCCTGCCATCTGCCCTTCAAGCACCATAATCATCTCGAGTGGTATTCTTTTGGCGCACAAACCATAAATGGTATCCTCCAAAATGTCCCTTTCTTTGCATGAGTTTTCCACAACCATCCCCAAAAACACACACGTTCCTCCCAAGCCGAAAACAGCCAATTCAGCCTCATATTAACAATTCTCCCTTCCCTGGATTTAAACTGCAACTTTGCCTCTTTGTATGTATTTATTACTTGACGTAATAAAGCTTATTTTCAGTGTGGATTATAGATCTCTCAATGCAGAGAGTGAGAGCAACCTTTACCTGTTCCCTTTGATGAAGGACACGATGAGTGGAAAACAGCGTTCAATTGTCCCTTAGGCTGTTTTCAATTTAGGGTCCTGCCATTTGGATGACAAAAGGCACACACAGTGTTCATGCAACTAATAAACGAAAATGCTCCAGGAGCATCTTTATAAAGGGATGCTTGTCTACTTGGAGGATGATATCCTGATATTCACAGAGATTAAAGAGGAACATGTCAAATTGGTCAGAGCGGTGCTAAATAAGTTATGGGCAGCCCACTTGTATACCAAACTGTCTAAGTGTGAATTCCACAAAGACAGAATTGATTACCTGGGATACTGCATCTCTTCGAATGATATAGAGATGGACCGTGAAAAGGTCCAGTGATGTTAGAGAGGGCTCCACCCCACACCCAGAGACAGCTGCAAAGTTTCCTTGGGTTCGTGAATTTTTACCGCTAGTTCATCCCCTCCTTTGCTCAAATTGCACTGCCCATCACATATCTGCTGAAGACTAAAGGGGAGGGGAAGCCGAAACCCAGTCAACCTTTAAAATGGACTGTGGAATGTCAAACCACTTTTGAGAAATTAAAAACACTATTTTCAACGGAACCAGTTCTAAAACACCTGGACCCAGAAAAACCTTTCATTATTCAGGCAGATGTAAGTGACGTAGCGGTGGGGGTGGTGTTGCTTCAGGAGAATAATGAAGGGAATTTGCAACCCTGTCCATGCACATTGAGGAAACGTACAGAAACAGAGCAAAGATGGGCGGTATGGGAAAAGGAAGCTTATGCTATCTGATGGGCTCTGCATGAAGGTTAGTCTCTGGCTTTTCGGGATGTAGAGTTTTCCCCCTACCCATGGTAGTCGATCATTCATTGTACACAAGTTCTTATGGCTTGAGAACCATTCATCTTTTTCTAATGCTTGCCTAAATTCCACTCCTGCCTAGCTTGTTAACGGTTTTGGGGTTTTTGCTTGCGCTCGATTAGTGACTAGTGTTGCTAATTGCTTTGATGGCATGAGTGGGTCTGCTATCCTGGTTTTTGTGCTATTGTATTGCGGTAATCGTGACAGTGCATCTGCTAGAAAATTCTTCCCCCCCCCCGGCAAATGCTTAATGGTGAAATTGAACTGATGAAAATGTTGGGACCATCTTCAGAGTTTTGGAAAGCTTTTTTGGAACTTTTGGGGACCACACAAGGACTGTCATCTAGTCATCATCCGCAAATGAATGATGGGATGGAACGTTCAAACTCAGTACTGGAGCAATATTTGAGGTGCTTTATAAATTACCAGCAAGACAACTGGACCGACCTCCTTCCATTCACAGAAGTCACCTATAATAACACTGTGCACTCCAGCACTGGCTACACCCCCTTACAAGTAGCGATGGGACAAAGTTTTAACCTGATGCCTGAGCTACCTTCTAATGAGCCAACCATCCCCTCCTTGAAGGAATGGATCACACAACACCAAAACACCTGGCCAGTTGTGAGAAAGGCTTTAGATGAGGCTAGGGAGGTGTATAAAATCCAGTCAGATAAGAAACAAACAGAGCCAAAGCCATTCCAAATAGGAGAGAAAGTATACCTATCCACTAGATACTTAAAACCCTTGCAGCCATCGAAAAAAATAGAACCAAAATTTGTGGGGCCTTTCCCCATTAAACAAATAATCAATCCAGTGACAGTAGAATTGGAACTCCCCAAGACACTCAGACAGGTTCACCCAGTGTTTCACTGCAGTCTACTAAAAAGAGAACTAAGCTCACCCTTACAGCCAGCTGCAGCTCCCCCTCCTCCTCCAATTATGGTAGAGAGAGAGAGCAGCATTTCAAAATCAAGGACATCTTAGATTCTAGGAAATATCACGGCTCCACACAATATCTAGTAGCCTGGAAACACCTATCACCCTCCCAAAAATAATGGGTCCATAAACATCATGTTAGAGCTCCAAAGCTGCTTAGTAAATTCCATGCCAATTATCCTGACAAACCAGACTAACCCATATATTTATCACCCTTTTTGTTTCCTCTACAGGTGGATCTCTCTTTCTTTTAAGGGGGAGCGGTGTGTCAGAATCCACATGTTGGGAGGGGGCTCTTTCTTTTTCTTTCCTGTGGGTTCTGTCATTCTCCCAGGGGGAGGGGGGAACTATGGGAACTACAATGTATTTTCTTCACTTCGTTTCAGCTGCTACAATATATCCTCTCTGCTTCCTCTATCTGCTTGCTCTTTGAACTGTTTCCCCTTCATGCCACCCTGGGGGTGAGAAAGGAATGTGCCTCCGGCCATCTGGCTTATCTCTCGCTGTGGAAGACTAGGTGCAAAAACCTAACAACGGCTTCACAGCCTTGAAACGGCACCTTATCAGCCCTGTTCACACAGCAGATTCAACACCTGGGGATTGGCCCATTTGAACTGACTGGATGGAATATTGGGGTGGGGTTTGCTTCTTGCTCTTTTAACCTATTGATTCGCGCAGGACCCCTCAGATTTTGCCTTCTATGCCTGTTGTCAACTTCTCCTAATAACAGATCCTTTTGAAATGAAATCGTTCCAAGAGACCTGCTTTCTTGGAAAGAGGTTTTGAAGTGGGTCCTTACATTAGGCAGGATCATCATCATTAAAAGCCTAAAGAGTAATAAAGCCCCAGATGAGGATTTTTACCAGAAGAATTACTTAAGAAATTCCCCAATTGGTGGAGTCCATGACTGCCAGGTCTTTTTACACCTGCCTTATTCCAGGTGGGTGGAAGATGGCGATAGTTGTCCCCATACACAAAAAAGGGAATAAAAAGGATCCTAGTAATTATAGGCCTATCAGACTGATTGACATTGTAGCAAATGTTCCTTTTGAATAAAATTGAAACCTGGGTAGAGGAAAAATCATATCCTTAAAGAAGAACAAGCAGATTTTAGATGAAGCTGATCTACCACTGATAACCGCTTTGTCCTGAACCATCTAATTGCCAAATTTGCCTATAAGAGGAGACCCCTGTTTGCTGCTTTTATAGATCTCACAGCTGCATTTGATATGGTAAACAGAGAAGTTCTATGGAGTGAACTGGCAGTTCTTAAAAAAGAACCTAGACTGCTGGCTTTGATTAATGCCCTATACACAAGCACCTGTTTGAAAGTGCAGTATGGGGTTAATGGAACTCTGACTAAGAAGATTTGCACAAATAAAGGGGTAAGACAAGGGTGCATATTAGCTCCATTATTATTTAATTTATACATCAATGACTTGCCAGGATTAATAAAGGATCCCATGGTACATATGCCAATGGTCCTAAATGCATACTGTAAAACAACTTGCTCCACACAGATGATATGATTCTACTATCGTATTCACAAGTAGGATTGTATAGACTATTAAGAAGATTTAGCTTTTATTATCAGGATAACTCTCTAACTGTTCATACATTCAAATAAAAAAATATGGTTTTTGGAAAACATCATCAGAAAACATCATTAGATGCTGAACCAATTGAACAGGTTAACACCTTCTTATACTTAGGCATAACTTTTTCCAACACTGGGTCTTGGGTTCACCATCAACGGAGTACACTTACAGCAAAAACTCATTTGAATTTATTGCTTAAATTAAAGAATCATAGTTACCCAGGTCCCTAGCCCCATTAATTAAAGTATATAAAGCTAAGGTTACCCCTATGCCCTTGTATGGAGCAGGAGTTTGGAGTCTACATTCTACTAAAGTATTAGAACAAACACAGTCTCAGCACTTGAGATGTCTTTTGGGTGTAGATCTAAGGACATCTTCTGCAGCAGTTAGAGCTGAATTTGGAATTTCTACAATTTATGCACTGTCTAAAATCAGAGCATATAACTACTGGTACAAAATCAACGAAATGGAGACTGATAGACTCCCTAAGTTATGTTTACTAGAACAGATAAAATGACAATTACACACCTCTTGGTTTACCAAATTGACAAATTTTGTAAGAAGCTATGGCCTTCCTGTGTCTTGTGCAACAGGTGAACAAGTTAAAAAAAGAGTTGCTCAAAGACTCATAGACAGAGAAGCACAAAATGATATAGCCATTCTTAGTAAGGCTGGTAACTTGAAATGGCTAAATAAATATAAACATACTTTTCAAAAAGACAGCTATTTAAAGTTACAATTGCCAAAATATCTTGGGGAGATATTTACGCAAGCGAGATTTGAACAGCTTGATATAATGGTCAGATATGAGGTTCCATTCTATACCATAGGATGGATGTATCTGCATTTGTGGAGCAGCAGAGGTAGAAGACTTGGCTCACATATTATTTGATTGTTGTTTGTATAAGAGGGAGAAAAACAGGTACCTTGGTTCATATATTAAACAAATGACTCTGTCAGAACCCATATTGTAAGGGGGCTCTTTCTAACTTTAATTCTAACTCTAATCTTTCTACACTTCTGGGTTCTGCCATGCTCCTGGAGGGGAGGGGGGAAATGCTGCGGGTTATTTCTTTGTTTTCCTCTATCGCTACACTGTAACACCTTTGCTGTTTCCACATACATGCTCTTTGAACTATCTTCCCCCTTGATGTCAGCTTGAAAGGGGAGAGGAGAAAGGAATGCGCCTCCGGTAACTGATTTAACTCCGCTTTCGGAAGGGAAAGTACGAAGACCCAACAAAACATCGCTGCAACCCCTGAGACAGCCTGGCATTATCAGCTCTTTCCCACAACGGACTTAACACCTGGGGATTGGCCCATTCGAACTGACCGGATGACCTATTGGGGTGAGGTTTGCTTGGGACACTTTTAACCTATTGATCTGAGCGGGAAACCCTCAGATCCTGTCTATTATGTCTGCTATCAGCTTCTCCTAATAAAAGTTCCTTTTGGAAGAAACTGCTTCCATGAATTCTGCTTTCTTAGGATGAGGTTTTGAAGTGGGTCCTGACAGACTCATTGGGAACCCCATATTAAAACAACATATCTTATGTGTGGCCAGAATCTGAAAATCTGCATAGTACTTGAGTAAAATGGTTTGCATAAGATCAGCATATGTGGGACTGATTGGGGTAGATTGTAGGGATGATACTGAAATATAATTTTATCTTATTTTACTTGTCTATATATTATTGTATTGTATTTAGTTGTCTATATATTATTGTATTTTATTCCAATTTCATTTTAAATTGTTTTTATAGGATTTTATTAATATTACATGTTTGGAACTCTGTATTTTGATAACACCTATGGGCTAATCAATAAACTAAACTAACATTTAATTGGAATCTAAAAATTCAGATCAAATAAAAGGGCAAAAAGGTACAAGGGGTTTGCAAGGCATTTGTAAGTTTGTGGAGTTGAACATTTAAGGGAGGGTTGTTTGACAGATGGGGTAAGCCTATGCTTCTTTCTAACTAAATGAGATGTATTTACATGCTAAGCACATGGTCTGAGAAATAGGAGCACCCTGCTGCAAGTAGTAATCCTTATCTTAGCCAACAATTCAAACCAAGCTAAAGCTTAGAGAGAAAATTGTTGAAAGCATGCAGACAGCATCAGAAAAGCAAACACCAATTAAGTTTTCCTAAGGAGTTTAGCAGGAAAGGGTGAGGGGAGCAGACCATTTCCAAACTCCAAACTCTAAACATAAAAGTGAATTAATAGTGTGAGAAAGCCAGGATTCCAACTTCAGACTCTGTAAAAATACGACAAAGACAGTTTGCAAATAAGAAAACCAAGTTATCAACAGTAAATTTATTGAAGGGAGAAAGCCAGCAGAGCAAAGAATGCTTTCTAAATTATTTCATGAAGTCCCATATGTACAGCGTTGACTATCATCCATAAATTTGTGTTTAGCACAAATGCATCTGGCTCTTCTGTTTCCTTAAACTGAAGATCTCTAATGAATCAGGAAAAAAAATTATGTTGTGTAGTAGTTTTGTTCCATTCCTAGGATGAATCTCCTTGCTATCAGGAAGAAGGACATCCCTCTTCCTGTCATTTTAAAGATATGTCAAATGTTTCCACAAGGGGAAACCCAATCCTGGTGTGATAAACTCCTTTATTTTTGTTCCAAGGATACCCTTCTAAGGGTTGGAGGGTTTGGGTTTTGATCATTAGTAAATCAGAAAGATGGCTTAGTGCTGGGCATTTAGACCAGAGGTCCCTAACCTTTTGGCCACCAGGGACTGGTGCCGTGGAGAAAGATTTTTCTGCAGACCAGAGGGGGTATGATTTTGAATACTGCCTGCATCCCAAGGATGGAGCTTTGCTTGTTTTTGCAGCCCACTTGTTGGCATGCTGCAGACCAGTGCCGGTCCATGGACTGGGGGTTGGGGACCCCTGATTTAGACTGCATGGTAACCAGGTAACTTAATCCAAAGGTTACAAGTGGTATGGTTAGTTCTTAAGCATAAGCTTAAGCGGCAGCCATAGTGATATGGACATTCCGGAAAATGTAGTTGACTGATTCTGGTAGTTTAATTTAGGCTGTTAGCAACTGAGTAATATCCAAGACTGCCAAGCCAAGCCAGTGTTCTCAGCATTACACAGAGACAGATAGACAGCCAGAACATTTCTAAATGAGACAGTAATGCCAACAGATATTGGGATCTGTTTCAATTTCAAAGTTAATGTCAGCTGGATTTCCAGCTTGCAGTTTGCTGCTTGCTTGCCCTCAGCTGCCATAGTAATGGGGGGCAGTTTGGTATTTGGGGTGGGGAAGTGAGCTGGTGTGAAGTGTTCCCATGAGAAATGGAAGGGAGGATTGCTCCCCATCAATGGAATGGAGATGTTTAGACTTTACCAAGGTCAATTGTCCTGGGCCTCCGGAGGCACACACCATCTGCTGAAGAAGATTCTCATAACATCATATTGGACATTGATTGGCCTTCCTGGGCTGGACCTTGAGGGAAGGGCTGTGTGGAAACATTCACTGTGTAACTTTCATGCAGTTTTTATTCAGATCTTGCTAGCTTTTGCTGCTATCAGTTGATTCTTAGTTAAAGTACCTCTAAATCCATGGAATCAGGGGTTTTCTTTCTTAGGGTTTGAATGGAGGCAGACCTGACATTAGGCATGATCTGCTTTATTGGCCATCCCAGAGACCGTAGTCTACTGTGGGGGCCAAGCACTCAATGTCAACCCAAAGGAACGACCGAGAAGAATCTGGAGCAACACTCCCACAGCCATGCCACACTCTAGATGAAGTGGAATGGCTGGAGGAACTGGAACTTGATGACGCAGATCCTGTTCATCCCAGATGGTCACTGGGCGTAGGGTGATTGGAGGACTCAGAAGAGCCTCTGCAGGGGGTGACTTTACCAGGGGCCATCAAGGATCCCACAGAGAGGAGGGGCATGAAGATCGTGGTAAGATCCCCTCCTCCGACTCTGACCACCAGGATCTTTTGCTGAGTCATGCATTGTATCTGCTACAAGAGGCAATTGAAAATCGGAGAGCCAGAGAAATGCTAGCACAGATGTCCACCCAGCAACCCAGTGGTGAGGCCAGCCAGGTGGCAAGGGGAACAGTCACCTCCGGAGCAGCTGGAGTGGCGTTGGTTGCCCCACAGGGAGTGGCAACAGCTGCAATCACACAGCCACCAGCAGCCATGGCTGCTCTGCTCCCCCCCTTCTGGGGGAGCTACCTCCTGAAGGTGGTGAGCTCTTAAAATGCCGCCACTGGAAGTGAAGTTTGGAGAGAATCCTAAAGCATTGGGATTCTTCCTAGCTCAAGTCTGGAATTATATGCAGGAGTATGGGGGTGAATTGGGATCAGAGACTGCCAAAGTGAGATGTGTCATCATGGTCCTTGAAGGAACCACAGCAGAGTGGATGGTTTCTCTTCACAGTGACAATGCCCTCCCCAACTGTGAAACTACAACTAGTTTATGGCAGCTCTCCACTGGTGGTTTGAGGACCCTCTAGCAGAGCACAAAGCCAGAACATGGACGAAGACCATCACCCAAGGGAGATGGTCAGTGGCAGAGTACACCCAGGAGTTCTGTGAGGTGGCATGTCAGCTGGCCACATGGCCTGAGGAAATCCTGGTGGAATGTTTCGAGGATGGGCTCACCAATGAATTCTACTATCATTGGTGGAAGTTGTTGAGTTCCCTCTTCCTGCCCAGGAGGGGCTGGGAGCTCTGACTCCCCTGGAGAAAAAATGAATCCAATTCTGACAACAACCTCCTGGTAAGTCAAAATGTAAACCCCATGATCATCCTGGTGGAGTTAGTGGTGTCCTCATCAGGCACCCAGGGGAAGATATTGGATCTATTGGACTCAAGTTGCACCAGGTATATGATTAGCCCAAAGGTCATGGAAAAATTGGAATTGAGACTGAGGAGATTGAGGATGCCATATAATAATTCCACTGCAATAATCATATATTAATCTTAAAAGTTCTGGCTTCAATGGAATATTGATCTTTAAGATCATCTATATCAAAATATTATTTGAATCTATTTGTTTTTACCTTTTTTACATATTCACCAAGCATAATTAAATATCCTGTCAGGTCCCTATTGGAATTCTGCTATTCCAAAAGCGGGGAGGACCCACTATTGTGGATTCAGGATTTTCCTGCATAGTTTCTACTTTCTGCCTGGGAATTAGGGAGGAAGGGAACCCTCAGGGCCATCTGTTTTAATTCCTGCCAGCTAGCAAGGACAAGGCACCAGAGAATGGCTGGTTATCACCTTTTTTGCTCAAAATTCTCACGACATATTCACGCCAATGGATTGGCTCCTGATGGACTGGGAGCATTGGGTGGGGCTAGAGAGATGGGATTTTTAGTTTAATGCTTTTGCATGGGAACTTCAGATTCCACCTTACTTCTCTGCAATCACTTTCTCTAAGTAAAAGATCCTTTTGAAATGATGCCTGTTTCAAGAGTTGTGCTTTCCTGAAGAAGTAGCTGAGCCAGGACTTTACATTAGGCAGAATCTGCAAAGTGGTCAACCTGGAGAGGCACCAGCCCTACTGTGGGAACCGTGCTAGAGATGTCTAACCAAGGCAGTGACCAGGAGGAAGTTGAGAGCTGGGGGAAGACGATGCTAAAGTTCACCCGAGCGCAACCTCCACCAAAGAGATGGAGGGAGCTGCCAGCCTGGAAGACTCCTCAAAACTGAGTTGGTCTATTGCCATGGGGAAGAAGGAAGACTGAGAGAGGAGGATGAAAGAAGTCACCCTCACCTGAGCCAGCCATCGGCATGGATGGAGAGAGGAGTTAGAGGTGCTTGATGACAATGATGAGGAACCTGACCGCACTGATTTTATTTATTTAGAAAATTTGTATTGCTGCCTATTCGCACATGGCAACTCAAGGCATCTTATATAAATAGAAAAATACCCAATAAAAAATAACAAAAGGAAAAATAATAAAATAATATAATAACCCCCATCCCCCACCCCAGCAACAACATACATTAAACTAGCCATTTGATGGCCTCTATCTCGCTCTGGGTTCCCCAGGCCCACTGGCAGAACCAGGTCTTCAGTGCCTAGGGCAATATGGGGGGCAATCTAATTTCTGAGGGAATGATGTTCCAGAGAGAGGGAGCCACCACAGAGAAGGACTTTCTTCTGGGTCCCACCAGATGCATCTCCTTAAGGGATGGGACCCACAACATTCCTAGCCTCCCCGCTTTAATGGGTCAGGTAGATGCCCTCATGAATCAAATGATGGAAGTGTTCCAAGACCTGAAGGTGCAAGGAGCTCTAACCAGAGCAATGAGAGATGACAACTGACAGGACTGGACCATGAATGGGGGAGAAACCTCTCCCTGGAGCACTGTGATGAGCCTGTGCGGAACCTCAGGCAGAGTGGCAGCCACCACTGCCGGGGCTATAACACCAGGGGACTCTGGAGGAGTGAACACTCAGAACTGGAGAAAAGGGGGTCACCAACGTGAACACAAAGCACTCCCCCTCAGAGTGAAACTTGACAGAGATGCCCAGCAACTTGGATTCTTCCTGACCCATGTCCTCACTTAGACATGCAGTATGGCCACAAGGTCCCCACCGAGGGGGCCAGAGTCAGGGTGGTCACCCTGGCACTGGAGGGCACCACCACCAGATGGATGGTGACCCTCCACAATGCAAACACCCTGGTGCTGCGAAACTTCAACCGCTTCATAACAACCCTAAGATGGCACTTCGAAGACACCTTGGCCAACTGCAAAGCTCGAGACTGCATTAAGATGGTATAGCTGAGTACACTGAGGAATTTTGGGATCTGGCTTGTCAGTTCAACAGGCCAGAGGACATCCTCATGAGCTGTTTCAAGGACAGCCTAAAAATGTCCTATACAATGCCTGTATTTTGAGGGGGGGTCTCCATGACTGCAACCTGAGGAAGTCACGTATGCTCCAGCAAAGTTTGGAAAAGGTCACCCCCAGAGAGGAAGAGGGAAACAACCAGACCTCAACCCCAGCTGGTACATTCTACAGCCTGCTTCCAGTGTGGGAAGGAAGGTCACCGAGTGGCCGAATGCAGGGCGAAGACCCCAGCCAAAAAGGGAGAGCATGCATCAATTGGGAAACCACCAAATCACAGCCTCACCTGAAGGAGACAGCCCTGGAGAAAACTGAGGTCATGGTGTTTGACCCCTCAGTCAAAGGGAGGGGGGGACTCTGACCCCATCAGAGGAAGACCAAGGGTTCTTGGACACTGATGAGGATGACCCCTTGATAAGTGGGCCAATCGTCCCAGTGACCATATAGAACTACACCTGATACTGGGCAGGATGCTTCTCTAAAAGCCCTGCTAGACTCGGGATGTACCAGATGCTTGGTAGCCCAGCCTTAATGGAGAAGTTAGGAATCCATTTGAGAGGGCTGAAAACCCCCATTGCCTTCTGCCAATTAGATGGGTCAGTCGCAGGAGGTATCCTGGCCACTTTTGCCACTGTGCCCCTGGAGATGAAAATGAGAGCCCACTCAGAGACCTTAAGTTTCATAGTAGCATCCAGAATGGAGAGGCCACTCATCCTGGAGTTAGCCTGGCTGAAGAAATGGACTGGAGGAGGGGACTCTTAAAATTTCCAGGGAAGAGTACCCCCATCATGCACCACCTGAGGGGTCCCCACCAAGAAACAGTGGCAGACATACCAAAAGAATATCAGGACCTGAGAGCTGTATTTAGTGAGCGTGGGTCATATGAATTCCCTCCTCACCGACCCATCAACTGTGCTATCGAGATCATCCCAGGGACCAAGTTGCTGAAATCCAAACTTTACTCAATGACCCCTAGGGAGCCAGATAAACTGTGTGCTTTCATCAATAAAAATCTAACCCATGGGTTCATCCAACTGACCCAAACTAGGGTGGTGGCTTCTGTTCTGTTCCAAGAAAAGAAGGATGGCTCTCTTCATCTCTGTGTGGATTACAGAGGATTGAACATGGTGTGCATGGAGAATGTATACCCCCTTCCCCTCATGAAGGACATGCTAGCCCACCTAGCTAAAGGGAATTTTTTTTCAAAACTAGACTTATTACCCCATCAGAATCAAGGGAGGGATGAATAGAAAACTGCTTTCAACTGCCCACTAGGGCAGTTTAAAGTGCTCCTCTTTGGCCTGCAAGGAGCACCCTCAGTGTTCAAGCAACTGATAAATGAGGTGCTCCATGAACATTTATACAAGGGGGTCCTAGTATACCTTGATGACATCCTTATTTAAAAGTGGAGCCTGAAAAGCTGGTCAGAGCCGTATTGAAAAAACTCCACGCAGCAAAATTGTATGCCAAATTATCCAAATGTGAGTTTCACAAAGAAAAGATTGACTATCTGAACTATTGTATCTCTCACGAGGGGGTTGAAATGGATCCAGAAAAGTGTGCGGGTAGTGTTGGAGTGGACACCTCCCTGAACTAGTTGCAAAGTTTCCTTGGATTTGCCAACTTTTATTGACACTTCATCCCCTCATTCGCTCAGATAGCCCTCTTCATTACCAACCTGCTAAAAATGAAGGGGGAGGGGGAGAACAAACCAAAACCCAGCTTACTCTTGAAATGGACTATGGAATGCCAGGCAGCATCCAAAAAACTCAAAAGACTTTTCTCTGCTGAGCCAGTGCTAAAACACCCAGACCCTGGGAAATCTTTTGTCATGGAGGCCAACATCAGCGATGTTGCAGGGGGGGCTGTGTTATTGCAAGAAAAATGAGGAGGGGAAATTACAATCATCTGCATACACATCACGGAAACTGATTGAAATGGAGCAACAGTGGGCAGTGTGGAAGAAAGAGACCTATGCAGTCAGATGGGCTCTCCTCACATGGAGGCACTTCTTAGAAGGGAGCAAAACCCCATTCCAAGTCTGGACTGATCACAAAAACCTGGAGGCTTTGAAAACCCCTTGGAAATTATCTCCAAAGCAAGCATGATGGGCTCAGTACTTCCAGCATTTCAACTTCACCCTGCATTTCTTACCGGGGGGGGGTGTAACTTCTTGGATGAGGCTTTGTCAAGAATGCTGCAGTACAATAGCTCCAAGGTGGAGGTAGTAAAGCTCCTTCTCCCCTCGCATCAGCTGCAGCTCAGGTAATCACCAGAGTGCAACAGAAGGCTAAACCACATATAGACAATGTTATTACAGCAGATTTTTAAAAGGCCCTGGAAGCAGACAAGTAGTTTGCAGCCACAGAAATCTCTGCTCCATGCAGGATAGACTAGCATGGGTAGATGGAAAATTGTATGTGTCTGCCAGCCAGAGACGAAAAACCATGCAAACGTGCTGCGATCCAAAGCTGGTGGGACATTTTGGATTTGTGAAAACCCTATATCTTCTCAAAAGACAGTTCTGGTGGCCCTCACTTAAAAAGGACATTGAGGACTTCCAGTTTTGTGCCATAGTGCGTGGCCGCGGGATAGCGAAGCTCTGTTCTTTGCAGCCAATTTCATCCTGCCAGGGAGACCCTAAATGGGTCTGAAGCTGCCCCGAAGAGGTGACCGTGAAGGAGGGGCACTCTGTTGATCACAAAATGACGGTGCTTGTTTTGTTCAATCCGGGGGAAGCCCTCCGACCCGACAGGAGAAAGGCTGGCATTGCATTAGCGTCCAGCCCAAGCTACCTGCAGCCAAAGTCCAAGAGCATGAACAAGAACATCAATGAACAGTGTGCTTGGAACCGGTGAGAGTATCAATCTTCTCTCTTCTATCTACTAACTGAATTCTTGGGAAAGACCCCACAAAACAAGAAAATCTCTGAAAGTGAAGGGAGGGGACTATATCCTCATTCCCTTATAGATGGAAGCAGCAAAGGGAGAAAGAAATAGACTGAAATTAAATTTAAAATGCTACAGTCTGGACAAGTCTAGAAACTAAAAAAAACTGCTGAGATTACACCTAAAAGGGTTTTAATGAAATTATAATATATATATATAACAATAATAATTTTTTGTCTGAAAAAACTGGAAAATGAATAACTACTGACCCCTAGTGGAGAATCAGAGCACAGAACACTAACAATAATGACTCAGAAACTGTCAGGACGCCTATGAAACAAAGAATAATCTGTTCCTTTAAATTTTAAATGACCTTGAAGACAGCTGGAAACAAAGTAAGTGCTGGCCCAGCCATAAGATTATAAAGGGTCTGAAAGAAAAATATCTGAACTGTTGACTAAACCTAAGAATTGTTTAGAGAAAAAGAAAAACTTTGGCTCTTGGCTAATCTTTTAGAGGAGAATCTACAGGAAGGACTCAAGGTGGCTTAACTTACTGAATTGCAATTTTGACTGATTGATAATCAACTCCTGAATTAAAATATTGATGGAAGACTATTTGTTGGGGGGAGACAACATGGATACCATACACTTATCAACAAATGACAAGACACCAAAGTCAATATTCACTCCTGAAGGACTTAGCCTGGAACATCAAAGACTTTCAGAAGTAATATTTCAAGGCAAGACAAATACTTTCCAAGAGGAAATGTATGCAATGTAATGACAGATACAAAAGACAATAGATGTAAACCATGAGGAAATCCAGAACAACTTTGACAAAATAAATAAGCACATCTCCAATTTAAATCTACAATCAAAAAACACCCAGAAAATGACAGCGAATGAACAAACAAATCAGATAACAGAACACAAATTGGAAGAACATGATCATATCAATGAAGCTACAAATGAAAAGAATTATAATCCAATACAAACAGGAAATAATCTACAAGACTTTGATATAACAATAAAAATGGAGTGGACTATAGAATTCCCAGGAGAATTATTAGAGTTTGGGAGACAGAAAGTATATATCCTACCTATTCTATTGTTTGTATTCCCAACAATACTTGCAAAAACACAGAAACTGCCGGATAAGTGGAATATATCAATTTGGAAAGCTATTCGGCAAGAGAAGAATGCTAGAGACAGAATCAAGAGATTTGACTCACCCTATCAGATGGAGTATTACATGAGTAAACACTTGTTTGAATATGATTAAAAGAATAAAGAACTTTGAACATAAAGGGGCTCTATAACAAGAGGGATAAGAGATTTAAGTAATATAGTATGTTTTACAATATATGAAATGTAAAAATATTGATGATGTAACTTTTATAAATATAAGTGAAATATAAGCTGATCAGAAAGGATGTTATATCCAGATGTTATAAGATAGACAAGAAGCACAGTATTTTTATAATATTGTCATGGTTCCGATAGAGGAGACCAATTAAAAGAACTTCAAGGCAAGGAATTCTTCTTCAAAGAACATTTTTACAAAATAACGGCATGTACAAAGGTGAACCCAAGACTAAATTCCCCTCACGTTGCAATTCCGACCCCAATTAGATGTCATAAATCACATTCACCAATTGTTACTAAACGCGGGCACTCCTCCCAGATCTCCAGCCCGCCAAAATGTTCTCAGTAATGACCTTGGTTCCCATACTTGAGAATTGTTATGGCTAACTTAAAACTACACTCCCCCCTCCTTCCTTTCTAAATATGTGGCAACCGAAAATGAAGAGAAAATGGCTTCAGTTCAAGTTGTTGCAGTGTTGACATTCGGCTCCTTTGAAAGAAAGGAGAAATCCTGCAATTCAAACAAGAATAAAAGTTAAGAATCCCCTCTCGGTTTATTTGGATACTTGTCATAGAATTTGCGTATCAATCTATCAGCTTTCACATCAGTACTTTTTACCCAGGTGGCCTTTGATAATGGGTATCCCTTCCATTGCACCAAATATTGCAATTTACCTTTGTATAATCTAGCATCAAGAATGCGTTTTACTTCATAATGAGTCTGTCCGGCTACCACAAGGTCTCAAGGTCGACTCCCTGAAAGGTTTTAACAGACTGCTATGGAACACTGGGTGGATCTTTCCAAGGAGACGGGGGAGTTTTAACTCTACAGTGATTGGGTTTATGATCCGGACTATAGGAAATGGTCCTAGGTATTTTGGTCCCAATTTTTTGCTAGGTAACTTAAGTCTTAGATACTTTGTAGAAAGATAAACCTTTTCTCCCACACGGAATGATTTCTGAGGTGCTCTTTTCTTATCAGCTTGTTTTTTGTAAATCTCTGAGGCTTTTGTCAAAGCTTTCTTTGTATTGTCCCAAACACCCTCCAAGCAGACACCCACTGATCTAATGTTTGAGAGGTAAGGGGATCCTGGGGATATTCAGGCATTGGAATAAAATCCCTTCCAGTGGCTATCTTAAACAGAGTAAGTCCAGTGCTGCTATGTACTATGTTATTATAAGCCACTTCAGCAAAAGGGAGGAGATCAGTCCAGTTCATCTGTTGGTAATCTACATAGTATCTAAGATACTGCTCCACCATTGCATTCGCTTTTTCAGCCACTCCATTTGTAGAAGGATGAAAAGCCAATGACAGTCATTGTGTAGAACCAATTAGCTTAAGAAAATCTCTCCAAAATCTGGCAGTAAATTGAACTCCCCTGTCTGAAATTATTCGTTTTGGTGCACCATGCAGCCAGTAAATATGCTTAAGGAATAACCTGGCTAATTTCTGGGCAGACGGGAGGCCAGAGCCATGCTATAAAGTGAGCTTGCTTTGAAAAAAGATCAATTACAGTCCATATTACCTTATTTCCTCTACTCTCTGGCAATTCAACAATAAAGTCCATAGTGATCTCTTCCCATGGCTGAGAAGGATCTCCTACAGGCTGTAACAGTCCAGGGGGCTTTCCTGGGATTCTTTTCATGGTAGCACAGACTGCACAACTTTTTACATAGTTCTCCACATCTTATTAAAGATTTCCACTTGTCCACCCAGGCTAATCCCAAGATCTCTGCCTCAGTCATTTTTGGGACCACCACAGACCAGATAAATTCCCAATGCTCCCCTACCTCTAGCCATACTGGCTCTGTTAGGTGGGTGACTAGGGCTCCGCCTGTTCTAACCTCATGGGGGAGGAAAGTTTTTAGCTCTGATGCCTAACTTGAGAATGGTAGGGAGGTTGATTAGGCATCGTGAATACCCAGAGTCTATTAGTATATGTAAGTCCATCCATGCTCCTGTCTTAGGGACCAAGAGCTTGGCAGAGAGAGAAAAAGGTGGAACAGGCTGACTCACCATTGGGTCGTTTTCTCCTTCATCATTGCTGTCATACAGAATGGGTGAAAGAGTGGCTTCAGTCGGGGCCTTGGCTTTCTCTTGAGTAAAGGAGGTGACTTCATTGGCTTGCTCTTGGTTAATCCAACTCGATTTTTCCCTGGTGGATCGCAAGCTCCCTTTTGGTTTTGCTGGTGTGGTCGAACCGTTTTTTGGCTGAGGGAAAGGAACTGGACAGACAGCTGCTCGGTGACCTGGCTGGCCACATCTAAAACATTTGATTGGGGGTCCAGCCGACACTTTTGGATCTCCTGTGGTCATGGCCAGTGGGGCTCGTCAGGGGAGCTGACGCCTCGCTGGAGCTGGTTTCAGTCTAGATCCAGGGGCCGGTAGCTTCCTGTAGCGGTTTAACTCGATGTCTAAATTCACGGCCAAGCAATACCACTCGTAGAGTTGATCAGGGATCCCTCTGTAGATGCATGCCTGGAACAGATCTGAGTCCAATCCGAACTTGAAATGATGAACTAGTGATCACTCACACAATTCTGCCAGCCACTCTCCAGAATTCATGCACATATTCCTTTGCTGGCCGACCCCTCTGTTTTACCTCATGAATGTCTTTTTCAGCTTGCAGGGCTAGGGAATCATCTTCAAACCTGGTCCTTTGTCCTTGGATAAACAAGTTGAAGTTCCATAGCTCAGGTGATTGCTCGTTGTACAAGCCGTTCAACTCCCCCTTTATGTTTGCTCTACCACATCGACCACATTGGCAGGATCTGGATAGGCATTGGCACTCCGGTTCATGTGGGAGCGCAATTGATTCAAGAAGAAAGTTAGCTTCTCGGGGTCGCCATTAAATGTGGGCTTGAAAGGAGGGGCTTCCACAGGTCTCTGCCAATCTAAGAGAGCCTGCAGCAATCTGTACTGCTGCAGTTGGTCTCGTGGGAGCCCTGCTGCTTGGTGAGCTCTTGGTAGGGGCCCTGGACTGGTGTGGTGTTGGCGACACTCGGGACTAAGTCGCCGGGAGTACTGATCAGGACTGAGTCTGTAACAATAATGGTTGGGACTAGCATGGTGCCAATATCGATCCAGACTAGCTTGATGTGGATATCGATCAGGGCTATCTGGGTATCGGCGGTGATCGGGGCTTGCTCGATGCCGATAGTGTTCAGGGCTGATCTGACATGGGTACCGGTCAGGACTCGCATAGTGATGGTACCAATCAGGGCTAACATACCATTGCTGATGGTCAGGGCTGGCATAACGTCGATGGCAATCAGGGCTGACAGTCTGCCGATGACGGTCAGGGCTATCACAATGCTGATGCTGGTCCGGGCTTCACCTCCACACAGGGCTCGAAGTTAAAGCTGGTGGCTTTGGTCGCGGGGAGGTGGCTTGGGCCCTAGCTATGGGACTTGGGCTTCACCTGGATTGGGGATGGTCTTGGGGCCATCTGTCATCCCATCCACTGGAAAGTAACTGATGGGTGATCTTCTCCTTTCCTCCCACCTCCAGTCCTTCAAACTTCTCTCTTAACTGCTTTATGGATTGGCTCCGAATTGCAGTCAGATATTTCCACTCATCTGACTCATCCCAAGGTGCTAGTCATTTGGTGCCTCTTCGGTCAGGAGAGCATGATTCATCAGAAGCAGTTAGTGGGAATTCAACTTCAGCAGCCTTTACCGAACTCTTTTTCGGTTGGGTTGTTTCTGAACACCAAGTGTCTCTGATAGATAGGACTCCCTCTGATAGCAATAAGGGTTCCAACTGGATCTCCCATTCCTTTGGTCTCATGCCCACTGCCGGAGCCGCCGAAGGCGCTCTCTCTATTGGGGCGATGGCTTGCACCCCATCCACTGATGTGGTTGCTGTAGCTTCGAGGCTGCAGCAGGCTCTTCCTCTTTCTCCATCATGGAATCTTTCCTGAGTCTTTGTCGTCCTCCCAAGACTTTGGGTAGGCAACTCCATGGTATTAAAAGAGTATGGAGTCTTGGGTTAATGTCATGGTTCTGATAGATGAGACCAATTAAAAGAACTTCAAGGCAAGGAATTGTTCCTCAAAAAACATTTTTTTAAAAAAATATGTTTTATTGATTTTTAACATAAACCTTAATATTTGGTAAACATTGTGCTGTCTGGGTTAGTATTTAAAAAACAATCAATAATAATTAATTTCTATAATTCTATATTCTATATAATAACTGTACTTGATTTCCTCTTCTTCCAATAATATTCTTTTTAGCCAACTTTAAATTAATACAGTTCTTATTTAAATAAATGACAATTAATATAAACATTTTTCTCATGTTTCTGCAAATAATAACCACATCAGTATAAAGTTTCTTTTCATTGATCATCTTGATTGCCTCATCATAAATCCTGTTTACATTCTTATTTAAATTTGTTTTCCCTAAGAATTCAAAACATTCTTACTGGTTAAGATTTTCTCAAAATTAATTACACTTAAGTATTTAAATCTTTTTTCTCAAACAAACCACCACATTTTTACATTTCTCGTATCTTAAAAGAAAATAAGAGCAAAAAGAAAAAAAAGACAAAACAAAGAAAAAAATTCTTTTATATAAACCATCACAACATTTATATTTCTCATGTCAAAAAAAAACCAAATACAAAAGGAAAAGGAAAGAAGGCATACTATATTACTTTAGGGGCTCATCCCTCTTAAACTAATCTTTATTTATATTCAAAATCTTTCTATTTCTTTAACCATATTCAAACAAATGTTTATGTTTATAATACTACCTCTGGTAATTCCCATCATCTAATTTCTTGATTCTCATTTTTGCCTTTTTTTTTTTTTGCCCAACATGTTTCCTGTTCAATATGCTTTGATGAGTCAAAGAGTCTTCCAATAATCTTATAAATGTTGTTGCAGGTACAAAAGGCAAAACAGGTAATATGTTTTTATAGGAAGGTTTCGCCCCTTCATATTCATTGAAAATCTTTTCCTTTTTGTCTTTCTTGATTTTATTTATTATTTTTTGTCTCTCAAGAACTCGTAGTTCTCCTGGCAAAATCCATTTTACGAAATCTTTTTTCTTTTCCTCAAACTTATTTTGTAAACTTAAAGTATAGTTTGTCTTTTCCATGTCCAGAGTTCCCTGTAAAATTTTTTTCCACCTGGGGCTTCCGGTTTGTGCTCGCAGTTCTGGCAGACGTGTGGGGCGATTGCTCCCTCCGCCGTCCAGTTTTCTCCTCCCGGGGGACCCTGAAAAGGGTCAAAAGTCACCCTGGAGGGGCAACGAGCGGGGAAGAGGACTTCCCGATTGATCGCGGAAGGGCGGCAGCCCTTCCATTTGATCCGGGGCAGCTCTTCAGACCGACAGGGAAAAGATCATCCATTTACATGGCCCATCTCTAAGCCGCTACCTGCCGAGGCCAAAACTACGACCAAGTATTTCGAAAGCACCGTGGAGTAACTGGGTGAGACCCTACCTTCTTGTATCCCAACTATTTTCCTATTAAAAGCCTTCTGAAACTTCTTCCCCCTGCAAGGAGAGAGGGAAGGGAACGTCTTCTTCCCACCCTCTAAAATGGTGGCGTCTGACTACTTAGGGAAAATAAAGCCCTGAAAATAATAACTAAGTAACTGGATCTATATTACCTTGATATCTGGGGACCCAAAAAATTCCTACTTTCACGGGGACCTGTCACCTTATTCTAAAAAAGATGAAAAAGAACTTATACTGGATAAAAACCTAGCCCTGGTTCTGGAAAAGATTTTAAATGCTGCTGGGAACATCTTGTGGTGGAGTTTGGTACAGCAAGTAACATAAAGACACCTGATAAAGAGACCTGCTCACAGCCTAGATCTGTCCTTGGTATTATCTAAAAGAGATAAAAAGCTGAGAGAACAGCTGGACAGTGAAATTGGATTTTAGGAACTGTTGTGGTGAACATTTACTGATTTTCATCTAATAAATAGCCTTCACTAAAGGACCATCTATGACTATGTTAGAAATGGAGGAGGACCGTGATCCCTCGGCTGCTGTGCTACTGTGCAAAACTGGAAGTCCCTTCATTAAAGAACATTTTTATTTGGCTACAAAATAACGTCATGTACAAAGGTGAACCCAAGACTAAATTCCCCTCCCCCTGGTTACAAAGTTGCAAGTTGCAATTCCCACCCCAATTAGATATCATAAATCACATTCACTAATTGTTACTAAACACGGGCACTCCTCCCAGATCTACAGCCCACCAAAATGTTATCAGTAATGATCTTGGTTCCCATACTTGAGAATTGTTATGGCTAACTTAAAACTCCACTTCCTCTCCTCCTTCCTTTCTAAATATGTGGCAACCAAAAATGAAGTGAAAATGGTTTCAGTTCAATTCGTTGCAGTGTTGACAAATACATGAAATATGAAAATATTGGGATGGTGCATCTAAAAGGAAAAATTTGGATATTTAGATGATTAACATTGAGAAAATCATGACTGATAAGAATGGATTGAATAAAAGGGGAAATTAAGCTTAAACAAAAATTACGAAAATAGGATGCATGGTGAACTAATGAGATGATGGTTATAAGAATAATATAAGATGATAAAAAATGTGTTATACATCGATGTTATCACTATTTGTGTAAATATGAAAAAAATGTCTATATTTAATCATTTATATATTGAAAATATTAAGAATTATATTTTGGTTAAGGTTGAAGAAGAAGAATACAAATGGGAGAAGGGAAGATCAAGGAAATATATTATTAATTAATATACTAATTATGGAATTATCAAATTTAATCATTATTGACTGTTAATTAATTATTATTGCCTTTTTAATTTTCTTTCTTTCTTTTTCTTTTTTCCAAATATATAAATCAAGACAACACGCTGTACACCAAGCACTGGAGATTATTATTGGTTATTGTTAAAAACCAATAAAATATTTACCAAAAAAAAAGCCATTGAAAGTTATATTTCCAGCTGCCCTATATGTGCGACTGCAAAGCAGAGGCAGGGGAAAACACCAGGTTTACTTCAGTAACAGTAACAGTAGCTGAGCCGTCAGCACCCTGGAGAGAGATTTCTATGAATTTCATTGTAGAACTCCCTGAAAGCTCAGGAAATATTTTAATTTGGGTCATGACTCACTTATTCTCCAAGCAGATCCATTTCATCCCTTGCCAAAAAATTCAAAAGGCTAAAGCACTGGCGAAAATGTTCCTGCACCAAATTTACCACTTATATGGAGCACCACAATGCATTACCTCAGATAGAGGGGTCCAGTTCATGTCAACATTCTGGAGAGCTTTTCTAGAAACTGACCAAGGACTCAGTTCTAGTCATCATCTGCAGACAAATGGCGGGATAGAATGAATGAATGAATGAACTCAGTATTGGAACAATACATTTGTTGTTTCATTAGTTACCAACAAGATGATTGGACGGACTTCTTGCCATTTGCTGAAGTAGCCTCAAAAACGCTGTGCACACCAGCATAGGTTTCATGCCATTTCGAGTGACAATGGACAAGACTTTAACCCAATGCCTGAACTACCAGCTCAAGACTGGTAGATCAATCAAAGAGTGGATCAATCAATTAAAAAATACATGGCCCATTGTGCACAGATGCTCAGGCAGCTTATAAAATTCAAACTGACAAAAAGAGAGTAAAGCCTAAACCATTCCACATTGGAGACTGTGTATATTTGTCTACCCTGCTCCTACAGTCCCTGCAACCCTTAAAAAAGTTAGGACCAAAATATATAGGGCCCTTTCCCATAAAAAGAATTATTAACCCAGTCACGGTGGAGTTAGAATTACCAAAGTCATTGAGAAAAGTTCACCCAATGTTCTATTGCAGCCTCCTAAAACTGGAAATGGTTTCACCCCTAAGGCTAGCACCCCCTCCAGTACCTGAAACTATTATGGTGGAGGGAGAACAGCATTTTGAGATTAAGGAAATCCTAGACTCATGCCCACACCAGGGAGCTACCCAATACCTAGTAGCATGGAAAAATCTCCCCGGGGCTCAGTCTGAGTGGGTGCAAAAGAATCATGTAAAAGCCCCTAGATTACTTAAATACTTTCATGACAACTACACTGATAAACCAAAATGAAGGCTTAATCACTATTTCTTATTCCCTCTTTATTATTTTCTCTTCTACAGGTGGATCTTTCCTTCTTTTATGGGGACAGTATGTCAGGTCCCTATCCGAATGCTGCCATTCCAAAAGGGAGAGGGAGCATGCACCATTGTGGATTGAGGATGTTCCTGCATTTTTTCTACTTTCGCTTTGATATATCTGCATGGGAATTAGGGAGGGAGGAAAACCCTCAGGGCATCTGTTTTAACTCCTGCCAGCTAGCAAGGACAAGGTGCTGGTTATCACGTTTTCAGCTTGAAGTTCACACAACAGCTTCATGCCAGTGGATTGGCTCCTGATGGACTGGGAGCATTGGGGTGAGGCTGGAGAGATGGGACTTTTAGCTAAACACTTTTGCGCGAGAACTTCAGATTCCACTTTACTTCACTGCAATCACTTTTCCTCAGTAAAAGATCCTTTTGAAATGATGCCTGTTTCAAGAGTTATGCTTTCCTGAGGGAATAGCTGAGGCAGGACCTTACATGTCCCTTCATGATTTCCAATGTACATTTGACGTGCCTTTATACATTCTAAATAATTTCTCTGGGATCAACAGTCCATCATTTTATAAAAATCATCTTTGAGAGCATAACACAGTGTAAATTTAAGCTTTTTAACCATATATTTCTTAGCCCATTTTATCATAAATTGTTTTAACATGTTTTTACTGTTTCTAATTTCAATAAAGGTTTGTTCATTTTAGCAATTCCATGTCCATCATCAGTACTTAATTGCATTTCAAATTCTGTCTTTGTTCTATGCTATTAATCTTTTTATCCATTTTAAACTTTTCAGATAATTGTAATTGGGAAAACCATTGACAATTATATTGTTCTGCTATTAATTGCTCTTTTGATCCAAGAAGAAACCAGCATGGTTGCACAAAGAACACTCTGATAAACTGAAAAGAAAATGAATAAGTACAAAAAATGGAAAGAGGGACACATAACTAAGGTAAAATACCAACAAATAGCCTGAACATGATGAAGTCAGGAAAGCCAAAGCTCAAAAATGAAGTAAGACTTGCAAAAAATGTCAAAAATAATAAAAAAGTTTCTTTCAACATATAAAAACAAGAAAAAAGTTGAGGAAAAAATTGGTCTACTAATGGGAAGAGATGGCATGGAAGTAACGGGCAGTAGAGAGAAAGCAGAGCTGCTTAATTCATTCTTTGCATCTGTCTTCATGCAAAAAGAAAATATAGCTCAACCTACCAAAAACAGAACTGTAAAAGACAGATTAGGAATACAAATTAAAATAAGCAAGAAAATGGTAACAGAACACCTGTTCGCTCAATAGGACCTGATGGATTTCATCTCAGAGTTCTGAAGGAGTTGGAAGACGTGATCTAGGACCCATAGAACCAGATCTTTCAAAATTCTTGGAGCACTGAAGAGAACTGAAAAAGAGATGATGTGGTTCCCATCTTCAAAAAAAAAAAAGGGGGGGGGAAACCTAGATCCAGGAAACTATAGATCAATCAGCCTGACATCAATATCTGAGAAGATCTTGGAAAAGATAATCAATCAATAGATCTGTGAACACCTTAGAAGCAAGAAATGTTATAACCAGAAACCAACATGCGTTTCTCAAAAACAGATCATGCCAAACAAATCTTATTTCATTCTTTGACAAAGTGACTCAATTAGTGGACCAGCGAAATGCTATGGACATAGTATACTTGTATTTCAGTAAGGCTTTTGACAAAGTAGACCATAACCTATGTCTTAGTAAGCTAGAAAACTATGGGATAGACAGCAGAAGCACCAGATGGATTTGTAACTGCCTGAAAAACCACACTAAATGTGTAGTCCCTAATGGAACTACATCAGAGGTGTCAAACTGCAGCCCATGGGCCGGACACGTCACGACAAAACCGAGCCCACCCCATTGCTGGCAATGGGGGAAAAGTTCCAATACATCGCATGACATCACATGACATCACGAGTTTGACATGTCTGATCTACATGGAGGAAAATAAGTAGTAGGGTACTCTTCAATATCTTTGAAAACACTGTAGATGAGGGAATAGAGGGGAACTCATCAAAATTCCAGACAATACTAAACTGAGATAGGCTCAAGATCCAGATAGATCTCAACAAACTTGAACACTGGGACCTATGTAACAAAATAAAATTCAATGGAGAGAAAAGTAAGATTCTACACTTAGGCAAGAAAAACCAAATGTACAGGTACAGATTAAGTGAAGACTGGCTCAATAGCAGTAACTCTGAAAGGGATCTTTGTGGACAATCACTTAAATATGAGCCAGCAGTGTGCTGCAGGAACCAAAAAAGGCAATACAATTCTAGGCTGTATTAACAAGAGGGATAGAATCAAGATCACATAAGTATTAGTACTGCTTAATAAAGCCTCAGTAAGACCACACTTGGAATACTGCATCCAGTTTTGGTCATCACATAATTAAGAATACATATATATATGTTTTCTGAGGTTTTCTGAGGTTTTCACGGGTGTTTGTATGTAGGTCTTTGGTAATTCGGGTTTTCTCCCATGTAAAATTGAAAGTGTCTTGCCGACGTTTCGACGAAGTCTCATTCGTCATTTTCAGGCTGGTGTCTCTTCGGCCTCGTGCTTCTAGGAGCAATGGTTGCTCCAGAAGCACGAGGCCGAAGAGACACCAGCCTGAAGATGACGAATGAGACTTCGTCGAAACGTCGGCAAGACACTTCCAATTTTACACGGGAGAAAACCCGAATTACCAAAGACCTACATATATATATATGTGTGTGTGTGTGTGTGTTTATATATGTGTGTGTGTATATATGTATGTGTGTGTATATGTGTGTGTATGTGTTTACATATATATATATGTGTGTGTACACATATATACACACACATATATATACACACACACACACACACATATACACACATATATACACACATGCACACACACACATATATAAAATAAAGGTAAAAAAGGATATATGCAGTGTTATCTTCATTTTAGATGTCAAAAGTGTCTCTCTCTCTCTGTCTCTCTCTTCTCTCTCTCTCCCCCCCCCTCCGTCTCTCCCTTTCTCCGATCTTCTGCTCACCTGGCAAGCTGGCTTCAAGCTGTTCTCCAACAAGCTCAGGGGTAGGCAACCTCGGCTCTTTTATGACTCATGGACTTCAACTCCCAGAATTCCTGAGTCAGCCTAGCTGGGCTAGCTAGCTCTCTCCTGCCCTTCCTGCTTCCTGCTTCCTGCAGAGATGCAGCAAAGGGAGAAGCCCCACCCAGTATGCTTGTCGGCTCTTCGGAACAGGGTGAGGCTACTCTCTTTTTTACTTACACAGAGAGAGAGAGAGAGAGAGGGAGGGAGGGAGGGAGGGAGAGAGAGGAGGAGAGAGAGAGAGAGAGAGAGGGAGGGAGGGAGGGAGAGAGAGAGAGAGAAGCAAGCTCTGTCTCTGTCTCTCTCTGCAAATGGCAGAGGAGGCTGGGAGCTGCAGGGGAAGGCTCAAAGAGCCACATGCGGCTCCAGAGCTGCAGGTTGCCGAACTGTGACATATACCATCTCAGACAGGTGAATGTCCACTCTCCTCTTGAAAATCTCCAGTGATGGAGCACCCACGATCTCTGGGGGCAAGCTGTTTCACTGGTTGATTGTCCTCACTGTCGGGAAATTTCTTCTTAATTCCAGGTTGCTTCTCTCTTTGATCAGTTTCCAACCTTTGTTTCTCGTCCTTTCCTCTGGTGCTTTGGTGAACAACCTGGCCCCCTCTGCCTTGAGGCAGCCCCTTAGATACTGGAACACTGCTATCATGTCTCCCCTATTTCTTCTTTTCTTTAGATTAGCCAAACCCAAGTCCCATAGCCGTTCCTCATATGTTTTAGTCTCCAGGCCTTTGATCAGTTTAGTTGCTCTTCTCTGATTTTTTTCCAAACTCTCAACATCTTTTTTGTGATATGATGACGAAAATTGGATGCAGTATTCCAGGTATGGGTTTTATAAAGCGGTACTAATACTTTGTGTGATCTTGATTCTATGCCTCTGTTTATACAACCCAGGATTGTATTAGCTTTTTTGGTTGCTGCTGCACACTGTTGGCTCATAGTCAAGTGAGTGTCCACTAGGACTCCAAGCTCCCTCTCATAGTTATTGTTTTTGAGCCAGGTCTTGCCCAATCTGTACTTGTACCTTTGATTTTTCCTGCCTAAATGTAAAACTTTGCTTTTCTCCACATTGAAACTCATTTTATTCGATAGGGCCCATTGTTCAAGTTTGTCAAGATCTTTTTGGATCCCAAGTTTGTCTTCTGGGGTGTTGGCTACTCCTGTCAGTTTGGTGTCATCTGCAAATCTGATGAGATCCCTTCTATTCCCTCATCTAGGTCATTTATGAAGATATTGAAGAGTACTGGGCCTAAGACAGAACCTTGTGGTACCCCACTGCTTACTTCACTCCATGTGGATGTGGTGTCATTGAGGACTACTTGTTGAATAGAATAGAATAGAATAGAATAGAATAGAATAGAATAGAATAGAATAGAATAGAACAGAATAGAACAGAACAGAACAGAACAGAACAGAACAGAGCTGGAAGGGACCTTGGAAGTCTTCTAATCCAGCCCCCTGCTCAAGCAGGAGGACCTATACCATCTCAGACAGGTGATTGTCCAGTCTCTTTTTAAAAATTTCCAGCAATGGAGTGCCCATGATTTCTGGGGGTAAGCTGTTCCACTGGTTGATTGTCCTCACTGTCAGGACGTTTCTCCTTAATTCCAGGTTGCTTCTCTCTTTGATCAGCTTCCAACCATTGTGTAAGGACCCACCTCAATTTACATCTTAAGAAGACAGAACTCTTGGAACGTTTCTTCCAACAGGAATCTTTATTAAGAAAAACTGACTGAAGGCATGCTAGACAGGATCTGAGGGACCCCCCTGACCATTCAATGTTTTAAAGTGTTCCCAGGCAGCCCCACTCCACACTCCTTCCGGTCAATTCAAATTGGCAGATGGTTGGGTGTTAAATCCATCGGAATCCCAAACATTGCAATCTTCCCCCCCTTTTTCCTTGCTGCCGGTAAAAGGAGGCTTCATAGGAAGTGAGATCAAAGGCTGATGGCCGCATTGTTATGGTTAGTACTCTTGAAGGGAATCCACAGAGGATATTTCTTTGTAGTTGATAGTAGGAATGTCAGTCATAAACACCCGTGTTTACTCTCCCCCCCTTTGTAGTATGACAGAATCCAGAAGAGAGTAAGAACTGGGTTTTCTCAGAGTAGATAGCTAGAAATAAAATATAATTGGATTCTGTCCTTCCCTCTGGTGCTCTGGTGAACAACCTGAGCCTCTCTTCTTTGTGGCAGCCCCTCAGATACTGGAATACTGCTATCATGTCTGCCCTATGTCTTCTTTTCTTTAGACTGGCCAAACCCAAATTTGTTTTGGTCTCCAGGCCCTTGATCATCTTAGTTGCTCTTCTCTGAATTTTTTCCAGACTCTCAACATCTTTTTTGTGATATGGTGACCAAAATTGGCTGCAGTATTCGAGGTGTGGTCTTACTAGGGCTTTATAAACCAGGTCTCGGCCAATCTGTATTTGTTCCTTTGGTTTTTCCTACCTAAGTCTAAAACTTTGCTTTTCTCCACATTGAAACTCATTTTGTTGGATAGGGCCCATTGTTTGAGTTTGTCAATATCTTTTTGGATCCTGAGTTTGTCTTCTGGGGTGTTGGCTACTCCTTTCAGTTTGGTGTCAACTGCGAATTTAATGAGTTCCCCTTCAATTCCCTCATCTAAGTCATTTATGAAGATATTGAAGAATACTGGGCCTAAGATGGAACCTTGTAGCACCCCACTGCTTACTTCTCTTCCTGTGGATGTAGTGTCATTGAGGACTACTCGTTGAGTATGGTTTGTCAGCCAGCTACAGATCCATGTGGTGGTGATGTTGTCTATTCTACCTTTTTCTATCTTACCAAGGAGTAGGTTGTGGTCTACTTTGTCAAATGCCTTACTGAAATCTAGGTATACTACGTCCACTGCGTTTTGCTGGTCTACTAGTTTAGTCACTTTATCGAAGAATGAGATCAGATTGGTCTGGCATGATCTGTTTTTAACAAACCCGTGCTGGCTGCTAGTTATGATTTTTTTTGTTTCTAGTTGTTCGCAGATCTATTTTTTGATTATCTTTTCTAGGATTATCTTTTCCCAGGTATTGATGTTAAACTGATTGGTCTGTAGTTTCCTGGGTCCGTTTTCCCCCCCTTTCTTGAAAATGGGGACAACATCAGCCCTTTTCCAATCCTTGGGTACTTCCCCAGTGCTCCAGGATTTGTGAAAGATGTGGTCCAACAGTTCTGAAATAACATCTGCCAGTCTTTCAGAAATCTGGGATGGAATCTGTTGGGTCCTGGTGATTAGTATTTGTCATGATTGGATAGGTGTTCTCTTACCATTTTCTTGCTTATTTTGATTTTTGTTTCTAGTATGTCTTTTGCAGTGGTTTTTTTTGGTGTGTTGGGCTATGGTTTCTTTTTGTATGAAGACTGATGCAAAATATGAGTTAAGCAGCTCAGCTTTCTCCCTATTGCCTGTAATTTCCTTGCCATCTTCTCTCTTTAGTGGGTCTACAGTTTCCTTGACTTTTTTCTTGTTGTTAATGTGTTGGAAGAAACTTTTTTTATTATCCTTGATTTCTGTTGCAAGTCTTTGTTCATTCTGAGCCTTTGCTTTCCTGACTTCTTCTTTGCATGTTCTGGCTGTCTGCTGATAATCGGCCTTGGTTATGTGCCTCTCTTTCCATTTTTTGTATTTGTCCTTTTTGTCTTTTAGTTTGTTAATGAGATCTTTGTGCAGCCATGCTGGTTTCTTCTTGAATTTCTTGTTTTTCTTTCTCAATGGTATTGTGCTGATATGGGCTTTTGGAATCATGTTTTTCAGGGTTTCCCATGCTTCTTGGGATGTTTTCCCCTTTAGGATTTTCATCCATGGGATCTTTCCTAGGTTCTCTCTGAGCTTGTCAAAGTCGGCTCTTTTGAAGTTTAGGACATTGGTTGGATTGTTTTCTATTGCTAGTGTTTTAGATATATTAGAAAATATTGAAATACCAGATTCTTCCACAGAATCACTATGGGTAACAATATCTATCCACAAATGTGTACAAATTGGATCTAGGGATATATTATTGCATATCTGATCAAAATTATGATGGTGATCTTAAGGAGAAAAATCAGGAAAGTATGCAAAGGACAATTTACTGCCATAATAGAAGACTAATTGTTTTTACATAATCTGAGTATAATCCCAATCAGGGAGATTATAGTGCCAGTTTGGTGTGGTTGTTAAGCAAATACCAAAAAACCAGGAGACTTTGAGTCCTAGTCCTCCTTTAACCATGAAGCCAGTTAACTGATCTTGGGCAGTCACTCACTCACAGCCCTAGGAAGTACACAATAGCAAACCACTTCCAAAATTGTGTCAAGAAGACTGCAGGCACTAGTCTAAGTAATCTCCCGGAATCAATACTGCCTTAAAGGTATACACAAAAGATTGATAGATGATAAATAGATTACCTAATGATTGTGCCTCAGAATAGTAGCTATGAGAATTGATCAGAGGATGTCAATTCTACATTTAAACCTAAGTGATAAGTATAATTTGTAAGTGTGACCATAATACTACTGCTAGTGTTGTTCAGTTAGTTCTTTTAAGTTCTTTATGACCTGATGGCCATCTTTTTACCGTGATTGTCAGATTAATTTACATTTTTACTTCTTTTCCTAGGTTCATTGAGTTGGCTTTCTGTTGAAAATTTTTTAGAACATAGAATCATAGGGATCTTGGAGGTCTTCTAGTCCAACTCCTTGGCCAAAACAGAAGACTTTATATCACTGCAGACAAATGGTTGCCCAATGTTTTCTTGAAAACCGCCAGTGATAGAGCACCCCCAAGTCCGGGAGGCAAGCTGTTTCATTGATCAATCATTCTCACTATCAGGAAATTTCTCCTTAATTCCAGGTTGGATCTCTCTTTAACAAACTTCTTACTCATTGCTTCTTGTCTTGCCATCAGGTGTTTTGGAAAATAAGTCACAAAACTCTACTTTGTGAATGTTATAATTCAGATTATTTTATATAATCAGAAAACCTGCTTTTGCCCTTTCTTCTTTCACTTTCAATATGAGATTTCAGCAATCAAGCTAGTATCATCAGCATATTTTAAATTTTAATTCTAATTTCTATATTTTATCTTCCAGAATTTCTTATTGTTTATTCTGCATATGTTAAAAAATGACTGATGCAAACATCTCCCCTATTAGGAGATGTTTGACAAAGGTTCAGAATGCTCATTATTATCCACCACTAAAATAAAAACATGCTATCCTATACCTGGGAATTAAGAGAAGTATAAAGGAACACATAATCTGTATTCAATATATACTACATAATCAATATTTTATTATTGCCTTTTTTGCTCATAGAGTTAACATAGAAACTTAGAATAAAGCCGCAGTCTGTGATGATCTTTCACTAATATGAACATTATTTTGCAAGAAGCTATAAAATCTGCTGGTGAAACCAGTGAAGATAAGTGACTACCTAATATATCTGTATTCCATTATCTTTTATTTAAATGCTACTACAGCTGAAAAATAACATAATTTTGCAAAATATTGACAACTGCCACAAAATAAGACTGCATTTAAAGGAAATGATGCAGATGAATCTATTTTAATGAATATGTTCAGAAGATGCACAAATATAATTCTTCTTTATTCTTTTTGCCTGATTAAACTAAGAGAATAAGTGCAGAACTCTCTTTTATGTGGTTGAATAACATCCAGCACTACCTTTTCCCATACACCATCCCTTTTTCTAAATTGTAATTATTCAGCAGACTTGGAAAGATGAACTTTCATTAACAATTAAGCTAGTTCAAAATATTTTCATTTTCTTCTTACATTTTCAGATCTAATCTAGTTAAGTTGCATTGGCACAATCTGAAGTCATCTGCATTTTCATTTAAAAGAACTATGTACATTAAGATGCAGAATCAGTATGATAGCAATGATCAGGTTCCTAAAAAAATAACTAAAAAAATAAAGTTAAAACTAGAAGACTCTATGGACATACTTTGAATGAAATTGAAGTATGAAATAGTGAAACTGGCTACTTCTACAAATATAAATTCATTTTAAATACTGCATATATTTTTTTGCTGGTTTAATCAGTGTTGATTTTTCCATGAATGGGATTATGAAATGTCAGCAATGTTTCAGATGCTGTATTGGGGTCAGGAGATTTAGATTCCAATATATCCTTAGTCACAGAAACTTTCTGAGTGACTTGGGCCAGTCACTCTCTCATAGCTCAACGAATAGAATAGAATAGAATAGAATAGAATAGAATAGAATAGAATAGAATAGAATAGAATAGAATAGAATAGAATAGAATAGAATAGAATTGTCAGAATCCAATTATATTTTATTTCTAACTAATCTACTCTGGGAAAACCCAATTCTTAATCTCTTTTGGATTCTGTCATACTACAAAAGGGGGGGGGGAGTAAACACGAGTGTTTACTATCAACTACAAAGAAACATCCTCTGTGGATTCCCTCTCTGGAGTACTAATCATAACAATACGGCAATCAGCCTTTGATCTCACTCCCTATGAAGCTTCCTTTTACCGGCAGCAAGGGAAAAGGGGGAGAAGATTGCAACGTTTGGGATCCGATGGATTTAACACCCAGCCATCTGCCAATTTGGATTGACTGGAAGGAATGTGGGGTGGGACTGCTTGGGAACACTTTAAAACATTGAATGATCAGGGGGGTCCCCCAGATCCTGTCTAGCACGCCTTCAGTCAGTTTTTCTTAATAAAGATTCCTGTTGGAAAACCCGTTCCAAGAGTTCTGTCTTCTTAGGGTCCTTACATTAGACAGGATCTGCAAAATTAGTCAACCTGGAAGGAAGAACTTTGCCGGGGGACTTTGCAAAAATTACCATGTCAGACGATGAAGCAGGGAACGGGGAAAGCCCCCCGGAGAGGGAGCCGTTGCCCCGATTGGAAACCTGCCAAATATCCGGATCTGAAGGGTCAGATTCCTCAAGACAAGAGGTGGTGGAGACGCGTAACCACAAGCCTCGGTGGTCAATGGGAGTTGGAAAGAAAGGCGAGTGGGAAAAGAAATCAAGAAAGGTGACCCTGAGACGGGGGGCCAACCAACCAGGATGGAAGCAGGAGATGGAGAGATCCCTGCACACAAGCAAAGATGAAGGAAGCTGGGCACAGCACTCAAACTGGATCTTAGAGAAAGCTATCAACTTGATGAAGAGGACCCTCAGCTCCCTAGGAGAGGAGAACCTTGAGCCCATGGCCGCACCAACTCCTGGAGCCACAACTGGAGAGACACTGAGGGGGAATTGGAACCTGCAGCCCCGGGGACATCCGCTGATCCAGTAGTCCCCACCCCCCGCCAACCTGCAGATGGCAATCCAGATGGAAGACAATACCGACGAAGAAGGCACCGATCCATTCAAAGACTTCTGCCGTTGGATGCGAAATTCAAGGGGGAGCCGACACGCTTGGGGTTTTTCCGAACCCAAGTCCTTGGCTACATGGAGGAACACGGGCGGCACATCCCTAGCGACAAAGCCCGTATCGGGATCGTGCAATCTGCTCTGGATGGACTGGCCGCCGATTGGGTGGTGAATTTACATGATTCCAATACCCCAGAGCTCAATGACTTCAACCGTTTCATGTCCTCTCTGAGAAGGCAATTTGAAGACCACCTGGCTGATCGCAAAGCACGCGAAAGAATCAAAACGATGAGGCAAGGCAGACGGCCAGTAGCCGAATATACGCAAGAATTCCGTACCATTGCCAGCAAGCTGAACTGGCTGGAAGACATCATCCTTAGCCATTTCAAAGATGGTCTGAATTACGACCTATATGACGCTTGCCTGCCCCGGGGGGACCCACACCAACTCGACGAATGGTACGTCCTGGCAGAGGAAGCAGATATTGACCTACTGATGAGGCACCGCCGAGGAAAACAATGGAGCCGCTCACCGCCTGAACCGACACGCGAACCAGCGAAGCCATCGGCTATGGCCAAGAAACCAATGGGCTGTTTCAAATGCAGGAGAGAGGGGCATCGGGCTGTAGAATGCCACTCGAAAGCCCCCCAGCACAACCCAGACAGACCACCGGCCAGCAAATCTGGGAAGTCCCCAGCTAAGTCAAAAGAATCTGCCATGAGAGGGATAGAGGCTGTGGAATCCCCTACCTCCGCCCATCGTGGGGAAAGAGCCCCAGCCTACACCGCAGGGCTGGTGGACGCCCCAGATGACAGCTCGGAGGGCGAACCACTGGTAAGTGGATCCATCCCACCCATCCTCAAGACAGTGACTATATTAGCCCCCTCCATGCCCGAAGCTGTCAAAGTGAAAGCCTTAATAGACTCTGGCTGCACCCGCTGCCTAATTAGCCCGACCCTAGTGGGAAATCTGGGCATTCCAGTGAGGAGGTTGGAACAACCAATCTCATTTGGCCAGTTAGATGGGTCCATAGCAGGGGGGGTGCCAGCTACCCTAGCCACGTTACCAATCCACCTATCCCTGGGAAATCATGAGGAAGACATAACGTTTGTAGTGACCCCAGGCATGGAATGCCCGATGATCCTAGGGCTGGAATGGTTAACAAAATGGAATCCCTGGGTAAATTGGAGGACGAAAGAAATCAATTTCCTGAAAGAGGACCCTACAGGCTTAAAACCCCAAGGGGATCTATCAAAATTAAAAACAGAAATAGCATCCATGGGTGAAGAAAAGGGGCTACCAGAAATACCAGAGGAATGCAGAGACCTGGCTGAAGTTTTCAGTGAGGAGAGGGCGGATGAGCTTCCCCCCCACCGACCCACGGACTGTGCCATAGAAATCAAGCCCGGGGCAAAACTCCCAAAGCCCAGATTATACTCCATGAGCCCAAAGGAGAAGGAGGAAATGGAGAGATTTATAAAGAAAAACCTAGAAAGGGGGTTCATTGAATCAGCCAAACCTAAGGTGGCCGCTCCGGTCCTCTTTAGAGAGAAGAAGGACGGCTCTCTACGTTTATGCGTAGACTACTGGCTTCTTAATGCAATCAGTGAAAGCAACCTATACCCCCTACCCCTCATGAAGGACATGTTATTACACCTCTCAAAAGGAAAGATTTTTACTAAACTAGATCTAAGGGAAGTATATTACCGCGTGAGAATTAGGGAAGGAGATGAATGGAAAACCGCATTTAATTGCCCAATGGGGTGCTACAAATTCAAAGTTTTGCCTTTTGGATTACAAGGGGCCCCCACAGTATTTATGCAATTAATCAATGAGGTACTAAGGGAGCACCTATTTAAGGGGGTCCTGGTTTATTTAGACAACATCCTTATCTTCACTGAATCAGAAGAGGAACATGTCAACCTAGTCAGAGCGGTTTTAAAGAAACTGCGAGCCGCCCACCTATATGCCAAATTATCAAAATGTGAATTTCACCAGGAAAAAATAGACTACCTAGGTTACCGCATGTCCCCACTAGGCATTGAAATGGACCCAGAAAAGGTCAGGGCAGTATTAGAATGGGCACCACCTCGCACAAGAAAGCAACTGCAAAGTTTCCTGGGTTTCGCAAACTTTTACCGCCAATTCATCCCCTCATTTGCCCAGATAGCCCTGCCCCTCACGAGCTTACTAAAAACGAAGGGAGAATCCTCAGTGAAACCTAGCCAGCCACTAAAATGGACAATGGAATGCCAAGCGGCATTTGAGAGATTAAAGAGGCTTTTTTCTGCCGAACCAGTACTGAGGCACCCAGACATGGACAAACCCTTCGTAATACAGACGGATGCAAGTGATGTGGCAGTGGGGGCTGTACTATTACAAGAAAATGATGAAGGAATGTTGCAACCCTGCGCGTATACGTCTAGGAAACTCACTGAAACGGAACAGCGCTGGCCCGTGTGGGAGAAAGAGGCATATGGGATACGTTGGTCATTACTTACATGGCACCAATTCCTTGAAGGCAATAAAATCCCTTTCCAGGTGTGGACAGACCACAAAAATTTGGAAGCCTTGAAAACACCCAGAAAATTCAACCCCAAGCAAGCCCGCTGGTCTCAGCATTTTCACCAATTCAATGTTAGGCTCAAGCATTTGCCGGGGGGGAAAAACTTTCTGGCAGATGCATTATCTCGCATGCCCCAATATAACAGCACGCGATCCACTGACTCTAAACCGATCATGGGAGAATCACAACTGGCAGTGCCAGTGACTACCAGAGCCCAAGTTAAATTAAAACCACAGCTGGATAGCCAGACCGGAATTGAATTCCGGAAAAGTTTGGAAACAGATGAATGGTTCCAGAAAAATAAACACGTGTGCACAATGAAAGACGGACTACCTTGGGTGGGGGAGAAGTTATATATACCGACCACCCAAAGGATCACATTCATGCAACTTTGCCATGACACAAAATCAGCAGGGCATTTTGGATTTGTAAAAACATTGCACTTAATTAAACGGCAATTTTGGTGGCCATCCATGAAAAAAGACATAGAAAGTTACGTGGCCAGCTGCCCAAAGTGTGCAATGGCAAAAAGGCTGCAAGGGAAATCACCAGGACTGTTACAAACAGTGGCAAATCCCTCAGCCCCCTGGAGGGAAATAGCCATGGATTTTATGGTGGAATTACCAGAAAGCAATGGGAATACTGTCATTTGGACGGTCACGGACCTATTTTCCAAACAGGTTCACTTTATTCCTTGCCAAAAGATCCCCACTGCAAAAGCTTTAGCAAAACTTTTCGTGCAACATATTTACAGATTGCATGGGGCACCCCAATGCATCATATCTGATAGGGGAGTGCAATTTACATCTGCATTTTGGAAGGAATTTCTATCCCTTTTAGGGACCACCCAGGGACTGACGTCTAGCCATCATCCTCAGGGAAATGGTCAATCAGAAAAATGTAATGGAGTACTTGAGCAATATTTAAGATGTTTTCTAAATTTCCAGCAGTCAGATTGGACAGACCTGTTGCCTTTCACAGAGGTTGCCTACAATAATGCAGTCCACTCCAGCACAGGTTACACTCCTTTTCAAATAGCTACCGGCCAAAGTTTCAACCCCATGCCAGAACTAACCCCAAATGAACCAGAAATCCCATCACTGAAAGAATGGATGGAACAATTACGAAACACCTGGCCAATAGTTAGAAAAGCTCTAGAGGAAGCTAGGCAAGCATACAAAGCACAAGCAGATAAGAAAAGGGTGGAGGCCACACCATTCATTATAGGAGAAATGATGTATTTGTTTACAAAATACTTAAAATCCATACAACCCTGTAAAAAACTTGGACCAAAATATATAGGGCCTTTTCCAATTAAAAGAATCATAAACCCAGTAACAGTAGAATTAGAATTATCCAAGAACCTTAGGCAAATACACCCAATTTTCCACTGCAGTTTGCTGAAAAGAGAACAACAGTCACCCTTACGGCCAAAAATCTCCCCCCCACCAATACCAATCATGATAAAAGGCGAACAACACTTCGAAATAAGGGAAATCCTGGACTCTAGAAAATATCATGGGTCAACTCAATACCTAGTAGCATTGAAGCACCTCCCCGCCTCTCACAACGAGTGGGTCCATAAACATCATGTCAAAGCCCCGAAGCTTTTAAAGAAGTTCCATACAGAGTATCCTAACAAGCCAGACTAACTTTTATACCTGTTTTGTTTTCTCTACAGGTGGACCTCTCTTATTTTTAAGGGGAGCCGGATGTCAGAATCCAATTATATTTTATTTCTAACTAATCTACTCTGGGAAAACCCAATTCTTATTCTCTTTTGGATTCTGTCATACTACAAAAGGGGGGGGGAAGTAAACACGGGTGTCAACTACAAAGAAACATCCTCTGTGGATTCCCTCTCTGGAGTACTAACCATAACAATACGGCAATCAGCCTTTGATCTCACTCCCTATGAAGCTTCCTTTTACCGGCAGCAAGGGAAAAGGGGGGGAAGATTGCAACGTTTGGGATCCGATGGATTTAACACCCAGCCATCTGCCAATTTGGATTGACCGGAAGGAATGTGGGGTGGGACTGCTTGGGAACACTTTAAAACATTGAATGATCAGGGGGGTCCCCCAGATCCTGTCTAGCATGCCTTCAGTCAGTTTTTCTTAATAAAGATTCCTGTTGGAAAACCCGTTCCAAGAGTTCTGTCTTCTTAAGATGTAAATTGAGGTGGGTCCTTACAAGAATAGAATATAGAATAGAATAGAATAGAATAGAATAGAATAGAATAGAATAGAATAGAATAGAATAGAATAGAATAGAATAGAATAGAATAGAATAGAATAGAATAGAATAGAATAGAATAGACTCCAAGCTCCCTCTCATAGTTATTGTTTTTGAGCCAAGTCTTGCCCAATCTGTACTTGTACTTGTACCTTTGATTTTTCCTGCCTAAATGTAAAAGTTTGCTTTTCTCCACATTGAAACTCATTTTATTCGATAGGGCCCATTGTTCAAGTTTGTCAAGATCTTTTTGGATCCCAAGTTTGTCTTCTTGTTGGCTACTCCTGTCAGTTTGGTGTCATCTGCAAATTTGATGAGATCCCTTCTATTCCCTCATCTAAGTCATTTATGAAGATATTGAAGAGTACTGGGCCTAAGACAGAACCTTGTGCTACCCCACTGCTTACTTCTCTCCATGTGGATGTGGTGTCATTGAGGACTACTTGTTGAATAGAATAGAATAGAATAGAATAGAATAGAATAGAATAGAATAGAATAGAATAGAATAGAATAGAATAGAATAGAATAGAATAGAATAGAATAGAATAGAATAGAATAGAATAGAATAGAATAGAATAGAATAGAATAGAATAGAATAGAAGCTGGAAGGGACATTGGAGGTCTTCTAGCCCAGTCCCCTGCTCAAGGAGAAGAACCTATACCATCTCAGACAGGTGATTGTCTAGTCTCTTCTTAAAAATCTCCAGTGATGGAGCATCCACGATTTCTGGAGGCAAGCTGTTCCACTGGTTGATTGTCCTCACAGTCAGAAAGTTTCTCCTTAAATTTTCATCCACAACAATTCCTGTAGGTGCCTTGTGGCCATCTATAAATGTGGAAAGAAAGGAAAGAAAGAGATAAAGAGAGAGAGAGAAAGAAAGAGATAAAGAAGAAAGAGAGAGTAAAAAGAAAGAGAGAAAGAAAGAGTAAGAGAAAGAGTAAGAGAAAGAAAGAGAAACATCACCCTTTTTACCTGAGTTAGAAAATAATGATTAAACAAATGTTTAAGATAAAGTATTTATAATTGAATATATTGAAATTATTTTTTCTCTTCTGTGACAACAACTTCAACAGGCAAAGGCCAGAAATGCTTCCATAAAGGTTGCTTTCTTGAGCCAATCAGCATTTTCCTATAGGGGAATGCCAGAACAAATAGTTAGCCAGGACCCTGTTTCTAATCAGCCTTTCTTTTGGTTATTTTTCACAGCAATTGGAAAGAGATGAAAAAGGAATTTCTACAAATGAGATGCATTGGAGGAAATGCTGCAGAATTTACCACTATTTTCTCTGGATCTTTGTGTTAAAATAGCTGCACCAGTTATTTATTTAGGGTTCAACTCATGGTGCTTGTCTTATAGGACTGAAGCCCAGATTACCTACTGGCCACCTATATGCATAAGGCTCCCCTTCTCAAATCTTTACTGGAACATCATTCTCAGATCCCATCATAGATCTCCCATGGTTATGGGAGAATTAATTGTTTTGCACCAACAATTAATTCTCCCATAACCATGGTGAGGCCAGAAATAAATTGCTATTGGAACTAAAGCAGGTAACCATCTTCACAATACTTCTTCACATATGTTTACTGCTTCTTTTCTATTGCCCAATGCCTTAGGTACCCAGTTGTTGTTAAAATAATTGCCATTGCAAAAGGTTTTCAAAGTGAAGTGGTCTGATGGAAAAGGCTATAGATTTTGCTATATATGTGTATAGATCTTGCCATAAATGACAAGTCTCTTATTTCTAAATTACTGTAACAATTTTGAATAATCTGCCAGCAGATGGAGGCATTTTCTCAAATAAATGCCTTCAGGCAGTTACAGGTGCCTGTTAATGTTAAAAGTGCTCTAGTTATTTCTATTCTCTACTCTGGAAAAAAGATAGAGGGGTGCACAAATGAGTGGACTAAAAGAAAAAGAAAGAAAGAAAGAAATAGAATCAATATGTTTGTGCACCTGCAGAAACAGGAAGCACATCCAAGAAAATTAAGAAGTGAGATTAGTGTTACAGAACTTGATGGAACATTTCAAATTTCTGTCAGACTTAAAAGGACATGCTATACCTGCAGCTCTTAAAAACACAGATTCTTAAACATTTGTAATTAGCATTGGTTTGAAAACTATGAGTCTGAAGAATCAGATGAGTGCATTTAATAGCAATAGCACTTAGACTTATATACAGCCTCATAGGGCTTTACAACACTCTCTAAGTGGTTTACAGATTCAGCATATTGCCCCTAACAATCTGGGTCTTCATTTTACAGACCTCAGAAGGATGGAAGACTGAGTCAACCTTGACTCAGGCATAACTTGCTTTAGATTCCTCCTATCTTTAGGAGTAATTTTTTACTAGCTGAAAAAACCTTCAAGGAAAAGGAAATGACTTTGAAACACATGCTGCCCCTTGTCATTCATATTAATTTTTTAATGACTTGGAACTGATACAACTAAACTATTTTGCAGGGATGGAGGAAGTAAGCATCTGAAACTAGATACAGTGATGCCAAAATAGCAAAATGTGTGGTGATGTCACGACTCAGGACCCATTCTTTTTTACCTACATTATGTCACACATCACATGCAAATGTACAAGGGGCAGAATTGGTGCTATTAATACATAGTTTAAGGGAGATTCATAATTTAATCACCTAGACAGAAACAACAAGAAAAGCATCAGGCTGAAATTGCAATCAGAAAGCTTTCAGTGAGTGTTCACAAGGCTTTCCATTCTAGAACAGGGGTGTCAAACTGTCGGCCCATGGGCTGGATGTGTCATGCCAAAACCACGCCGACCCCATTGCCAGCAATTGAAAAAAAAGTCACAATACATCGCGACACATAATGTGACATTGCAAGTTTGACACCCCTGTTCTAGAATATAGGCCATGGATGATGAGAGCATTGCCAGAACACATAGTGGCCAGCTGAGTGCAGCATTTGCCTGTAATGAAATGAAGCAGATTCCAGCAGAGAATGGTAAACATTGTAGGTGGGAATTATTGGTGACTGGGAGCAGGTGGAGAAAGTTCCTACTCTTCAGGAATGATGAGTGGGCATCATTTACACTTTGTTGGGCAGCTGGTTATGTCCTTAGAAGTCAGCAGTTGGAACTACTACACTTCTGCTCCTGCAAAAAAGATTCTTGTTTGAATTATTTCAGAATCCCTATTATATATAAAAGATGAAAAACATACTGTATTTGGATATAAATTGTTGGAAAAAATAAAATGAGGGAATTATTATCTTCATGCCCTTCTAATAATTTCCCATGAGCAGCTGATTTAATTTGAGCCTCTACATTTATTTGCAAGCTTTTTAGATTCCATTGTATTGCAGATGATATGACTTACAGAAGCAGTTGTCCCTTCAACCTGCACATTGAATGGCAATTTATCTTACAATTTCTGCAGAGCAAACAAGCTGGTATTTAGCATCATGGCAGGCATATAATTCTTTCCCTTTTTCCTACTCCTTGATCAGTTGACAGCTCTTCAGGGAACATCCACAAATACTTACAGATGAATCATGAGCACCCAATGAATCTCCCATCTTATTTAGCATAAGAATTCCTATGCAAAGTAATACTTAAACATTCATTTAATATTCTTGGAGGCATAATATGAATCCAATATAACTGCTTCTGCAGAACATATTTTGGATGGATATTTTGGCAGACAATATTGGTTAAAACTGTACAAAATCATGCATATTCACAGAAAAAACCTTACTCGATAATCTTCCTCTTTGTATGTCCCAAAGGTGCTTTTTCAAGAGGCAAATGGACTTTCTTGTTTTTCTTTGAAGATGTTTTGCTTCTTATCCAAGAAGCTTCTTCAGCTCTGAAGAAGCTTCTTGGATGAGAAGCAAAACGTCTTCAAAGAAAAACAAGAAAGTCCAGTTGCCTTTTGAAAAAGCACTTTTGGGACAACCATGACCTGGATGGCTTAGAATCTCCATAGACTTCCTCTTTGTATGTTAGAATTTTTTAAGTGGGTCACTTGGGGATAAAATAGTGAGGTTCCAGAAGACATGCTTTGACATTTCCTTTGTGATTGACACTTCTTTTCTGGTCCTAATATTTCAATTGTAAGAAACGTCCCTGCCAAAAGTTTTTGTTCAAAAAACTTAATACAAGAATATTAAATACATATTTTAGTTGATTTGCTTAGTGTAAGAGTTGTGTTAATGAAAAGATAGCTCAGGTAATTAATGACCATTTTACCATTGACTGCTAAACATTATGTGACTGTAGTATCTTTTCATATCATCAACAGTATCACTTTACAGAATAACAGAATTGAAAGGGACTTGGAGATCTTCTAGTCCAATCCGCTGCTCAAGCAGGAGACCCTAGATCATTTCAGACAAATGGCTATCCAGTCTGTTTTTAAAAGTCTCCAGTGATGGAGCACCTACTACGTCTGAAGGAAAGCTATTACACAGGTTTATTCTCATTGTCAGAGGATATTTCTCCTTAGTTCAGAGTTGCTTCTCTTCTTGATTAGTTTCAAATCATTGCTTCTTGTCTTGCCTTCTGGTGCTTTGGAAAATAGATTGATCCCCTCTTCTTTGTGGCAGCCCTTCAAATATTGGAACTCTGCTTTTCTCTACATTACTATTCTCTACACTTGTTTCTCTACATTAATCTACATTGCATTTAATTACTCTAATACATTACTACATTGCATTTAAATACTCATTTCTCTACATTATATTTTGTCTACATACTTTTCTCTACATATTCTATCTTTTTCCAGCTTTCTAGTTAACTCTGATGCATTCCTTTTCTTTCAACAATCAGTTTTCACATAAACTTTTTATAGGGTTCTCTGTCTGGAAGCACTTACAGGAATAGGTAAAATAACAGCTAGTTGATACACAAAGTTTAACTTTCAAAGCTTCTTCTAGTAGTACAGGAAATAGTATCACATGGCTCATTTTTGCACTCAAGTTCTGTTATAAGCAGCAGAGTCTGCAGACCAACAAAACTGGCAAGAGATTAGGTGGCTGCTTAAGTGCATCTTAAATATTCCATTTCAAATAAAAGGTGTAAACAATGCTTTTTTAATAAAATATTAAGTTATTGATTAATCACTGAACCAATCTATCCTAGCCTGTTAGAAACAGAGGTGGAATATAAAAGTTTATAATAAAAAAAATCCTCAGGCTTACATCTAAACACATTTTGTAGCAACCTTAAGTGGATAGTACACAGATAAAAGACACATAGGAATTTAGGGGGGGGGGAGCTATAATTAATATATTTATTCCAAACTAGGCAAGCTTCCAAAATATATAAGCCACAGTATGTGTGTGGAAATCACGTTCTTTTGAAAAGCAACATTTTTTTCATTGTAAAGGAAATTAGGCAAGCAGTTTCTTTAGGAGAAGCAGAAGCAGAGGGAAAGCTGTTAGGTTATTTTGTGTTTCTGTCTCTTTCGTCTAGATCCTGGAGAACGTGACAAATAGGGTGTAAAAAGTTCTTCCCTATTTTCTGGAAATCCCACCCCTTCTCCCCATAGTTTATCTGCGGTTTCTCTTTTACCTATTGGCATTTGTCCTTTTTTTAAAAAAAACCTTTTATTTGCTTTAATGCAAGAAAATTAAATCCCATATTCAATAGATAAGGTGAGTCTCTGTCCCCTATTAATAAAGAAAACTATGGAGTTCATTTTATAGTGGTACAGTTATCTTGAATGCAACCATGGAAAATATAAAGGACGGCAAAGCAAAGTATCAGTGGCCCAACTTGGATTAGCAGATAGATAGTTGGTCACCCATTTATGAAACCTTACATTCCTTAAGGTTGCTATGTACAGATAAAATGGGCTGAATGGCCTTGCAAAAAGTTTCTGGGATACATTTTCAAAGTAGAGAGATGCCCATATGCCTACTATGCCAGGACTTAGTACCACTTGTAAAATATATCTTCAAGCAAAAATAGAAATAAAACTATTTAAAAGTTAAATCATAATTCCATACTACTGTACATTTGTTTAGAATGGCTAATATAAGGAAAAGCAACTTCTATTGCATATGAGATATTAATTTTCCACCCAATTCTCTGCCACTCTAATTTTGCTTGAGTTCTCTACAGTTCCAGTACATTTCTTTCAATTTGAATAGTTAAAATATTGCTCAGTCATTTAAGAGCTATATTTCTCTCCTTTCAGGCATTTGAAATTAACGTCTTAGCTTGGAACTAATTATTTATTCTGATGTGGCTGACTCACTAGGTAGGACTTTTAAAGGAAAAAGACATTGTCAGTTTCTCACTCAATAGATTGAAATGTTAGAGGATCATTTTTTGCTTTTTCCAAGAAATGTCAATAATTATGGTTCTGTGATAAGAACAAGGGATCTGATCCTGATTCACCAAATTCAATTTCCATTTACTTCTGCTTAGACACAGGTTGTGCATGGTGCCAGTCTGAATATATCCAGAAGAGGTTTGTTTCTTTTTCCTTCCTAAATTGTTCGTGTTCTTGGATCTTCAGTAACATTACAGCATCAGGTTTCCCTGTTTCTAGAAATGTTCAATTAGTAAAGTTTTTAATAAAGGGCATAGAACAGTGACATTAAAAAAAGCATTTCCAATTAAGAGGGAGAGTGTGAGAGTTTAAAGGATATACTTGGTGTTATATTGGTTGATTATATTTTTGTTGATTGTATTTCTGACCTGCCCAATAAATGAAGATCTCTGGATTACAAACTTACTTAGATTAAATACTATAAGAATAAAACAATAAAACATTAAAAGCTTTTCTAAAGAATGTTGTTAAAAATTAGCATGAAAAGTTACCATAATATACATTAAAACAACGATCCCTGTTTAATGAAGCTACTTAATTTTAAAAGAAAGCTGTAAAAAACTTAGAAGAAAAATGTGTTTACCAGGAACCTTTGACACATTATTACATATTACCAGAGCTTTTTTTGTAAAAAAAAAAAAAAAAAAAAGGTGCCGGAACTCACACACGTCATACAACCCGCCTTGCCTACCCTACAAGGTTCCATCCCAAAAAGGTGCCGGAACTCCATTCTGGGCGTTCTATGACAAAAAAAGCCCTGCATATTACATATACATTATAAAAATCCAATGGCCCTCCCTCATAGTGATTTCACTTGGTGAAACCTGAAGAAGTTTGAAATCTTGTGGCCAGTACATATGGCAGGAGGCATTTCTTTAGATATTTTAAGCTTAATCTGTTCAGAATTTTAAAAAGCAAAACAAGATACTGAATTGTTTCTGAAAATAGATCGTATTTTACTGTCACATTATTCTATTGCCTGTCCCATTCTATAATTCTAATTTGATAATTTCTCAATTGTCTTCAACTTATACCACATTCAACATATTGCAGTAATGCAATAAAAAGTTACCAGAGCAGACTGTTTCTGTGGAGTTCTTGGTGCTCTCTGAGCTTAGTTGCTTGCAGATGTTTTATTACCCAAATAGTAATCAGCTTGCACTGACGATTTCATCTAACTGGGTAACATAACATGAGCTACAGATACTCTTCTGTTCTTCTTCTGCCAAAGACATGCTATTCATAGACCTAAACACAAAGACTCTTGTACCTTGTACATTCAAGAGTAAACCCAAGCTCTTCTGATCTTTTAAAAATAATGGTGTCTTCCCCAGAATTGCTGGAACATCATTCACCTGGACAGCTGGACCCCTAACATACATTGATTGTCTCATTAGAGTTAGATGAAGGAAGAAATAGGGCTGTTATGTCTGTGAACACACTCATGCATTGAAATGAAAGTACAAAAGTGTGAGATTTGTATTGTAACATCACTGCATATTCATGTTTTCGTCCCATTTTTTTCATGGACATCTATGAATTTGTATGCAAATACTAGAGTAATTTAACTGAAATTTAAATTTAGCTGAAATAAATTATACACACAAATTACACACTCTCTCTGAACACGATTTTAGCTGTCTTTTAGATTTATTTACTTTTCAGAAATTCACTTTTGTCTTATTTTGGTAATTTAACTTTTACTATACAAGTAGTACACTTAATGCACAGTTTTTCACATTTATGTGAAAAATAACAAAAATGGATTGTCATTTTTGAAAAAAAATACACAAACTATTTGACTTTAGATACTTTTATTAGAGTATGCATTTTTGTAAAGTTTTTCTTGGTTTTGCTCTTGAATTTTCCTTTGAAAAGCAAAATTATAACCTTAAACAATTGTCCTTATCAGTGTTTTTCAGATTTGTAACTTGTGCTTTATTTTTTTCCAGGAAAAAATGATCATAATAGACATATAATATCTGCCTATTTGAATGCAATTACCATAGAATTATTTAGATAGTCTTTGACTTACAACTGTTATTGAGCCCAGATTTATGGTGTTGTTAAGCGGGTTACTATGTGACCAATTTTACATAATTGTTTTGTACCAGTCGTTAAATGAATGCCACAATTCTTAAGCAAATTCATTTTACTCAATAGGCATTCTGAAAATAAATGCCAGAAATTGGCAAAACAATTGAAAATCATGGTTGACAGTAGAGTACTACAAACCACTATAAAGGTAAACTGGTTGCCAAGTGATCAAAATGTGATCATGTGTGTGGATCCGTGTAGCCATCATAACTTCAAAATCATGTCATAAATAACTGTTTTGGGGGGGCATCATAACTTCAAATGGTCACTAAGTAACTGGTCATAAGTTGTTTGCTGCAGTGTAGTGAAGCACTGAAGGAGACAGGAAGAGGAAGGAGGAAGGAAAATGGAGAACTATAAAAGTGTTGCTATTGTGATGTAATAGGTGATATGACAGCAGTCTTCCAGGGCTTGAGGGCTTTCACAGAGAAGAGGGGATTGATCGATTCTCCAAAGCATCTGAAGGCAGAACAAGAAGTAGTGGGTGGAAGATCATTAAAGAGAGATCGAACCTAGAACTAAGAAAAAATTTCCTGACAATAAGAGCAATCAATGAGTGGAATAGCTTGCCTCCAGAAGTTGTGGGTGCACCATCATTGGAGGTTTTTAAAAAGAGATTGGAGAGCTATTGGTTCAGAATGGTATAGGGTCTCCTGCTTGAGCAGGGAGTTGGATTACATACAAGGACCCTACCAACCCAAATATTCTATGTTCTGTATCTAAAATGTATGTAAATAGTGTTTAAGTTGCAGCTTATTCTTGAGTGTGTGTCAAAGACATTAGAAAAAGAGCACAGCTTTCGCTCTGACCTGTTAAACTATTCTTTCATTGTGGGTGCATCATTTGGCTCAGATAAAAAGTTGATATTGTAACATAGTAAATGATACCAAGTCAGAATATTTCAATATGCCCTCTTTTAATTTACGGAATATTTTCATCCTGCCTTCTTGGCAAATATAAAGATAGCTAAAAAGCTAACCTGTGAGGGATCTGGCTTAAACCTTCTCAACCATATTCTCCACCCATCTATTATTTTTCTCTTAGCTTTCTAGCTATCTTGACACAGATTCCTTGCAAACCTGGAATCTTGCATTTGTTCTAGTAAGATTTTGCTGAAGTTTATCTGCATTTTCCTCAAGGTGAAATGTTTGCCTTAGGACAGTTTATATTCATATGTGTGATAATCTCTGAATTAATTAGTTATAGGTAAAGAAGTTGAGAAATTCAATCTGACCAAACTCAGTAGGAAACAAGAAGTGAAAAACAGTTGACTGCGCTCAGATCCATGCAGATAATTTCAAGGCGGTAGTTTTGATACCAAATTATCCCTGTTATGCAAATTTTCTCCCCAACTGGCTGGTTCCCAGTTATGCATGCGGAGAAGCAGTGGCCACATCTGCTTCCCGTTTTACCATTTCAGAGAGTAACCATCTGTTGGGCCTCATCCCAAACAGCCTGCACTGCGCTGATTAACTTCCTCACCCAGCCAGCCTGAGGCCTGCTATCTACTGCAAGGTGTAGATTCTTTTTCTGAACTTCTTACAAACCAGAACCTTTTTTTTTCTCTCCCAAGGGACAGGAAGGCGTTGGTTTATGATTTGTAGCAGGGAGGACATGGCAGCTGGCTTCTGCTGTACACGATCCTTATGTCTGGTAGGGCCAGATAAAAACTAGGAAACTTCCTATAATTTATAGTTATTCCATGGACTGAGAACATAAAAAGAATTACTTCTCTTAGTTTAATGATTTCATTTGTATGTTTATAACAGTTTGGTAAAAAATTATTGATACAAAAGATATGACCTTACCTAATATACTTCAAAGAATTGATTCACAAATTTATGTGATGCTCATAGATAATTCTTACTCAGTTTGGCTCTAGTTATAGACAGTAAATTAATCCTGAAGGGACGGGTAATTCATGCTGAAAGATGTTCGCATGATATGCATAGCTTGTTTTCTGAATTAAGCCATTATGAGGTGTATGTCCCCCCCCCCCCCAAGATCCAGATGTCTTCCACCCAGTGGTGGGATTCAAATATGTGAACAACCGGTTCTCTGTGTGGATGCCGCTTCCGGAAGTCCATTCTGGGCCTGGGCAACAAAAAATTAGCTACCGGTTCTGCGGAAGTGGTGCGAACTGGCAGAATCCCACCACTGCTTCCACCCTGTTGGCATTCTGGGAGGCCTTAAAACCCTTTCTTTTTCCCACCAGGTCTTAAAGTAGGGTGGCTGGAACCCCCTTGTTAGACATCTTTGTCACATATATTCTGAAATAAGTATCTGGATCTGCCATTTTGTTTATTTCCCTTATTGTTTTTATATTCATTTTGGTGTATTAGTCTTAATTTATATGGCGAGATGCCCAGAATTTGCTAGAATAAAGAGCAGTGAAAAATAAACAAACAGGCAATCTTTATTTGCATAATTATTGGCATTGAAGGATGTGTTTTCACAACATGCCTAGAATTGAATGACAGCAAAGAATAAATGAACAATCTTTATTTGCACAGTTATATTGAAGATCAAAGGCTGCATTCACACAAGAAACTACCCAGGATTAATACAAAATGTGTTCAGTATGTTGTGCAGTTGCATGTAGCCATTAGGTTTTAACTGAATCTTTAAGTGAACACAGCTAAGTAAAGATTTGAAAAGAACAGACATGAACAATATTTAGGAATGTTAAAAGTCAATACTTTAGACATGAAAATATGAATGTGAGAAAATGTATGTCTAACTAAAAACTGATAATTTCCAGTATTCTGATAATTTTGGCAGGGAGCTCCTGGGAATAATATTTCAACAAGCTCTGCCATGTGATATTAATTGTTGCTTCTATGATTTAATACAATGCATCTTGCTAAAATTCTAAAGTTTTACATAACCATTATGGTAGTTAACAGCTCTGTGAAGAGCAGAGTTTTGGAAGAACTTTACACAAAGAGTGGGCAGTTGAAACATTGAGACTTACAGCTCTGCAGGAAGAGAAGAAGGCATCATTTCTCTGATCAGATAAGCAAAAAAATAGGATGATTAGAGGCAGGATTGTGCCAAATTGCAAAGTAATACAATAAACTGGCTCTGAAGCTGAATTAATTTTTGTTCTAAATGCTCCTAAATTAAGGTAAAAAAATCACATCTAATGAAATATGTTGCTTCAAGCTGAGGTCTGGGAAGTATTCATACGGTAACATAACGACATTTTAAAATGAGAACGTCCCATAACATCAGTCCCCAAAAGAATCTATGATTATAGCTGTGACACCGACACACAGGGCTTTTTTTCTCATAGAACGCTCAGAATGGAGTTCCGGCATCTTTTTGGGATGGAACCTTGTAGGGTAGGCAAAGTGGGTTGTATGACATGTTTGAGTTCCGGCACCTTTTTTTTTTTTTTACAAAAAAAGCACTGCCGACACATATTTATATCCTGCTTTGTTATCTAAGTGCAAAGGTCTTCTGAATCTTGAGTTTTTCTTCCAAAGCATTAGCAATCCCCCCCAGCTTTATCATACACAAATTTGATTAGTACCCCTTCAAGCCCTTCATCTAGGTCATTTATGAAGATGTTGAAGAACACTGGGCCCAAGACAGAATCTTGAGGAACCTCACTACATGCTTCTCTCCACATGGTTCCATTAAGACCACATGCAGAGTAGCATTGATCAGCCAAATGCTTTAGCAAACTATAAACAAACTATTAAACAATGCAATAATTAAGAATACTAAGGGAAATACATTAAACAGATAACCGCTATCATTTCAATACAGTGCAGGCTTTTGAAATTAATCAGTAGGTTTAATTTCAGCCTTTCAGTGGCTACAAAATTATAGAAATACTTAGAATTATAGAAATACTTGTGAGATATATCTTAGCCCAATAGTACATCAAAATACTATAGGTGCTAAAATGCCTCTCTGGAGGCAGCATTTAAAAAGCTGGGTCCCACAACTAAAATGTCTCCAATCTCCACTTGGTTCTCTTAAATTTTTCATTATTTTTTTTTCAATTCAGAATAGAACTCACATTTACTGTTTTAGAGCCAGGTTTCACCTAATCTGTTCTTTGGTTTTTCCTGCCTAAGTGTAAAACCTTCATTTTTCCCCACATTAAATTTCTTTTTGTTGGATAGAGACCATTATTCAAGTCTGTCAAGATCTTTTTGGATCTTGAGCTTGTCTTCTGGAGTTTTGGCTTTTCCCGCCAGTTTAGTGTCATCTGCAAATTTGATGAATTCCCTTCTATTCCTAATCCAATATCTTCTAGATATTGAGTAGTACTGGGCCTAAGATTGAACCTTGTGGTATCCAGTACTTCCTTCCTTCCTTCCTTCCTTCCTTCCTTCCTTCCTTCCTTCCTTCCTTCCTTCCTTCCTTCCTTCCTTCCTTCCTTCCTTCCTTCCTTCCTTCCTTCCTTCCTTCCTTCCTTCCATGTAGATGTAGTACCATTAAGGACTACTCGTTGAGTATGATTTTTTCAGCTAGTTACAAATCCATCTGGTGGTGATGCTGCCTATCCCACATTTTTTTTAGCTTACCAAGAAGTAGATTGTGGTCTACTTTGTCTTACTGAAATCTAAGTATACTATGTCTATAGCATTTCACTGGTCTACTAATTTAGTCACTTTGTCAAAGAATGAAATAAGATTGGTTTGGTATGATCTGAAATCCATGCTGACTTCTAGTTATAACTTTATTTATTTCTATATGTTCGCAGATCTGTATTTTTAAAAAATCTTTTCCAGTATCTTTCCAGGTATTGATGTTAGGCTGATTGGTCAGTAGTTTTCTAGGTCTGTTTCCCCCCCCCTTTTTTTTTTGAAGATGGGAACCACATCAACTCTTTTCCTATCTTCTGATAGTTCCCCGGTACTCCAGGATTTTGAAAGATATGATACAATGGTTCTGAGATTATGGGATGTAATCTGTCAGGTCCTGATGATTTATATTCATCAAGATCAGACTGTTTTGATCGGGGCATCTGTGGAAGGTCTTTAAAGATGACCAGATTTCCTAGAAGTATATGGGTATAAAATATGCTGTGAAGTACTTTGATCAGGATTTCAAAAATAAGCACCAGGATTCTGATTTTGGACAACAGTGACTGACACTTAATTGGCAAAGGATTGATGTTCCATGATGTTTTTTGGCAGTATCCATTAGTATTTGAAAGTTAAATGAAGTTTTTGAGATGTTTTAAAAGGAAATAGAATTATAATGCATTCTACTAATCCAGTGAGAAAACATGAGAAATGCCAAGCCTTTCCTGATCTGAAAAGATTATAGCTAATGCTGTTGTCTTTAGCTATAAAACAGTCTTTATCCATAAAACCTACCTATTTTTCCACGAGTTGATCCATCTCTATCACAGACTGTAAATCTATCTGGTTGTTTTAAGGCCTCCATTTGGATATGAAAGAGTAAGACACTGCCAGGATAAGGATAGATATGTTGGCATAACTAGTGAGAAAAGCAATAATTTGTCCAGGCATAATATCAATTGTTAGATTCCATTTGCTCCACGGAATCTATTTTAATTACTTCCTATCCTTATAAAGCAGAAAGTAACTGAAAATCTGTACCTAAATTGATAGTGATCTAAAAATGACAATAAGCCTAAATGTGAGATCATCTACTTTACCCTCTACTTGCTTAGATCCAGTGGTGGGATTCAGCCGGTTTGCACCAGTTCGGCAGAACAGGTAGCTAATTTTTTGTTGCCCAGGCCCAGAATGGACTTCTGGAAGCGGCATCACACAGAGAACCAGTTGTTCACATATTTGAATCCCACCACTGCTTAGATCTGAAAAAAAAGTCATAGAGCCATCTATATGTGTTGTCTGATGACATATTAGTACAGTTCCATGACATATTTAATCATGATTTAAGTCATGGCCATCAGTATAGGCATCCTTATCATCAGATATTATATGCAAACGATGCATGAGAAATCAGTTAAATCCTTAACCTGAACCACCGCTCCAGCATCAGATGTGAATATTCAAAATTGCCCATAAGCAAGAAATCTGGAAATGGATATGATTAGGGGCCTGTGTCTCAGTATCTTTCATCATTGGCTAAGGCCTGCTGAGAATACTAATTCAATAGCATTTGAAATCCCAAGTTCCTCATGCCTTATGTAAGTAAGTTGTTTAGAATTGTTGCCTTTTTCACTCAGATTTACAAGGTATATTACCTAGATACTATTGCAATCATATTATTTAGTACACCTTTTTCCTTTAAATTATTTGATTTTAGGCTTCCTGTCTCCTATTACTTTAGCAAAAGGCAACAGTGGCTTCTCAGATTCACTATATTTTTAATTACTAGCATCCTACATGAATATAATCCCTTACATTGCTTCATAAAAACTAAAAAGGAAACTGATGAGTAGATCATTAGTTTATCTTTAAATTAGTCTAAATGTCAATTTTTCTTTTCTTCTCTTAATAAAATAAAATAAAAAAGAGAACATTGATAACAGATGATAATGAATCCTATTGCAACAAAAAGCAGTAAAAGAGTGAGGATGAATGCTGTAGGATCTGTGCTGAACAGGAGTAACTTTGATTTCTGGTCAAAACAATTCAACAATTAAACTGTAGTTCCACACTGCAATTTAAATAACACTGTTTTAATTACAAAAAGTTTTATTAGTCCTTTTACTACTTTTTGTTGATGGTTATTCTGTGAGACTCCTCCTCCAATAGTAATTTTATGGCAGTGCCCATGATACTTTTACAAATATGCCAAAAATAAGAGTTTAATTCTTCTAACTACTTATAGAAAAGACAATTCTTCTGTGGCATTAAAAGACCCTTGGGTAGTATTTGCTTTACAAATTATAATCTTTTGTTTGTAATTCCCCCCTTCTCCCTGCACTCTCTCTCAACATAGTTACATGTATACGCACTTAGCCAGAATCTGAAGACTCATGCTATATTTTCTATTCCTTAGAAGAAATGTTCCAAATATTCTGTATTGCAAAATGATTAATCTTTGCCTTCAGACAAAAGTTACAGTTTTTATGAAATTCACTTCATTGTGTTTTAAATACATTGGTCAAAAAAAGTTATTAGGAGTACAGTATAAAACCACAGCAAAAATGTCTGTAATACAGGTTTAAAAGGCAGTGCCAAAATAAAGCTGAAGTATAAGCTCTCAAAAGCATTGATCAGTTGCTATTTACAGAATTGAGGCATTCTATCAAAAGAAACTTAAATTAATATCAATTTATCAAAGTATACATAAAAATAAAAGCCTGGTCATTTATTTTCAAACAAACAAGACAAACGTGTGGCAAACATGACAATTCCAATGATGGGCCTTGTCAGTACAGTGTAGATCACTAATATTATCTTTCCCTAAAGTATATTTGCTTTCAGTATTAAAGAGAAAAAACTAGAACAAGAAACGCCATAGACTCTGATCATACATTAGTTGATGCCTATACAAAGATAAAGTATATTAATTTTAAATGTACTTATATCTTGTGGTCTTTGAAATTAGAGAAGATTGTTTAGGATTACTTAGTTCAAAGTATCATCATCGCACTGATGTTCACCTACAAATTGACCATTTTGTTCAGTGAATGGAGCCAAGCCTCAAATTCCAAGGAATGTGAACATAGACCAATCTATGCATTTGGGAAAAATCAGTGTGTGCAATGTAGTGAGCAGCTTGTGCTTATGAAAAATGATGAATCAAAATGAAACCTCAGCAATGAAAAACCACTCTTAGAAATTATAAATTTAAAAGCCAGATATAGAAGAGGCCAATTAGAAGGGGCAATAGTTTTAGGTGTATGCTTCATTACTTTAAAATGTTTACTAAAAATGTGCAGAGTATGACAAATGTTTGGTAAAATGTGTCATCGAAGTGCATCAAAGTGTACCTGAAGTGGTTGTGACCACTTCAACATATACCCCACGACAAACTTCTTATATATGTATGAATCTTTCACTGTTATTAAATTGATGCATCCAAAATTCTTCAAGTTGAAGAACAGAGATAAAACTATTATAAAAACAAAAATGCACCTTAAGTGCAAACTGAACAAAGTATGGGGTTTGCAGGAAGGATTTAACTTGATAGTGCAGTGGTACCTCGGTACTCGACTGCTTCAAAACTCATCGAATTTGGTACTTGACACATTTTGATGTGAAAAAGTTGTTCTTGTCCTCATCATTTGTTTGGTGCTCAACACAGTGCAAAAGGAAGTGGGGGACAGCAGCAGAAAGCAAACAGAAAGTCGGCCATGCTGGGAAAATTGCTGCAAAAGGAAGTGGGAGACAGCTGCAGAGAGCAGACAGGAAGTCAGCCATGCTGGAAGGTTGCTGACATAGGAAAAAGGAACAGATAAGAAATCTTCCCGGCCAAAACAAAGGGTCATGATAAGTCACATAATTTGTTTGATACTCATCTTTTTAATGCTCATCGCACCTCCTGGAACCAATTAAGGATAAGTACCAAGGTACCCCTGTACTGAGTTTTTCAAAAGATATTCAAATAACCTCAAAGTTGTAGTTTTCCCTATTTTCTAATAGATGCACCATTAAAACCACAAACAACAAACATTGGTGGAGACTTTATCATCAGTTTTACAATCAGCAATAAGATGGACCACTTATCAATAATATGCCAAATTGATCTATAAAAAAGGCGTTATCCTAATTGGGCATGTTTTACATAAAACATTTGGATATGTATGAACAGTCTTATGCAACTGAATCAAATGAAACCAGGCTATACTGAATATATATAGTTTGTCATGTATTATTTATCAATATTGATCCACAACTAATAAGACTAAAAGCTACCAGCATCAATATTCAACAAAGTGAAAATGGAATTTCACATAATGGCCCTAATAAAATGTCCTCCCTTCTTCTATACCTAAAAGTTGCACAAGTGATGATGATGTGCTTTTAAGGAAAAAAAAAACATTGTTTAACAGCATTGCTATTCCCTTCCCAGGATTTCAAGTTGTTTTATAAACTCAGTTACATGAGAAACAGAATACTGCACAGCTATAAGGCAAGAACAGATAAAAATACAGCACATATGTAATTGTTTCAAACTATACAACAGGCTTTCTTTTATATTGCACCAATCAGACTGCAGTTGATTCACATTGAATCTGTTTAAGATTAGTTTATAGTTCTAGTAAAACTGAGTCATTGGTCCTTAAAGATATTTTTACTTAAAAGTTCTGGATTTGGGTAAAACACTTCACGCTTTCAGAAATTAAGTGGTGCAAGTAGATTTTTCTTTGAATAACTCAATAATTATATCTATAATTAACATAATAGCATTGCTGCTCTATTTTCAGAGCAATACAAGTTTAAATTCTTCTGGCCATACTCTGCTTCCATTAACTAAATCATGGGATCAGAGCATTCACATCTTATCAGTTAGGAAAAAAAATGTTTCTGTTGAGACAAAGGATAGGTGGAAAAATAAGTGGTTTTAACCTGTTCTAACTCTAGATTGTTGATTTAATTAATACACTAAATTATTACAAAAATGTTATGGTGTAAAAAGTGTATTTTCAAAACATCTGCATAAAAATATGCTAATTTTATCTTTCTACATTTCAGTCAAATTCAGAGATGAGTGTGCACAATTAATAGCCTTAAATAGGGGATGGGGGTGGGAGTGAGATTTTGCAAGAAGCACTTGCTAGCAAGAAAAAGGTTCTTTTACTTAACTAAAAGTTTCTGTTTACTACACTAAAAGTTTTGGTTGCCTACATTTGCAAAAAAAACAACACCCCACTATTATCAATATAAAACTGTCTCATGAATGCATGCTACATGAAGAGCTCATTTCTGGCAGCCCAGCTTTCTGATATGTATTTTTTATTGAATACTATCCTGTTCATTGTGTTTTTTCTTTTTCTTTATGGCTGCTGTTCACATAGCTCCAAATACTGCATACAGCAAAAGTTTTAATTCATGTGGAAACGGTGTTCCCCTCGAGTTATGTGGGAAGAAAACTCATACCTATCCTGGCTGTGATAGCCACACATATTACACTCAAAAGGATCACGGAATCCATGACAACCCATATGGATGGTATACATTACATGGTCTAGAAAAAGAATTCTACAGTGTTCACATTTGTAGACCTTTACTTGCTCCCCGTTGCCATTGATTACTTTGAAAGCATCTTGGGAGCTGTCATTGCTTCCTCTTAGGACATCATACTGCCTGTGTTCTTCTTTTATGGAGAGGCCATTCCGTGCATGAGGCACTATGTGGTTGGTTAGGTATATTAAACCACTACGTTCTTCATTATTGCTCTCAGTATCGGTGGAGTCTTGGCCACTGTTGCTGGGTGAAGGGTCCCTTTCTGAAGAGATGGACTTGGTTTTAGAAAGTAGTAGCAAGTTTTCCACTGCACTGTCCTGAGCTGCATGATTGGCTCGAGCATGATTATCTCCAAGGGGTTTGTGAAGCTGATACATTGGACTGATAACAGGCACTCCTTCTGAGCCACCAGGGGGTGTCTGCACCAAAGGGCGCAAAGATTCCGCCCCTAGATAATTGATGGCATTATTAATAGCTTGGTCAATGACATGGGTTTGCATCATATCATTCTCCTTTTCATAATTGGTGGTTGTATCATAGGGAATATCAGATATACACTTCTCACCTGCAATCCAAAATATATCAGAGTTAGGCTTGGTTTTGAAATATTTTTCAAGACATCAGGCCTGATCAATAAGAATTGATAATGACATTGGGGAAATATGAATAATCTGCACACAAAGCTAGTAAATTGAGAAGGTGTGCACAAAGGCAAAGATTCTAAAATGAAATTTTTCTATTACCTTTTAGCAGAATCTCTGTTCGGAATTCAGCTGAACGTGCCAATTTTCTGACTATTTGTGACTATTATTTTGTTTGATTAATATAATTCATCATTTGAAGACTTACTTCCTTCCTTCCTTCCTTCCTTCCTTCCTTCCTTCCTTCCTTCCTTTCCTTCCTTCCTTCCTTCCTTCCTTCCTTCCTTCCTTCCTTCCTTCCTTCCTTCCTTCCTTCCTTCCTTCCTTCCAAAAGTAGGTGCCTTTGTATTTTTTTTAGCTCCTCTTATTGGGAGACAAAACCTGATCCTTTGGAGTGTGGATTTTCACATGCTACATCATACCTGTGAGATTCCATACGCTTGCTGTATATGGAAAGGGAGTTTTTTATATATAGAGAGAGTTCTGGGCTCAGAGAGATAACTCCCAAATATAGCTCCTTTGTGACATAGCCTGACATGTTTGCTATGAGAAAGAGAGCAAAGCTGAGAAAGGCTTGGTGGTACCAACATAAAACTCCTGCAGAAGCAGAATCGAGATCACTCTCTATTTTTCTCACATAACTTTGTATTCTCTGCAAAGCAATTTCCTGAACAAAGCATTGTAATAGATTGGACATGTGCATGCTGCTTTTGCTACCTTCCATGATTCTAAATGTTCTGTTTCCCTTCTCATAGAATCAGACTTGTGTGACAGAAGTTAAAATACCTATGATGGAAAGTGGCAGTCAGATGAGCAGAGTAGTAACATAGCAAATAAATCTCTGCTAAAAATTCTCATGTCCTAAAACTTCTTTTCTCCAGAATTGAAAACATACTTTTATTCCTGTATGGGTCAAATAGGATGTTTACTTTTATTCCTGTATGGGTCAAATAGCAGCTTTCTGTAGGGGAGGAAAAAGGTTTATTAGCCTGGAACAGTGGCTTGAGAACAAGAATTAAATTCCCCTCCAGTTGCTTTTAATTTCAAAAAAGCAGGGCATCCAGTCCTGGAGATCCAAGATTGTTCATCATTTCATCCAATTTTCTACTCAATGCTTTGTAAATCAGACTTTGTAAATCAGTAATTCCTAAGAACACCTCCACCTCCACACTGAATTATGTTTGAAACTAGAAACTTTCTCTTTTTTTTCTAGAAATTAACTACTACTTATATAGAACTGTAATAAAATATTAGCATAATCCAACATTGGGGGGGAGACAGAATTATCACCTAATGGGAAAAGAGATTCTTTCTTGTGACCAAAACAGAATTGTGGCTACTAAACATCTGAGTTACTTGATTTCATTTTGATAAAGCCTTCACGTTTTTAGGGCCTACATCCATGTCTTACTAAAATTCTTGCTGTCATTATTGTTATCTTCTTACGCCACACTGTGAATAACTGACAGGAAACACTACTCTTCTAAGTCTTCATAGCTGGCAAGATTTCTTATTATGACAGTAAGGAAGTGAGAGCGTGAAAATTGCATCTTCCTCTAGTCCCATGCCAGGACTAATCCATAACCAAAAATGTTCTTCTCAAAGTTATTGAAAATCCATGTTTGGATTTTGTATTCTTCTGGAAAAATGTGTGGCACTTTATTTAGATAATGTTTCTGAACTTAAGGAAGTCTGTGAGTAATTTTCATCTACAGTACAATGTAAGGTCATCTGATGAGGCTACCTATATTACAAACGTTTCTGGGCAGCAATATGGAACACTACTATCACATCTCCTGAATGCCAGGCCTATGCATCTGGCAATATCGTTCTCTTAGTAATGCTGTTATTCATGCAATTATGCTCTGCAAGACTGAGAATTTTATGAAATCATTTTTGTTGTGCATTTGAATTATTACCGAAGTATTCAACATTATACTGATGGGACATATGAATTTTATATAGTTTTCATGCTGTTTTGGAAGCACTGATAGGAAGCTAGGTATAGTGAACTGGATGAATAGTTTTCAAAATGTTAGTAAAAAATTCTGCATATATATGAATATCTTCTGTGTACTAAACACACTGTAACATAAATGTTCATTCCATTTCTAAGCAATATTATAAAAATTAAGACATTATTCTTGGTAAACTATACATATAATCAGTAGATTTGGCTGCAAAAGCTGAATTTTCTCAATACTTCATGTGTTGCTATTAATTATTTCTCTCTTTTTTAGTTGAGATTATATAAAGTTGAATCAATCAGAATAAGCACTGGAACAGTAGATTTACTTTAAACTATAGCCTATGTTGGACTTTCACCAAAAAGGGGGGAGATTATAGGAGACATAGGAGAAAACTATTAAATCAGAAAAACTGTTTTTCCTCAAGTCAGAAGGTCTTAGTTCTCATTCAATTACTCTAGTATTCTCAGAGAGACTACAAATATCTCAGAAGTGCAATTTTAGGAATGGTGAATCCATGACTCTTCAAGGTGCTGAATTAACTTTAATCAGTATCAGTTGCCAAGGCAGGAATCATGGGAGTTTTCTATTTGAAAAGACATAGATTCAATCTTGGTAAATAATTGATTCCATGTCAGATTACGTCAATTGCTAAGGATGACGATGTCCAGAGTTTTTGTATCCCAAAGATCCCGCCAAGTATGGATATCATTTTCCTATCTTACATATCTTTCCCTATGTGTGAAGCTTCATACTGGAGGTGGTTGGTTAATTAAGTTCAATGCCACCTCCCTCCCGTGTGTCCAGCATCCTTCTTTGCCATATTGTCTCTAAGATTGTTAATGTTTTTTTCCTGCTATTTATAATGGATATTATTGTTTCTAATGTTTTTTATGTTGTAAGCCACTCAGAGTTGTTGGATACAAGATGGGTGACATATAAATTTTATAAACAAACAAACAAACAATTTCTGTATTCACTCTATCTGCTTCCCTCAGTTGCAGGGGTAAAACACTTTCTGGAGACTTTCAATCATGTCAGTGCTGTTTTATTGATCCAAAATTTTTGCATATTTTTTACTTGACTACCGCTAAGAGGAGTTTGGAATCCACGTTTTTGGTTAATTGTTTTGCTCTTTCTATTGTTATATAGAAGTACAAACAAAATGGAAGAATCCAACCAGGAAAACGAGGGAGCAACATTTAGTTCTTACCAACAAATTTCTGAGGCAGAGAACTCTTACGTTTGGCGACGTTACTTGCTAGCCTGTCCAGCATAAGGGAGCGCTCTGATCCCATCTTACACAGGTCTTCAGCCATTTCACTTTGGCTGGTTTCCTCTTTCAAGACTGGAAAAAAGTGTTAAAGGACACCAGATGTTTAAGGCACAGTTATTTTCAATTTTTTCTGAAACTCTGCTGATAGTCAGGCTCTAAAGCTGAGAAGCAACAAAAAGAAAGATAGCTTGGGGTAGCTGATAATTAAATCCTCTAACACAGAGATGCAAAATCCAAGTACAAGAGAAAATCCAAAATACAAGAGAATATGAAATGTATTAAATATATGGACATAATTATATAAATATTTCCTATTTTAATTTGAATTAAGATTTAGTTCAGCTTAGATTTACTTTTTCCTTCTGCTTTCATCCATTTCTTTGTCCCACCTACTTTTTAAAATAAAGCCCTTCTCTGAAAAACAAATCAACTGTAACAAAAGTGCAGCATAGTTTGTGACAGTGGTAACCAGTGACTTTGTGAGTATGCATAGCTGCTATTAAAAAACAACATATAAAACATAGGCATAAAGCAGGGATGTCAAACTCGCAGCATCACGTGACATGTCGTGATGTATCACGACTTTTTTGCCATTGCCGGCAATGGGGTGGGCACAGTTTTGCTATGATGAATCGGCCCATGGGTCGGCAGTTTGACAGCAAAAGTGTGGAGGAAGGAAATGCCCTGTGATAACTCCCTGTTTCTTCTCTGTTGGACTCCAGCAGGGAGTAACAAGTCCTAACTAATATTCAAGCAAAATAGGATGTTTTCTTTCTAACCAAGAGGCCTTACTGTGTATGTTTTCCAGGAGAAATAGAGAAAAATATATCACTGAATTCTAATGCAGACCCTCATTAAGGAAGACCACCTTGTTTTGCTATGGAAAAGATTTATGTATGTATGTATGTATGTATGTATGTATGTATGTATGTATGTATGTATGTATGTATGTATATAGGGCTTTTTTTCTCATAGAACGCTCAGAACGGAGTTCCGGCACCTTTTTTGGATGGAACCTTGTAGGGTAGGCAAAGTGGGTTGTATGACATGTGTAAGTTCCGGCACCTTTTTTTTTTTTTTTTTACAAAAAAAGCACTGTATGTATGTATGTATGTATGTATGTATGTATGTATGTATGTATGTATGTATGTATGTATATTCCTAAGAAATGAAGAAGTTGTAGGATAATTCTAGATATGTTATTCTACAGCTTCCTTATCTTTTCTCTAGAGTATTCTAGAGGCAGCTTATGAGACTCCAGGTCTGAATTTGAAGTGAAGATCAATCAGAAGACTCAATATAAATTAAGTGAAGCAATGATCTTTAATAAATTTCTACTTCCCCCTTTCATTGTGGGAGGGAATTCTGTTCCTCTCCCATAACAGTTTCTGATCCTTCAAGTTGCTGTTTCATTGTAAAGCAGCTCAGAAATCTCTGTCCATAGTGCTATTCCAGAAGAGAAACAGATTTTGAATTTTTTTTGTTACTTTAATACAAACCACTTGTTATCAAGAGTATATTTGCAAAGGAGATACTTGCTACAGTTTACACAATCCATCATTCCTACTATGGTTACCTGGTGGCATTCACATATTGCTCATACTCTACCACTCATATTTCCTGCTCTGTGTTGAAATCCATTGTTCTTGTGCAAAAGAATGATTTTGCCTTATCCCAACACCTAAACCTTTTCTATTTTCTACTTGGTTATAAATCATTGGCTATCTATTAAAGCATTGTCCTTAATCACTCCACTGAACTTTTTAAATGTGGGGCTTATGTCAACTGATTCCAAATTATTTTCAAACTTTTTGGGCAATTGCTATATTACTGGATCTCTAAAAAGTATTTCCAATCATCTATACCAAGTTGGAAGTACATATTTGTGTGAAAAAATATAGCCCAATTTGGTCTGGTTTATTTCTGTTGTAATACTCTGATTCATGTGTCCTCTAGTCTGATTAATAGATATGGTGAGTTTAAATACCTGCACATTTGAGATATTTTGATTGGTCATAATACAATCCATATGTATATTGTTTTTGAAATAAATAGTTTAGCGCACAGTCTCATAGATGCTCATTGTAATCTAGAAACAAAAGTAACCCTTTGTGTAAATCAATTTGCTATATTTAAAAATTCCCAACTTAGCAAAAATGAAAAGGTCTCACAACATCAACTGTCAGAAGCATCCCAGCTGCTTTCCAACATTACTTTGACAGACATTAACTTTAAATTATCTGAAAATGTGACAGCTATACAAGCACAGAGCTGTGGTGGTGCAGTGGTTAGAATGCAGTACTGCTCACTCCAGGAGTTCAATTCTGAGTTGTTCAAGGTTGACTCAGCCTTCCATCCTTCTGAGGTTGGTAAAATGAGGACCCAGATTGTTGGGGGCAATATGCTGACTCTGTAAGCTTCTTAGAGAGGGCTGTAAAGCATTGTGAAGTGGTATATAAGCCTAAGTGCTATTGCTATTGTCCAAAAAACATTAAATTAGCATCTGCATATGAGGCCTAAAGCAACATAACCTACTAACAAGATAATCTGCAGAAACTATCTTCAGGACTTCCACCTGATACAACCATTATATCCTGTGCTATTATATATTCCAACTGAGCTGATCATTTATTTCTAGGGGCCCTAGTGTCTCCCACATGATGGATCAGCCTACCTGAAAGCTAAATTAGCACAGGCTTTGGCATTCTGTTACAAAGTGAAAACTGCAGGACTTGGAATACTACCCATTTTTATGGTGCTAATAATTGAAGTAGTTGATGCAGTTGGGAATTATATTATTTTCATTGAGTTACTTCGGCTTACTGCTATACATTTCTTTATTTATTTGGTTTTTTTTTGAGATTTGATAATGTTTTTATTGTGGTCTGCCATGAGCCATATAATTTGCTAGCAGAAATATAATTATGAGCAAGGAAATAGTTAAAATGCATTGACAGGATCAAAGCAATTTTAATTCTTTTTCATTATACACGCAGTAATAGATGTATCAAAAATGCTTTATCTAGTCTTGTTATAGAGACTCGATACAGTTTGTATCTTTTCCTGAAAGGACCTTACTTTCCACATAGTGTTTGATGGCAATGTTAGGCATTGTGTTTCCAGTAATCCAAAATATGCCTTCAGAAAATGTGCAATAGCCTTGTGGGGCATTCTGCTTTAAACTGTTCCAATGCAAAATGAATGTGTGCTTTTAAAAAAGTGTATAAGAAGACTTGTATATAACTGGTCTGATCATTCATATCCAATCCATTCAGATATGCAATTAGTATGCAACCGAAGTGCTCATAACCAATAGTTATCTCAACTTTAAGAAACAGTGGTCTCCATCTGTTTCTCTATGCACATTATTAATGCATGTCCATATTTTACTGTGCATTCAGCAAAGATGGAATAAGCATGAATTGTCCCCTTTCAAATAAATGTGTGTGTATGTGTGTTTGTACCTTATGATATGCAATCACTGAAATGGTTGATTAATGAGTGCTGAAACAGGAATAGGAGAAAGAATATTGCTTCTAAAATAATTTCCATGTCAAAGAACTTTTTTTCCCTGGAAGATAAAAGAATTCTATCTCATATTTGGAGGTTTCCCAGATATTCCTACTTCATATTTTACTTCATGCATCTGATATTGAAAGAGCTAGAGTAGTATTAATTCTCAGTATTGGAGCCAGTGGGGGAAAAGAGGATTGCTGTTTGAGAAAGGCAGGGAAGATAGATGATCACACTATTGAACCTGCAAATAGAAAGAAGAAATAGCTTCTTGTTGCTATGACAATAAGATCATCTATAAAATTCTCCAAAAAGGTGTAGCTGTTTGAAAGTAAGCAAGGGAAAGAAAGTGGGCAGCATAAAAGTAGCCATTCAAAGATAAGGCAAAGAAAAACAGGAAGGATCACTTGCTCAACTTCAACTGAGCAATAGTAACCAGACAAGAGGCCAATAGCTATTTCTCACATTCAATCTCTCTGCCTTTGGGAATTTGATCAGTCACTTCCACCCTAAACCTATCAGTGCTTTCTACAGCTCCTAAAAATGTTAGTGCTCCAAGAGAGCACTGGACTACTCATAAAGTTGGGCCTTATAATTGCATCTTATTTTGAAGCTAATCTTGCCTTTTGCTTTGTATTCTTACCCGGATATAGGCCACCTGAAAGATTCATGGTTTGTAAATAGTTGTGGCAGCGCTCCTTATGTTCTTCCAAAGAGCTTCGCTGCTTATAACTCCGACCACAATATCCACATTTATGAGGTTTGCCAACTGCAGGGGAAAATGGAATTTATTGTAGAAACTCAAAGAGATCTGGGGTAATATAGTCCAGATAATGTGAATCAAATAAGTACAAACAGCCAGACTCAACAGCCATCCTGAAGAATGAAAAGGATAATTTTTACTGCAATTTTGGGGGCATGTAATTTGGTCACGTTGTAATGAAAACAGGCCCATCGACTCAAAATATCCTGGGAAAACTGCCGCTAATAAGAGAAAATTTTTGCCAAATTAGAATTTGCTCAACTCTGGCTTGAAGATTTGAGTTCAATACAAATAAATTTAATAATGAATAAAACTTGCCTGATTTTAAAATCATTTTGAAAAGTTATTTTGCATTTTTTCTACAAGAAAAGCTATAAACATGAAATTTTGACTTGAAAATTGTTTAAATGCAAAGGCTCAAACCTGCATTCTATGCATGTAATATTAAATGCGTATATCTAATGGTAAAGAAATTTTAGCTGTTAATTTTGTCCATTATTGCTTCTATCTTTATAAAACAGATTGATTATGGTGTTTTTTTTTAGTTATCAAATAAACCATGTTTCCCCAGCTGAATAACAGAATAACAGAGTTGGAAGGGACCTTGGAGGTCTTCTAGCCCAACCCCGTAATGAAGCAGGAGACCCTGTACCATTTCAGATTAATGGTTGTCCAATTTCTTCTTAAAAACCTTTAGTTTTTAAGTTTTTAAACCACAACTTCTGGAGGCAAGTTGTTCCTATGTATATAAGGATATAAGGAATAACCTATATCTTATAACTATATATTTGGGTTGGCCCCATCTATGGAACTGTTGGCCATACAGTATATAGTTTGTAAATTTATGATTCCTTGCATTTTACAGTGCTAATACATGGCCAACCATTTATTAAAAATAATAAATAGTTCTGAATCAAATCTATAGTTTGCTCTATACTCGACAACTCTTGTGATCTCACAAACAGGCAAAAGATAATAAGAAAAAAATATATGGGCTGCTGGGCTGCATATAAACTGATAGAAAATACACTGTTCCAGTCTGTTATTCTGTTCTGTTGTGGGCTAGTCTACCTGAAAATTTAATTGAAATACAACTAACCAAATGTCTAGTAGGTCTTTGGTTTCAGTTGAGGTTAGAAGTAACCTCAACTAAATTAGGATTAATCTCAAATCATTTTGTAGATATAATTTGGTTTGGCCAAGTAGCAAGCAAAACTTTTCTAGAATTTTCTATCATGGAACCTACCGGAATGGGTCCTCAGATGGCCCGTAAGAGCATCTCTACGACGGCAAGCATAGTTACACAAGTGGCACTTGAAGGGCTTTTCGCCGGAGTGTAACTTTATGTGGCGGAGAAGGTTGCCCTTTTGAGTAAAAGATGCCCCACACTGATTACACTGGAAGGGGCGTTCGCCTACAGGGAGAATGAGAGGGAAAAATATGTGAGAACAAAACTCTTACAAGGTAATAGGAGGATGATTTCAGTGAGAAAGTTGTTTTCCAACTGGCGCTCTGTGACTTCCACCAGCTGCAGGTTTGATATAACATGAGCCTTTCAGACTAAACCTGCCAGTTCCTTAATGCTTCACTGGCTGGGTCAATTTGATCTGAAAATCTAATTTTTTTTCTAAATCAGAATGGCACATCACAATGCAAATTCAAACTCATTTAAATAAAGTGACTGCAACATTTTGTGTTGAAGAGCCACTCTTCCTGATCAGCAGTTTTGGAATAAACCAATATCCAATTTTGCATGTTGTGGCATTTGGTGAGTTTTTTTAATGTGGCTTTTTTCAAAGGGTCTTTAAAATATGCCACTGAAGCAGCAAAATAAAAAGGAAACTCATTAAAAATGCATTTCAGGATCACAAGTTCATTTCAGCGTTACATTCTTATATTTAAATGAAAGGCACTTCATTATAACAGTTATAATAACTTCTTTTCATTTACATTTTCCCTGTATTTTCCCTTTCAATTTCTTCTCCATTACCCGACTGTCCCTAAGCAGCCAAATCAGGAAAGAGACAGAAAAGTGTGGGGGCAGGTGGGTGAGTGAGAGGGTGGGGTAGGGTGGGGTGGGATGGACTAAAAAAAGGAAGTTAAGACAGAGCAAAGGAGAAAACATCTTCCACACAGAACTCCTAACTCTTATTGCTGATATGTTAAATCAGAAATTGACTGCAGGCTTGTCTTTGTTTGTTTTTGTTTGTTTTGTTTTGCTTCTTTTGGTTTTTCTTTTAAAACAGCCCAGAGTAATTAATGTCAGATTCACTTGTTAGGATTTATACATGGAATTGTTTTATTGTTAAAAATATCTTTTGAAGAGAATAGGCTCTTTTGGTTAGACTATACTTTACTACCATTGCCAATCAACCTTGAACATTTTAAGAAACTAATAGGATAATTACAGTTTGGTAATATTTATATATTAATCATAATTCAAGATAGATGCCTTGTTAGATACTAAAGGAAGCTAGAAAACATTGTTTTGCAGCTAATCAGGCACTATTGCTTATCTATAACAATTCTCCTATATTCCTTATTTTGTTAACATGTCAGAACTAAAGTAACTTCAACAATGGTAAATTTCATTTTCCATCTTGACCAGTTTAAGTTTGTCTTCTCTATATTTTATTAGCCAAACCTGATCAACTGTAATTAAATCACATTTTAATTTTCTTTCTCCCATATCCTTTGCATAACCTCATAGTAATTCAACTATTACGTAGCAGAGGAATTTAGTGAGGTGCTGTAATAAAATGTGTGGATGACCTTGAGGAACAAATGGAAGAGATGCTGCCTAGGAAACAATCATACAAGAGAGACCAGTGGCATAATGTTAGAGAAAGAAGCTTAGGAAGGACTCTGTAAGGACCCACCTCAATTTACATCTTAAGAAGACAGAACTCTTGGAACGTTTCTTCCAACAGGAATCTTTATTAAGAAAAACTGACTGAAGGCATGCTAGACAGGATCTGAGGAACCCCATTGACCATTCAATGTTTTAAAGTGTTCCCAGGCAGTCCCACCCCACATTCCTTCCGGTCAATTCAAATTGGCAGAATCCCAAACGTTGCAATCTTTCCCCCCCTTTTCCTTGCTGCCAGTAAAAGGAGGCTTCATAGGGAGTGAGATCAAAGGCTGATGGCCGCATTGTTATTGTTAGTACTCCAGAGAGGGAATCCACAGAGGATTGTAGGAATGTAGGTCATAAACACCAATGTTTACTCCCCCCCCTTTGTAGTATGACAGAATCCAAAAGAGAGTAAGAATTGGGTTTTCTCAGAGTAGATAGCTAGAAATAAGATATAATTGGATTGTGACATCCGGCTCCCCTTAAAAATAAGAGAGGTCCACCTGTAGAGAAAACAAAACAGGTATAAAAGTTAGTCTGGCTTGTTAGGATACTCTGTATGAAACTTCTTTAAAAGCTTTGGGGCTTTGACATGACGTTTATGGACCCACTCGTTTTGAGAGGTGGGGAGGTGCTTCCATGCTACTAAGTATTGAGTTTCCCCACGATGTTTTCTAGAGTCCAGAATTTCCCCTATTTTGAAGTGTTGCTCCCCTTCTACCATGATTGGTGTTGGTGGTGGGGGGAGTTTTGGTCGTAAGGGTGACTGTTGTTCTCTTTTCAGCAAACTGCAGGGGAAAATTGGGTGTATTTGCCTAAGATTCTTGGGTAATTCTAATTCTACTGTTACTGGGTTTATGATTCTTTTAATTGGAATATATTTTGGTCCACGTTTTTTGCAGGGTTGTATGGATTTTAAGTATTTTGTAGACAAATACACCATTTCTCCTATAATGAATGGTGTGGGCTCCACCCTTTTCTTATCTGCTTGTGCTTTGTATGCTTGCCTAGCTTCCTCTAGAGCTTTTCTAACTATTGGCCAGGTGTTTTGTAATTGTTCCATCCATTCTTTCAGTGATGGGATTGCCGGTTCGTTTGGGGTTAGTTCTGGCATGGGGTTGAAACTTTGGCCGGTAGCTATATGAAAAGGAGTGTAACCTGTGCTGGAGTGGACTGCGTTATTGTAGGCAACCTCTGCGAAAGGCAACAGGTCTGTCCAATCTGACTGCTGGAAATTAAGAAAACATCTTAAATATTGCTCAAGTACTGCGTTACATTTTTCTGATTGACCATTTCCCTGAGGATGATGGCTAGACGTCAGTCCCTGGGTGGTCCCTAAAAGGGATAGAAATTCCTTCCAAAATGCAGATGTAAATTGCACTCCCCTATCAGATATGATGCATTGGGGTGCCCCATGCAATCTGTAAATATGTTGCACGAAAAGTTTTGCTAAAGCTTTTGCAGTGGGGATCTTTTGGCAAGGAATAAAGTGAACCTGTTTGGAAAATAGGTCCGTGACCCTCCAAATGACAGTATTCCCATTGCTTTCTGGTAATTCCACTATAAAATCCATGGCTATTTCCTTCCAGGGGGCTGAGGGATTTGCCACTGTTTGTAACAGTCCTGGCGATTTCCCTTGCAACCTTTTTGCAGTTGCACACTTTGGACAGCTGGCCACATAACTTTCTATGTCTTTTTTCATGGATGTCCACCAAAATTGCCGTTTAATTAAGTGCAATGTTTTTACAAATCCAAAATGCCCTGCTGATTTTGTGTCATGGCAAAGTTGCATGAATGTGATCCTTTGGGTGGTCGGTATATATAACTTCTCCCCCACCCAAGGTAGTCCGTCTTTCATTGTGCACACGTGTTTATTTTTCTGGAACCATTCATCTGTTTCCAAACTTTTCCGGAATTCAATTCCGGTCTGGCTATCCAGCTGTGGTTTTAATTTAACTTGGGCTCTGGTAGTCACTGGCGCTGCCAGTTGTGATTCTCCCATGATCGGTTTAGAGTCAGTGGCTCGCGTGCTGTTATATTGGGGCATGCGAGATAATGCATCTGCCAGAAAGTTCTTTCCCCCCGGCAAATGCTTGAGCTTAAAATTGAATTGGTGAAAATGCTGAGACCAGCGGGCTTGCTTGGGGTTGAGCTTTCTGGGTGTTTTCAAGGCTTCCAAATTTTTGTGGTCTGTCCACACCTGGAAAGGGATTTTATTGCCTTCAAGGAATTGGCGCCATGTAAGTAATGACCAACGTATCCCATATGCCTCTTTCTCCCACACGGGCCAGCGCTGTTCCGTTTCAGTGAGTTTCCTGGACGTATACGCGCAGGGTTGCAATATTCCTTCATCATTTTCTTGTAATAGTACAGCCCCCACTGCCACATCACTTGCATCCGTCTGTATTACGAAGGGTTTGTCCATGTCTGGGTGCCTCAGTACTGGTTCGGCAGAAAAAAGCCTCTTTAATCTCTCAAATGCCGCTTGGCATTCCATTGTCCATTTTAGTGGCTGGCTAGGTTTCACTGAGGATTCTCCCTTCGTTTTTAGTAAGCTCGTGAGGGGCAGGGCTATCTGGGCAAATGAGGGGATGAATTGGCGGTAAAAGTTTGCGAAACCCAGGAAACTTTGCAGTTGCTTTCTTGTGCGAGGTGGTGCCCATTCTAATACTGCCCTGACCTTTTCTGGGTCCATTTCAATGCCCTGTGGGGATATGCAGTAACCTAGGTAGTCTATTCTTTCCTGGTGAAATTCGCATTTTGATAATTTGGCATATAGGTGGGCGGCTCGCAGTTTCTTTAAAACCGCTCTGACTAGGTTGACATGTTCCTCTTTTGATTCGGTGAAGATAAGGATGTCGTCTAAATAAACCAGGACCCCCTTAAATAGGTGCTCCCTTAGTACCTCATTGATTAATTGCATAAATACTGCGGGGGCCCCTTGTAATCCAAAAGGCAAAACTTTGAATTTGTAGCACCCCATTGGGCAATTAAATGCGGTTTTCCATTCATCTCCTTCCCTAATTCTCACACGGTAATACGCTTCCCTTAGATCTAGTTTAGTAAAAAATTTCCTTTCGAGAGGTGTGATAACATGTCCTTCATGAGGGGTAGGGGGTATAGGTTGCTTTCACTGATTGCATTCAGAAGCCGGTAGTCTACGCATAAACGTAGAGAGCCGTCCTTCTTCTCTCTAAAGAGGACCGGAGCGGCCACCTTAGGTTTGGCTGGTTCAATGAACCCCCTTTCTAGGTTTTTCTTTATAAATCTCTCCATTTCCTCCTTCTCCTTTGGGCTCATGGAGTATAATCTGGGCTTTGGGAGTTTTGCCCCGGGCTTGAATTCTATGGCACAGTCCGTGGGTCGGTGGGGGGGAAGCTCATCCGCCCTCTCCTCGCTGAAAACTTCAGCCAGATCTCTGTATTCCTCTGGTATTTCTGGTAGCCCCTTTTCTTCACCCATGGATGCTATTTCCATTTTTAATTTTGGTAGATCCCCTTGGGGTTTTAAGTCTGTAGGGTCCTCTTTCAGGAAATTGATTTCTTTCGTCCTCCAATTTACCCAGGGGTTCCATTTTGTTAACCATTCCAGCCCTAGGATCATCGGGCATTCCATGCCTGGGGTCACTACAAACGTTATGTCTTCCTCATGATTTCCCAGGGATAGGTGGATTGGTAACGTGGCTAGGGTAGCTGGCACCCCCCCTGCTATGGACCCATCTAACTGGCCAAATGAGATTGGTTGTTCCAGCCTCCTCACTGGGATGCCCAGATTTCCCACTAGGGTCGGGCTAATTAGGCAGCGGGTGCAGCCAGAGTCTATTAAGGCTTTCACTTTGACAGCTTCGGGCATGGAGGGGGCTAATATAGTCACTGTCTTGAGGATGGGTGGGATGGATCCACTTACCAGTGGTTCGCCCTCCGAGCTGTCATCTGGGGCGTCCACCGGCCCTGCGGTGTAGGCTGGGGCTCTTTCCCCACGATGGGCGGAGGTAGGGGATTCCACAGCCTCTATCCCTCTCATGGCAGATTCTTTTGACTTAGCTGGGGACTTCCCAGATTTGCTGGCCGGTGGTCTGTCTGGGTTGTGCTGGGGGGCTTTTGAGCGGCATTCTACAGCCCGATGCCCCTCTCTCCCGCATTTGAAACAGCCCATTGGTTTCTTGGCCATAGCCGATGGCTTTGCTGGTTCGCGCGTTGGTTCAGGCGGTGAGCGGCTCCATTGTTTTCCTCGGCGGTGCCTCTTCAGTAGGTCGATCTCTGCTTCCTCTGCCAGGACGTACCATTCGTCAAGTTGGTGTGGGTCCCCCCGGGGCAGGCAAGCGTCATATAGGTCGTAATTCAGACCGTCTTTGAAATGGCTAAGGAGGATGTCTTCCGGCCAGTTCAGCTTGCTGGCAATGGTTCGGAATTCTTGCGTATATTCGGCTACTGGCCGTCTGCCTTGCCTCATCATTTTGATTCTTTCGCGTGCTTTGCGATCAGCCAGGTGGTCTTCAAATCGCCTTCTCAGAGAGGACATGAAACGGTTGAAGTCGTTGAGCTCTGGGGCATTGGAATCATGCAAATTCACCACCCAATCGGCGGCCGGTCCATCCAGAGCAGATTGCACGATCCGGATACGGGCTTTGTCGCTAGGGATGTGTCGCCCGTGTTCCTCCATGTAGCCAAGGACTTGGGTTAGGAAAAACCCCAAGCGTGTCGGCTCCCCCTTGAATTTCGCGTCCAACGGCGGAAGTCTTTGAATGGATCGGTGCCTTCTTCGTCGGTATTGTCTTCCATCCGGATCGCCATCTGCAGGTCGGCGGGGGGTGGGGACTACTGGATCAGCGGATGTCCCCGGGGCTGCAGGTTCCAATTCCCCCTCAGTGTCTCTCCAGTTGCGGCTCCAGGAGTTGGTGCGGCCGTGGGGCTCAGGATTCTCCTCTCCTAGGGAGCTGAGGGTTCTCTTCATCAAGTCGATAGCTTTCTCTAGGATCCAGTTCGAGTGCTGTGCCCAGCTTCCTTCATCTTCGCTTGTGTGCAGGGATCTCTCCATCTCCTGCTTCCATCCTGGTTGGTTGGCCCCCCGTCTCAGGGTCACCTTTCTTGATTTCTTTTCCCACTCGCCTTTCTTTCCAACGCCCATTGACCACCGAGGCTTGTGGTTACGCATCTCCACCACCTCTTCTCCTGAGGAATCTGACCCTTCAGATCCGGATATTTGGCAGGTTTCCAGTGGGGCAACGGCTCCCTCTCCGGGGGGCTTTCCCCCTTCCCTGCTTCGTCGTCTGACATGGTAATTTTTGCAAAGTCCCCCGGCAAGGTTCTTCCTTCCAGGTTGACCAATTTTGCAGATCCTGTCTAATGTAAGGACCCACCTCAATTTACATCTTAAGAAGACAGAACTCTTGGAACGTTTCTTCCAACAGGAATCTTTATTAAGAAAAACTGACTGAAGGCATGCTAGACAGGATCTGAGGAACCCCATTGACCATTCAATGTTTTAAAGTGTTCCCAGGCAGTCCCACCCCACATTCCTTCCGGTCAATTCAAATTGGCAGATGGCTGGGTGTTAAATCCATCGGAATCCCAAACGTTGCAATCTTTCCCCCCCTTTTCCTTGCTGCCGGTAAAAGGAGGCTTCATAGGGAGTGAGATCAAAGGCTGATGGCCGCATTGTTATTGTTAGTACTCCAGAGAGGGAATCCGCAGAGGATGTTTCTTTGTAGTTGATAGTAGGAATGTCAGTCATAAACACCCGTGTTTACTCCCCCCCCCTTTGTAGTATGACAGAATCCAAAAGAGAGTAAGAATTGGGTTTTCTCAGAGTAGATAGCTAGAAATAAGATATAATTGGATTCTGACAGACTCATCCTAATTGATCAAGTAGTTAAAAATGGTGACAGGAAGTTTGTACTTTCAGATTTGCACGTTTCTGTTAATATACCCTCACAATAAAGTTGAATTAACACATCTAGTCATTTTTCCAGTCTGGTTTACCTGGGAGGGCTGACATCAATCTTGCAAATCTGAAAGTACAAACTTTCTGCCACTACTTTTAACCTCTTGATCCATTAAGGCAGGTCCTTCCCAAGTTTCCTTCTCTGACTGGTAAGCCACTGGGGCTCTGGCCTCTCTTGTCCAACTATTTCCTAGGCAGCATCTTCCCCTCATTCCACAAGTTCATCCATATTACAGGTGCCCCTGCCTCACCATTACCTAACCCACTCTCTCTTCTCTATCAATCATTACTCCTGCCCAGTATTACAGATCCCCATTAAATGTTGACATATGCTATTTTCATATAAACACTGATAATATAAATCCTGTCTAATAAAGGTAAGAAATCCAATGAGGCAATCAATCTCCCTCTAAATAGATCCAAGAAGAAGGGTCAATTCCCATAATCCTTCCTAATTACTATTTAAACTTTTTTTCTAACTGAGAAATTACTAGATATTTCTAGATACGTTCATCTTAGTAAGCTAATAAATTTCAAAATATGTTAGATGTAACCAACAAATGGTTTTTCCAAAAGAAGAATTTATTCCAAAGGGAAACTTGAATTTAAAATATTGAACTGGTAAAATAATCATTTTGTCATCATTTTTTTCTTTTCACTTTCTAATCTTATTACTCTATTGAACAGTATGTTAAAGTTTAGCAAGTCAAGAAACAATGGTTGGAAACTAATCAAAGAGAGAAGCAACCTGGAATTAAGGAGAAAGTTCCTAACAGTGAGGACAATTAACCAGTGGAATGGCTTGCCTTCAGAAATCGTGGGTGCTCCATCACTGGAGGTTTTTAAGAAGAGACTAGACAGTCACTTGAGATGGTATAGGTTCTCCTGCTTGAGCAGGGGCCTGGACTAGAAGATCTCCAAGGTCTCTTCTAGCTCTATTCTGTTCTGTTCTGTTCTGTTCCTATTCCTATTCTATTCTATTTTATAATCTATGATTTCTTTATTACTTATCTTCACTCGATGAAAAGCTTCACTAATAAACTTGCATGTGTCTGTTAGAATAGCAATAGCATTTAGACTTATATACTACACCACAGTGCTTTGCAGTACTCTCTGGGTGATTTACAATGTAGAAGAATTATTTGCATATTATCCCCAACAATTTGGGCCCTCATTTTACCAACCTTGGAAGGCTAGAAGGCTGGAGTCAACCTTGAGCCCCATCAGGATTGAACTCCAGGCTGTAGGTAGAGTTTGCCTGCAATAATGCCCTTTAATCACTGCCCCACTAGAAACTAAAGTCAAAGGAAAGGATAGAGCAGGTGGAGTTCTAGGAAAAAAATCAGCTTCCCTAATCAGGAAATTGGAAACAGCAGCAAAGTTTGAGGAAAGAATGATTACCGTCTGCACTGTGAAGCCTAGTTTCTGTGGTATGGGCATATACCAACTGGAAGATAATTCTCTGTGCAACTGAAACATTTTGTTTTGATATACCTTCATGTGAAAATTATTTAAAAAATAGTTTTGAAAAAGAAAAAAGATAAATATGATAGAAATAGAATATTGAAAAAAGTGTCTTCCTTTAACTAAGGATGTATATTGTGAAAGAGTGAAAATACATGTTGCATAGGAGAAACAGACATAAGCAAAGTGCTAGAAAGTTGCAACAGTATTCAAAAAAGAAGTTGGCAAATCAGTCTTAAAATTGCAATTAAGCAATAGCCACACAGAATTCAGATTTTGTACTATAGATATTTTACATTAAGAAGATATAACAAAAGATTAAGCTGTGAAATGATTTTAAAATATGCTATAAGTTTTTTAAGAATGAGGAATTAATGGAGTTGCCCTATACATAAAACCTCAACTTAAACCTAAGTTACTTTTAGCAGATGAACATGGTAGATTTTTAGTAGTGGTATTTGAATTTAATTGAATAAAATCAATAGTAATGGGCCTATACAGGCCAAATGATGATAAAAGTAAATGTTTTGAATATCTTATGGATCAATTAATACCCTTTTCGTATGAAAATTGGTTTACGTTGGGGGATTGGAATGGAGTGACTTTACCAGCTTTGGATAGATCATCTACCAAGGGGATTAAACCCTCCCAGGGTAAATTACCAAAGACCTTTTTTGAGATGATGGACAATTTAATACTAAATTGTGGAGAAAATTGTTTCTCGTGGAGAAACAAAAATGGTTCTGCTAGAGAATATACTTTTTTTTCTCAGAAAGACATAAATCTGTTTCAAGGATTGATATGAGATGGATTTCTAAAAATCTTGCAAATAAAATTTTGAAAGTTAACATTTTACCTAAATCTTTCTCTGACCATAACCCAGTTCTTTTGGTACTTAGAGGAAAGAGTTTAAGCTATAGATGGAGATTAAATGAATCTATTTTGCAAGAGGAGGTGATCATAAAAGATTGCAAAAAGAAATTAAGTGATAATAATTTAGGTAAAGGGACAACCTTAATGACTGTGTAGGATGCTGTTATGATGGGTTATTTTATACAATACAATCGCTTACAGAAGAAAAAGATCTCAGGAAAAGGCACAAGAGATATTGGATGAAATTAGACAGAAAGAAATCGAGCTGCAAAAGACACCTATGGATTCTAAAATTTCACATCAAATTGTTACAGCAACAATTGTCTATGTTAACAGTTCAAGAAATAGAAACAAAATTGAAGTATGTGAAACAAAGACACTTTGAGTTTGCAAATAAACCAGGAAGATGATTGGCATATAAACTAAGGAAGGAAAGGGAAAAGAGAATGAGAAAATTTGTGAAGGTAATAAGGTAATAACAGAATATGAACTTGTTAAAAAGACTTTTCATAATTTTTACTTCAATTTGTATAAAAAATAGGAGTTAGATATGTCTAAAATAGATGAATATCTCTTAAGACAAAGGTTGCCTAAGCTATCACAAAGTCAGAGGCAACTTATGAATGACCCAATAACTGCCTTTGAAATATCAGAAGCTATTTAAAAAAAATGAAATCAGGTAAAGCTCTAGGACCAGATGGCCTTACAAGTCAATATTATAAGTGCTTTGAAGAGGAACTTCTTCATCCTCTAAAGCAGGGGTGTCAAACTGCCGCCCCACAGGCCAGATGCATCATAGTGAAACCGTGCCCACCCCATTGCCGGCAATGGCAAAAAGATCGCGATCCGTCGCGACACATCACGTGACATTGCGAATTTGACACCCCTGCTCTAAAGGATATAATGAATGATATATTACAGGAAGGAAGGATACCTCAAACATGGAGAGAAGCCAATATTGTGTTATTACCGAAGGAAGGTCAAGATGCTACAAAAATAAAGAATTATAGATCAATTTCATTATTAAACAAAGACTATAAATGCTTTGCTGCAATTTTGGCAGAAAAACTAAAGAAGATCTTACAGGCATATTCATGAAGACCAATCTGATTTTCTGCCAAAAAGACAGCTAAGGGATAATGTGAGGACTGTTTTGAATATCACTGAATATTTACAATACTATAATGAGAAACAGGCAGCTCTAATATTCCTAGCTGCAGAGAAGGCTTTTGACTATCTAAATTGGGTTTTTATGTTTAAAGTCCTGAAAGAAATGGATTTTGGAGAGAATTTTATTTAAGGAGTCAAAGCTATTTATACGTCACAGCAAGCAAAAACTGTTATTAATGCTGATTTAACTAATTCGTGTGAAATTCAAAAGGGTACGAGACAAGGATGTCCCTTGTCTCTATTATTTATTTTGGTGCTGGAAGTTTTGAACAGAGATATTAGGCTAGATGAGACAGTAACTGGTATAAGTATCAAGAAAGAAGTTTATAAATTGAGGGCATTTGCCGATGATTTGGTTATATTCCTGCAAGATCCAAAAATAAGATAGAATATTTGATGAGGAAATTAAATAAATTTGGGGCTTTAACGGGTTTTAAAATAAACAAACAGAAAACAACAATGTTAATTAAGAATATGTCTTCTCAGGATTGTGATATATTGATTAAAAAGTCTGATTTAAAGTTGAGAAAAAGGTGAAATATTTGGGGGTTATGTTGACAAAAACAAATACAAAATTGTTTCAAAATAATTATGCACCTCTTTGGAATGATATTAAAAAGGATTTACAAACATGGGGCAAATTACCTTTATCCCTACTGGACAGAATTTCTGTAATTAAGATGAATGTTTTACCAAAGATGCTCTTTCTGTTTCAGACAATACTAATACTTGCAATGGATACTGTATTTAAACAATGGCAGAGGGATATTTTCAAGTTTATATGGCAAGGAAAGAAACCAAGAACCGGATATAAACTACTGCAAGATGATAAGGAAAGAGGGGGTTTGAAATTGTATTTTGATGCATGTTGTTTGATCTGGCTAAAAGAGTGGGTGTACCTCCAGAACAAGAGGCTACTTGATCTGGAAGGTCATGGATTAAGGTTTGGATAGCATGGTTATTTATGATACGATGAAGTTAAAGTAAATGTTGATTTCAACAATCATTTTATTAGATGTGCCATATTAAGAGTTTGGAATAAATATAAAACAAGATTTTTATGAAGTTGCCTCTTTGGGTGGCTCCCCAAGAAGCTTTTTTTAGAAATGAAATGTCAATGAAGCCGGACTGGTGGACATATGGTAAAATAATCTTTTAATTATGGTGAGCCTACCCTCAATTGTAAGGAAGAGCTAGAATCAGAAGTCAGGTCTGCCATTGGTTTACATACTTACAAATGAAAGAGAGATTTAAACTAGATAAAAAGATAAAAAGAGTTATGGATTTGAAATTGTTAAAAATGAATTGGAAATTTTACTGTATGGTAGTCATGACCATATTGTTGCTAAGGTTTACAAAATGTTATTGAAATTGAATTTGGAAAGTGAACGTGTAAAACACTGTATGATTCAGTGGACAAGGAAATTTGGGCATAATGTGATGCTTGAACAATGGGAGAATATGTGGACAAAAGGCTTAAAATTCACACTAAACTATAACTTAAAAGAAAACTTTGATAATATGATGTATTGCTGGTATTTAACACCAGATACATTATCTAGAATGTATAAAGGTATCTCAAATGAATATTGGAAATGTAAATGTAAATAAGGGACTTTTTATCATTTATGGTAGACATGTGATAAAGCAAAGAAATATTGGAGTAGGATTCATATTTTAGTGCAGAAAATTCTTAAAGTGAATACAAAGATTAAACTAGAAACTTTTCTTCTGGGTCTAATGGAAAAAGACTTGGAAAAAAACCTAGAACTTTGATCTTATATATGTTGATGGCAGCAAGACTATTGTATGCACATAAATAGAAGGACATTTGATTCCCACTATGGATGAATGGCTACAGAAGCTGATGGAATTGGCAGAGATGGCTAAATTGACCATTTTGATTAAAGAACAGAATATAAGTACTTTTGTTTCTTCATGGAGACCGCTTCTGGACTTTGTGCTTGAGGTGGAAAAAAATGATACTTTGATTTTGGGTTTTACTGATTAGATTGATTTATTGATATAGAAATGGATAGTTCATACTACTATAGAAATGTAAAAAGTTGAGGTTTGATATTAATGCTTTATTTTACTGCAACAGAGGGAGTCAGAAGTTAATGCCTTTTTTTTCTTCCCCCCTTTTCCACACTTCGCTTTTTTCCTTTCCCTTACCTCTGTTCCTTTTTATTTGCTTTTGTATTTTCTTATTTTATATTATAAGTTAATAAATTAAAAAACGTGCAAAAAAAGAATGAAGAATTTAGTTACAAAGATTGTTTCCTGATGTGGAGAAAACTTTTGTCTTCTGTTTAAATACTATATTGTAGATTTAATTATTTAATTCCTTATTTATTTATTTATTTATTTATTTAAAAGGAAGTCACCTTCCAGGTTAACTCACCTTTTGATGACTTTTGTGGGGAAATTAACAACATTTTCTTGGAATAGTATGGAAATATCTTGCCACTGCCTTTTCTGAAATATTTTTCAACTTAGATGTCATCTACTGATAATTTGCTACTAAAGTCGAAAATAACAGTGAAATCAAGGGAACAATGATGAAAAATGTGGAATTTAAAATCAATATATTTATAGATACTATTATGATGACCTTGACAGAGCCAGAGTATTAAATCAAATATTGTAGTAGTCATTTTATGGTTATGATACTCCCTAGGACTGTTATAATAAAGAAAGATACAAATAATATGATCCCCCTCCAACTGTATCTGTTTTAATCTTTCCAAATGTATGCAACAATTAGGCCTAAACAAGCTTGTGTGAAGCATTTTAATTAAAAGCAGGCTACTTGCCATTTACAGTTTAGAAAAAGGCTTATGTGCTATGATTTCAATTAACTGCAGAAAGTGTCGGTATTCTAATCTGTCAGGCACTTATGGAGAGAGTTTTGTTCTGAAAAGAGAAAAAAATTCAGATAATCTCAGTTACATTTAGGACTTTTTAAAAAATAGAAGATATTAAGTATTGTTTTGAATAACCACATCTGGCAGATATATTTGGGGATTGGAATTATACCTTTTAACTCATCATATTTAATTCATATAACTATTCATTATATTTGCTACTTATTACTATGCTTATGCCAGTTAAGTTTAGTGGTTTTGCCACAAGGCTAGAAACAGGGAGGCTCTGAGTTTCAGTGTCACTTTGGACACAAAGCCAACGGTAGGACCTTGGGCAGGTCACTCTCTTAGCCTTGGGAAGAAGGAAAAGGTAAATCTCTTCTGAAAAACCTTCCTAAGAAAATTGGATAATTGTCAGGAGTCAATACTGACTCAAAGGCACCAAAAAACTCTAGGTTATTCAGTGCTATGGATTTAATCTTTAAAGCTGTTTCAGAACAAGTGGGACCATGAAAGTTGCAACTTTTTTATTATGTTTATGCTCCCGTACAGCTTATGGAATATTCAGGAGTTACAGTAAGTATGATTTATGGTTTCAAAAACTTCATACTGTTATCTGATACATGCTGAAACGACACCATGACATTGTCACGTCTAATTTTCACATGCTACTGAAAAAGTAAGATTGGAGAAAATTATTTTTGCTTTCTTAGGACTAGATCTGTACAAAACCTTCAAAAGAGATGCTTGATATGAGGGAATGGTTATCTGCTACATTGTGGCTACCCCAGTTATCTCCCCATGCCTGAGCATGCACCACTACTTAGCTTCACCAGCATATTGAAGCATGGTAACAGGAATCAACAACATCAAACCTCTTTGCCAGGATCCTCCACCTGCAACGTTAAAATTTCTCCTCTAATTCAGTGGCCTTTTCAAACACACAACCATGACCAGAATGAAGACAAAACAGCAGTTCCCACTTGTTTTTGCATTCCCTCCTGATACAAATTAGGTCACAAAGGAGAAAATAAGCAGATAAGTAATTATTTCAGAGACTAAAATCTAGAGCCAAAAATTAAAACCTGGAGACAAGAATGATATTTATCTAATTTGGGGATCATAAAACAGTGTTGTATAGAAACATGAAACATGAGTCAGAGGATTGCTGATGAAATCAAAAAAATTTAGATCACCAGCAAAGTAGAGTTAAGATAAAATGATGGAAAGATAACAAAAAATCAGAATTAACCGTTTCTCTCTAACTTGCAAATGATGCAATGGTTTTCAAGGCTGCATCTTAAATACATGAAGCACACATGGAGAATCTAACATTCAGGAATACTGTAGCTGGACAGGAACAACTTTCTATGCATTCCTATGGTGGAATAGTCAGGCCAACAATCCTATAAAAGAATTCATTTTAGATTTTTCCCAGATTTCTCTGCAACACACATGGCTCTGTGTGGCAGAAGTTCAATATTTCCTCATAAAAAAACTGATGTGTTGCAATTCCTTGAGGGCAAGGAATTATCTAAAAGTACCCTTTTAGATAAAGATATGTAGAAGGAAAGAATGAAGTACCATTGTTAAAACTGTTTGACTGGTAATAGTATATAAAAAAAATCCTATAAGACTGCCATCTCAGGTTATGTCCCCACTTGCAATTTACAGGATAGTATGTTTTAGAATCGTTGTACCATTGTTGTGCCCAAATAACCAATTTATTATTATTATGGTTGATCACATTATTATTGCAACTGCAATGACAGCTTAGTGGTGTTCTAAAGATGCTGTAAATCACTCAGGAGAAATAACCTTGAGTTGCTTAAAAACAAGATTGGTTTAGTTGAAATCTAGTGAATACTATATATTCTTACATTTAAGATATTTGCCTGGTTTCTGCCTTTTAAATTCCGAGCTCCATCAAGGTCTCTATCAACATTCATGTACTTGTATATGTCCATAACCAAACACTACTAGTATAAACAACAGTAATTTATGGTATTGGAAGCAACTCTAATCATTGGTTCTTTGCTACAGAAAATACAGTGAGGTTCACATAATCCTTACAGTTCACTATATGAATTATGTGGGGATAATTTGCCTGCTGACAATGATACATTGAGGCAAATGCCATGGGGAAACTATTTGTCTGTTTAAGATTTGCCACTCACTCCTTGGATCCATCTCATTCCAGATAAGCAGAATCTATCTGGAAGATTAAAATTACTACCTGAATCTCAGAGTGATTAACTTTAGAAGACATTATTCCCACTATATTTAAAACTTCATTAAAATCAATTTGGATATTTGATTCTGGTAATTATTATTCTGTTTCTAAAATATGGTTATTGAGTGAATGGAAAAGAAGATAATTTCTCAATTTGGTAACTGCTATTATTTTGATCTAATGTCTGGCCTGGTTTGAAGACAAGACATAGTCTTATTATTATATTGTTTGATTTACAAAAGGAATGGATTAGAAATTTAACCTAAAATTCTCCTTGGCCTCTTCATGGCTTTTGACACTATCAGCTATGGTATGGTATTGGTATTCTTGGTGTGGAATAGTATAGTATGGTCAGGGTGCGTTAAATAATGTCTGGTAACTTTCTGAGTTTCAGGATAGGAGTGGGCAGCACAGTACTGGATTAATTCGAATACAAATCTCTAATAGCTAAAGAAAAAAAAACTCTGCTAGACCTTACCAGTGTGGCTTCTCTTGTGAACCATAAGAACATTGGGACCGATGCAAATTATCCCACAGACATCACACTTTAGCTTTCCGTTAGGGAGTCGAATGCCTCCAACTCCTGACATGGCTTTGCTGCCACTGTGTGAGCCATTCATTTTGTCTCCAGAGGCATCAAGCATTCGTAAATCCTCTGCACATTCTTCCCCATTCATTTCACAGGCATGCCCATTCTCTTCATCACTCTGTGTCTCTATTTTAATATTACTGGCTGAAAGAAATAATAGAGGATGCTACTCAGTGTTTTTTTTTTTTTTTTAAATAAACCAATCAAAATCATTATGGGAAAGAAACAGCATAAAGGAAAGCATTTATCAATAATACACTTAACAATATAATTAAGTGACAAATTACTGATGGAATGGAATGGACTTATTTAAAATACATATACAATATTAAAATATTTACATGTGTAACTCTAAGTTTCATATCATGCCCATATGTCATATCAATATAATGTGCAAACCAGTGAAATTATCAATGTTTCTGGTAGCCACAATAGCTCTTTAATATGTTGGCACATTTGACTGGAGAATGTGGCCAAATTTTGTTTTACTGATGTAACATTTGTTGCCATCAATTACATTTATTATTTATACATGGTTGTTTATTACATTATTATTTTGTTTTGTACCAAATTTTATTTGATAATATTTGTTTTCTTTCACCTGGTAAGTTTTCACCTTTATTGCTTTCTGCTCATTTATTATAATAAAAGACTGACTGATATGTGACTGGATAAACAAGACCAACCTATCAAGCCCTTTCCTAGCTCATTTGCCATAGATTTGGACTGCCAAAGCCTTTTTAAACCTTAAAGCAACCAAGCAGAGACTCCATGTATGACTAAGGAGGCAATGGAATATACTTAGTGGGGTGGGCTCAAATGCACATATCCAGTGGTGGCATTCAAATATGTGAACAACCGGTTCTCTGTGTGGATGCCGCTTCCGGAAGTCCATTCTGGGCCTGGGCAACAAAAAATTAGCTACCGGTTCTGCCAAAGTGGTGTGAACTGGCTGAATCCCACTACTGCACATATCTGACAGAAAGGTATGACTTGCAAAGAGTCATGGTTCCACCTGTGTCCTAGATGCCCTAAGCAGTCACTAGAACAGGTGCCAAAACTATTTTTAATAATGGTCACCATTTTCAGAGATTGCCAACTCTAGAATGATATAGCTATTCTTGCTCAAAATCTGACAAGAATTCAGGTCGGACCCATGAAATCTTGTGAGATTCTGCCATTTTCAGTTCCATAAACTCTGTGTTCACTGTAGCAGTGGCACGTACTACAGTGGTGCCCTGACTTATGTGGAGCTCCAAATAAAGAAAAAAGTTAGAAGTCAGGGATCTAGGGAATGAAAGCAGAAAGAAAAAACTATTTTTCTATATTTGACTTAGCAGATGGAAATTGATGTTGGGTTGGCTGGTGCAGTTTAAAAAAAAATAAAAATATTTGGGCTATTAAGGCTACAGTGGGGAATGTGAGATCATCAGAAAATAGAGCTCTTTTTTCTTCTTCTTTTACTTTGAACATTTTGCCTTACAATGACTCTATTTATTATTTTATAATTATTTACATTTCATATTTCTTAACTGCCCAACTCCCTTAAAATGTTTATTAGTTTGCTAAAATTGTGCCACTAAAAATGAATTATGACGATATGGAGGTAGTCTGGGGGCAGAAAGCTGGCACATGTAATCCACACTGCAGATTGCTCATTCCAATTCTATTCTCTTAATTGTAAGAAAATTAAGTGGAAATATAAGTGGAAATCCTTTCCTATCTGAAAAACAGAATAATTCTGAAGAAACCAAAGTATACATCAAGAAGAAATAAAGTTAAAAATTGTATTTCTGACATGCCATCTTTTTGTATATAAAGAGACTTCTTTTCATTTGTTTATCTACAAAGGTATCACCCATTCCAAAGATTTTAGAAATCTTTTATATTGGAGAGAATACAAACATGTCATTCCCACCAATATCTAAGTATGCTGTTCATGAAGCTAGGGTTTTATTACTTTAATAATACAGGTAATCCTCACCCACCAACTGCAACTGTGTCCAGCAATTTCATTGTTAAATGACACAATCATTAAGTGAAATATTATATGATCACGTCAGATTTACAACATCAGTTCCGCTGTTGTTAAGCAACAAAACCAAAGCACTATAGTTATTAAACATGAATCCCAGAACTGCAACTTGCAGCAACCTACCAGCTTTTCTGCTGATTTTGCTTTTTAGAAGCTAGATGTGAAGGTCACAAATGGGGATTATAGGATTGTGAGACCCTGCAACCATTGTAAATGTGCACCAATTACAAAGCACCTAAATTATGGTCACATGATTACAGGAACACAGCAATAGTCGCAAGTTTAAGAACCAATTGGAAACCTACTATTTCAGTGCTTTTGTAACTTAGAACAACCACTGAACAAGACAATCTGTAATTGAGGACCACCTATATTCTAGGTGACTGACCAAGAAACAACGATTTCTTTTTAGATGCATAATCTATTAAAAAATGTTAATTAGAATTTGTTTTCAGCTCTTCAGACCATATAGACAAAGATGGATTATAAATCGATAGTAAAAAAATGGGATAATACGTCTTCATTGTTTCAGCTGATTTCTTATGTGTTAAAAGTAAATTTTCTACCATAAAATTATATAGGGTATGGTCATGGATAATATTTGGGAAGCAAAAATGATTTTCCTGTGATCATACTATGACACTGCTACAAGTAGATTTTGTCAACTTCTCCATGTTTGGTAGACTCTAAAACAGGGATCTCCAACCCCCGGTCCATGGACCGGTACCGGGCCGCAGCATGCCAGCAACTGGTCTGCACAAAGAGCAAAGCCCCATCTGTGGGATGCAGGCAGCACACAAATCCACGCACTCTCTGGTCCGTGAAAAAACCTTTCTCCACGGAACCGGTCCCTGGTGCTCAAAAGGTTGGGGACCTCTGCCCTAAAATACTCCCTCTTCCCATTCTGTTTTTTTATCACACCAAAACTAGATAGTTGAAAATATATATCCGATTGGAGCCAGAATTAATCCATTGAATCAATGGGATAAATAAATCATGATTAATTGATTACCCTATTGATTTAGTGTGTCTACTCAAAGTGTGCCTAAGTATGGATCAAACTCTGCTTTTCTTCCAGTTTTAAAAACAAAACATATCTTCATTCTCTCTGGGAGTAAATCTCCCTGAGCACAGTGAAACATCTTTGTATGTAGACATGCTCTGCAATGGTCCTAAAATAATATAGGCTCCTTTGAAGTTAACTGTAGAAAAGTGTTTTTAATGATCAATTGCTATGAGCTACAAAAGCCTGGTTAACTGGGACTAAGATATTAACTCTTTATCATATGCATTTCAAAAATGCAGGCACACAATATCCCAGCTACTATCCCACATACTGTCAAAGTGATATCAATTGTTATTACAGATAATTGACAATGGCTAAATTATTTTTTATGAGTCAGATCAAACAGAAGGGATGTGAGGAACATTTTAACTTCCGTTAACCTTCTGCCAAACCAGACCACTTGTATAGCGCTTCTGATTAACTGGCAATGATGTTAGACTGAGATTTTCCCCCAATCTTGGTACATAATGTTTTAACAATACAAAATTTAGCTAGCACTTGAATCTGGGTACTACATGTGTAAGACATAAGCGGTGCCATTGAAACTGTGTCCAGGCCTGTAATAGTTCAGTGTCAAGCAGAATGGTCTGATCTTATAACCACTTCTCCTACTTAGCCACTGCTAGTTTTGACTTAATAACTGTATCATGTGCCTAGTCCTCCATTATCTGACCTGATTTGCAGTTTCTGAGCCCTAGTCAACCAACCAGTGCTTTATTTCTCAATTTTTTGTTCTCATCATTATGAAATCTGAAATCAAGGCATAAGAATTATTTTATCAATCAAACAAAAGAATCTTCACCAATTAGCCATGCACTTCTGTATGTAGAAAAGTAAATATATACTATTCAAAGTCCTTCTTTTATTTACATGGTTACAGGGCCCTATGTGTAGATGTTACTAAGCATTTAATTCTCTTTTGATATAAGTGGTATTTTTTTTCATATGCCTCTATAGCCAATCATATAGATAAATTAGGCTTTTCTCTAAGCTAACTGATCTATGTGTAACAATAACATTATTTGTAAGCTTGAAAAAAATACATGGAGGTAAAAGTTAAATGACAAAGGCAAGAACAAAAAAACAAAGGCATAGAGAAATACATGAGTTACGGAAGTTACATGTACAGATGAAAAATATAAGCAATATCTGGCCATCATACCCACAGAATACTTACTAGAAAATTTTTTGGGGATGATGGTGTGGAAATCCTTAAAGCCTTCAGCCCCATATGCAGCTGCAATAAAGAAGGTAAAGAGGATGCTAGATTGTAAAGTAGTCAAGCAGCACAAGATGAAGAATCATAACATACATTGCTTCTATGAAAGAGACTGGCATCACTATTCATAGAGATAAAATAGAGGACAGAATAATAGGGAGGCAAACTCTTGATATTTAATGAAGTGTTTTCAAAATTGGAAGAACGTAAGAGGAATTTTTCAGTACAGTTTAAGTGCTTAGAGTGATTCCACTCTAAAATAAACAAAAACCAAACTATTTAATTAGCATCTGTGAGATTTTCTTCTACATTGCAAGATAACCATCTTTTTTTGTAAAAAAAGGGATTTTAGGCCTTTGGTACTGTGTGCTCACTTAGAAGACAAGACCATTTAAACATTTATAAGCATCATACAGTATGTAGAATTGGAAAGTGAAGTACAAATAAAACTTAAAATACAAAAATAATATTTAGAAGACATAGTATGGTGGATCTGGGAAAGAATTGTTTGCTTTGGTAAGGAAGCTAAAGCCTAGAATCATGAAATGGGAGGGGGCAATTTAGACAACCACTTTTCATGTAGTAGTTCAAATCAAATCATCCAGATAGTTACGCAGCCTTTACTTAAATAGGAGGAGCCCACCATCTAGGTAATAAATTCTATTGTCTTATTATTAGACTTTTCCCCCCAAATCAAAATCTGTTTCCTATAATATAGGCATGTCAAACTGCCGGCCCACGGGCTGGATGCGTCATGCCAAAACCACGCCCACCCTATTGCCGGCAATGGGGAAAAAGTCACGATACGTCACGCGACGTCATGTGATGTTGTGAGTTTGACATGCCTGCTATAATATAAATCCATTATTCTGATATATGTTGACTATATTGATAGAGAATAGGTTTCTGTGCAATATTCTTTCGGGTACTTAAGGGTACAATTCCCCATTCAGTTTTTTTAAACTAAATATTTTGCATTTCTTCTGTACATCCTTATAGAACTTAGTGTCATATTTCCTAAACCCATCCTTATCCCCTCTGAATTTGTTCAAGGTGTCTAAATCTTTCCTAAAAAATGCTCAGATGCTGTTTGTCTATTTTGCAGTCACATCCAACTACTGATATATAGTCAGTTTGTAATCAGCTACTATTTCAAAATCTTGCCCACATACATTGTTATTCCTCATTCAATATCTCTACATTAGATTCTGTTTGATAAATGAAGAACTTTGCATTTATTTGTTGAATATTTATTTTGTAATTTTCAGGTAACTTTCTCAAGATCATGAATTGTATTCATTTATTTATCTCCTAGGTATTTAAAAAAAATCTCACAATTTTGTACCATTTAATATAACATAAGGTAGAAGGGATTTTGGAAATCTTCTAGTCCAATCCCCTGCTTGAGCAGGAGATCTTATATCATTCCAGATAAATGGTTTCCAATCTGTTCTTGAAAACATCCAGTGATGGGGCACTCACAATTTCTGGTGGGAAGCCATTCCACTGATTAATTCTCACTGTCAGGAAATTTCTTCTTAGTACTAGGTTGTATCTCTCTTTAGTGATCTTCCACTAGTTACTTCTTGTCCTGCCCTCAGGTGCTTTGGAGAATAGATAGATTCTCTGTGAGAGCCCCTCAGTACTGGAAGACTACTTTCATGTCACCCCTAGTCCTTCTCATGCAGCCAAGCAATAACTATATGGCATCTCACATGATACTTACCACTACTTTGATGAGGACCCATGGGTTTTTCAAGCCAGTTATATATCAACATGCCATGTCACTTAACCAATGCCATATTAGTTTGTTAAGCAGAAAGTTAGACTTTGTCAAGTTTTTTTTTGCTGAAATCAAGATATATTTTCCCTTATTACATCCCCAGAATTCACTAATGAAGTTATCTAATAAAACAAGTAGAGGGGTTTAGCCTGAAAAGAATTATTTTTTATATTCACTTCTGGTAATGGCCATTGAAGTGTACTGAGTTGTTAAAACAGCAGGTGCAAGGCGTGCACCAACGACGCTAGCAGACCACGTGGCCTGCTAGCTAGACTGGGTGTCTGAAACCCGGGAATGCATGTTTAGTGCGGGAAGAACTCGTGCATTTATTGGTTAATAGTTCCCAGGCTCCTAGTATAAATGGATGGAGTCAGTTTTGCTTTCTGTTCTGTTTGTGTGTGTGTCATGAATAAACTAAGTTCCTTTACTACTGAGTCTCTTCAATGTCTACCTCCATTAGAACAGAATATTTGGCGACGAGGATGGGAATGCTGCCACAACAACAAAGGCCCAACTCACCCTGAAGGAAAGGCCTAGACCATGTAGAGGGACGGCGTTCCTACCTCCGCTCACTCACCTGCCACTATGCAAACGCTGGAGGAGAGTGCTGCGAAGAACTGCCCTGGAACCCCTCCAGAAGATTGTGCAGCATGTGGTAGCAAAGAGACCATCAGAACCTTGCCATGGCGAAAATAGGGCGACTTGCAGAATTCGACATCGCTCACCCTGAGAGGTGGAGCTCTTACGTCACCCGGGTTGAAAATTACTTCAGAGTTAACTGGATTCTGGAAGATGAGTTGAAGGCCGCAACGCTGCTCTGTGTTTGTAGCCAAGCTACTTTCGATATTGCGGAGAACTTAGTGGCCCCCGCGCCGTTGGAGACTGTGATGGCGATTTAAAGAAAATGCTCAAAGAACATTTCGAGCCGAAACTGTCGGTCATCGCTTGGCGACACGCTTTCGAGCAGTGGGACCAGCATCTTGGAGAGTCTGCCGCAGACTTCATCACAGCCCTGCGCCAAGCAGTGCGGCCGTGCGAATTTAAGGATTTGGAAGAACGGTTGCGGGACCGCTTAGTCTGTGGCCTGAGGAGCTGAGAGCTGCAACAAAAGATCTTCGCCAAAGAAACTGTTTCTTTCCAAGATGCATTGAGAGAGATAATGGCCGAAGAGGCAGCAGGAGGTGCTGTTAAGGCCTTGCGGCTCTCAAAGAACACCCAGTGCTCAGATACCGTCCACTACGAGGACACAGAACCTGGGGAAGATGCCGACTATGCCGAATCGGACCAAGAGCTCGATCAGGTGCAACAACCCCTGGGAAGAAGACCTCCGCGGCCTACTGACAAGGCAGTTCCCCCCTCGAGGTGCATCAGGTGCGGAGGTTGGCACAAACAAGCTGACTGCCGTTTTTGTGCAGCAATGTGCAGGGGGTGTGGCAAGCAAGGCCACATCACCGCAGTATGTCTGGGCCACAGGAAAGACCCCCCAAAGGAAAAGTTGCCTCGGAAAGGTATCGGGGTCCCCAGCCAGAACAGGGTGGGGTTTTGTGCAAGCAGGAGAAGTATTTATAGGATGGGGGCTCGCCAGCCGTTAAAAAAGAAACTGCACATCAAAGTCAGGCTACAAGGTGTCCCCTTGAGAATGGAACTGGATGCGGGAAATTATGGAACTGAAATTATGTCCATAATTTCCCAGAACACGTTTAAACAGATCTGTGGCAGGAGCGGCCAGCGGATTAAGCTCAGGCCGTCAAACCTGGTCTTATCAGATTTCCAGAACTCCCGAGTCGGTGTCAAGGGGGAGGCCATGATCGGGGTACAATTCAAGGGGTTTGAGGGCCCCTTGGACATCATTGTAGTCGATGGGAACCGCAAGAGTCTAATCAGACTCGATTGGTTCAAGGCTCTGGGGATTCAGGTGACGGGGCTTAATAGTCTGCAAACGGCCAACCTAACGGAAGTGTGTAAAGAATTTTCAGACGTGTTCAGCCCAGAATTAGGGAAATACAAGAGGCCACCAGTTGCTTTGAGGTTGGATCCCTCTGTCGCTCCAGTAAGGATTAAACCTCGCCGGGTGCCCTTTGCTCTCAAGCAGAGAATTGACGCCGAGCTGGACAAGTTGTTGCAGCAAGGCATTCTAGAACCTGTGGATAGCAGTCCATGGGAAACCCCCATTGTCACGCCACTTAAGGCCAACGGAGAAGTCAGAATCTGTGCTGACTATAAATGCACCTTGAATAAAGCTTTACAGCAACACTCCTATCTGGTGCTAGTAGTCAGCCATATTCTGGCATCGTTAAAGGGAGGTCGCATCTTCGCAAAACTAGATTTGGCCCAGGCCTATCAGCAGCTGCCGGTGGACGACGCCTCGGCAGAGGCTCAAATAATTGTAACCCACCGGGGAGCCTTCAAGGTGCGGAGGTTACAATTTGGGGTTAACGTAGCCCCTGGCATTTTCCAGAGTGTCATGGAGCGCACGCTCCAAAATATTCCAGGTGTATGCCCATACTTTGACGATGTCCTCATCACAGGGGAATCAGTCGAAATCCTGGCTGACAGGCTCCGAGCCGTTTTGCAGCGGTTCCGTGAAGTGGGCTTGAGGCTTAAACAAGAAAAGTGTAAAGTGGGAGTTACTTCCACGGAATTCTTGGGATTTCGCATAGATGCCAAAGGCATCCACCCTGCTGAATCCAAGCTTAAAGCGATTCAGCAGGCGCCCAGCCCTAAAATGAAGGGAGAGCTTCAAGCCTTCCTAGGGCTCCTTAATTTTTATCATGCTTTCCTCCCTCACAAGGCCACAGTGGCAGAGCCGTTACACCGGCTCTTAAACAAACAGGCTCCATGGAAGTGGACGAACGTCCACGAGAAACGTTTTGCTGAAGTCAAAGCCTTACTGTCATCTAATGCAATGTTGGCTCATTTCAACGAGCGATTGCCAGTTAGCATAGCTTGCGATGCATCTCCATATGGGATCGGGGCTGTCTTAAGCCACCTCAAGGCTGATGGGACACAAGTCCCTGTAGCCTACTATTCCAGGACCCTTTCTGCGGCTGAGCGCAACTATGTGCAAATAGATAGAGAAGCACTGGCAATCGTAGCGGGCATCAAGAAGTTCCATGACTTTTTGTATGGTCGCCGTTTTACGGTCTTTACGGACCACAAGCCACTTCTGGGGTTATTCACAACAAACAAGCAGACACCCCAAATCATCTCTCCTAGAATGTTGAGATGGTCAATATTCCTTTCTGCCTACGATTTGTGCCTGATTCACAAACCGGGCAAAGAGATGGGCCATGCTGACGGCCTCAGTAGATTGTCCTTAAGACAAATAGAGCCTGATCCTGCACCAGCAAACCACATTCTGTCTATTCAGGATTTGCCTGAGTCCCCCCTCCATGCTGGGGATGTAGCTGCAGAAACAGCTACCGACAACACACTAACACGCGTGTTGAACTGGGTGTTATCGGGATGGCCGGACACGTGTCCTGGCACGGAATTCCAGAGTTTCTGGAAACGAAAGCATGAGCTATCCACCTTTAAGGGTTGTATACTGTGGGGCAGTAGGGTAGTAATCCCGGCCTCACTGAGGACTAGAGTCCTTGTTTCTCTGCATGAGGGACATCCGGGAATAGTCCGCATGAAGGCGCTTGTGTGCAGCCACCTGTGGTGGCCAGGGCTCAATAAGGAGATCGAAGCCCAGGTCCAAGGGTGCCATATTTGTCAGCAGTCTAGGCCAGAAATGCCCCAAGCCCCCATTCATAGGTGGGAACCAACACATGCTCCTTGGTCGAGGATCCATATCGACTACGCTGGTCCCTTTCAGGAGCAGCTCTTCCTCATTGTGGTGGACAGTCACTCTAAATGGCTGGAAGTAGTTCCAGTGTCTGCTGCGACCTCTATTATCACCATCAGGGTACTTCACAGCATTTTTGCCACTCATGCCTTCCCGACGTAATTGTCTCTGACAACGGAGCTCAATTTACCTCGTCGGAGTTCCAGTCCTTCCTTCAGGTGAACTTAATTCGACATGCTACGTTGGCACCATTCCACCCGGTGTCAAATGGCCAAGCAGAACGCATGGTGAGGACAACGAAAGAGTCATTAAAATGGATCACGCATGGCAACTGGCATCACCAGTTGGCGGGCTTTCTTCTCTGCCACCGCACCACTTCGTGCACATCTATGGGCAAGAGCCCCACTGAGCTCCGATGGGGTCGCCGTCTTATCACCAAGCTAGATAGGCTACACCCAGACCGGGGTGCATCATAGGTGTCCCAGCCACGGGCACCACGGCATTTGAATGTGGGCGATCCGGTTTGGGCCCGCAACTACGGCCATGGCAACTTATGGGTGGTAGCTGTGGTTTGCAGGGTCACCGGGCCTCTTTCATACGAAGTGGCATTGGAGGATGGTCACGTGCTGCGATGGCACATTGACCAGCTTTGTTGGAAACTGCTGAGCCACTCTTCCGCTCCTGGCTCTGCTCTCGTGGGGGAGGAAGCCCTTGATCCTGATCGGGAAGATCAACCAAGCAGTGACAGCAGATCATTGCAATTATCGAAAGAGGGGTTTGCCAGCGAGGAGGCTCCTGACTCGGGCACATCCATGGGACATTGCTCCTGATCGGCTTTCCAAGCCACTCCAATGGCGGGTTTTGCGCCTACGGGACATCGCTCCCAATCGGCTGCTAATGCCGACCAGGGGAATACCACCCCTCCGGGGAATTCCACCCCGTAGCGGAACGCTGATCAGGGGAATACCACCCCTCCGGGGAATACCACCCCTCTGGGGAATACCACCCCAAACTGGCACGCAGAATTGTGCCAATCGGCCAGCCTGCATGCTCCAATCCCGACTGCATTAAGCGGGTCCCCAAGTCCCGGTCTGCCAAGCCTGGCAGGCAAGCTTGCAGGCTGGGCACTAGCGGTGCCTCTGAGGAGATCGGAGCGGGCCAGAGGCCCACCAAAGTTCCTGCAGGACTACGTGAGGGTTCTGTCAGTGAAAGCCTAGTGTTCAGAATATGCTCAAAAGAACAATCTTGCTAGGATTACAATGTCTGCCCTTGAGCGGCAGCGCCACGTCCTAAAGAGGTCCTAGGCAGTGAAATTAAGCCTAGGCTATTGGGAGTGATTTGGAAGTCTCCACAGGGAGGCTGTCATTATTATTTTGTTCAGGAGGTGCATTATACTTCCGACCAAGGAGGGAGGGGTGTAGTGTATTGAGTTGTTAAAACAGCAGGTGCAAGGCGTGCACCAACGACGCTAGCAGACCATGTGGCCTGCTAGCTAGACTGGGTGTCTGAAACCCCAGGAATGCATGTTTAGCATGGGAAGAACTCGTGTATCTATTGGTTAATAGTTCCCAGGCTCCTAGTATAAATGGGTGGAGTCAGTTTTGCTTTCTGTTCTGTTTGTGTGTGTGTCATGAATAAACTAAGTTCCTTTACTACTGAGTCTCTTCAATGTCTACCTCCGTAAGAACAGAATAGCCATATTATTTGCCACGTGTTGAAAACTGATTGTGTTTTAGTTTACTCTACAGTTTCCCTGGTTTTAATATCAAGCTGCCTGATCTGATGAGAATAGATCTGGAAGGGACCTTGGAGGTGTTCTAGTTCAGCCCCCTGCTCAAGCAGGAGGCCCTATCATTTCAGACAAGTGGCTGTCCAGTCTCTTCTTAAAAACCTTGAGTGATTTAGCACCCACAATATCTGAAGGCAAGCTGTTTCACTGGTTAATTGTCCTCACTGTTAGGAAGTGTCAGAATCCCCTTCAATGTTTCTTTTCGGGGCTCTGCCATTCTAGTGGGAGGGGGAGGCTTGCTCTGTTGAGAGGGGGGACTTATGGATGTATTTCCTCTACTTTGTTCTTTCTGAACTTTGATGCAAACACCATGGGGCTACAAAATACCTCTCAAAATGAATGGGTTCAAAAAAACATGTTAGAGCACCTAAACTGCTCAAATGGTTTCATGCTTGTTACCCAAACAAATCTGATTAACCTATTATTATCTTTTTCCTCCCTACTTTATTATTTTTTGTCTCTCCAGGCAGACTTCTTCTTCCTTTAAGGGGGGGCAGCATGTCAGCATCCCCTTCAATGTTTCTTTTCAGGGGTCTGCCATTCTAGTGGGAGGGGGGAGGCTTGCTCTGCTGGGAGAGGGGGCTTATTGACGTATTTCCTCTACTTTGTTCTTTCTAAACTTTGATATATCTCTTTGGATGTGAAAAGGGGAAAGGAATGTGCCAGGGGCCATCTGCCTTATCTCCACTCCGTTGCAAGATCTGGTGAAGAGCCTGGGAACCATCCCTTATCAACTCTGGTTCCCATAACAACTTCACACCTGTGGATTGGCTGGATGCGAACTTGACAGTTGGACTCTGGGGTGGGGTTTGTGTGAACGAAAGGTTTAATGTAGAAATTTGCATGGGAAATCTTTAGATCTTGCTTTGCTCTCCTGCTATCACTAACTCTCAATAAAAGTTCCTGCTTGAAACAATGCCAGTTTCAAGAGTTCTGCTTTCTTGGAAGAATTAGCTGAGGTAGGTTCTTATAGGAAGTTTCTCCTTAATTCCAGGTTGCTTCTCTCCTTGATTAGTTTCCATCCTTTGTTTCTTGTCTTGCCTTCTGGTGCTTTGGAAAATAAATTGACCCCCTGCTCGTGGCAGCTTCTCAAATACTGGAATACTCCTATGTCCCCCCTAGTCCTTCTTTTCTCTAGACTGGCCATTCCCAAATCCTGCAACCGTTCTTCATATGTTTTAGTCTCCAGGCCTTTAATCATCTTAGTTTCTCTTCTTTGCACTTTTTCCAAGGTCTGAACATCTTTTTTTGTAATGTGATGACCAAAACTGGATGCAGTATTCCAGATGTGGCCTTACTAAGGCTTTATAAAGCAGTACCAATACTTTATGTGATTTTGATTCTATGCCGCTGTTTATGCAACCAAGGATTGCATTAGCTTTTTTGGCTGCTGCCGCACACTGCTGATTCATGTTTAAGTGATCGTCCACTAGGACTCAATCTGTAGATCCTTTGATCACTATAAAATTCCTAGAAGAGTTGATGAATTATACATATGCAGGGGATGTTACAAAGAGTTTTAATAAGTTCATGTTAAACTTTTCAGGAAACTCTGGATTTTTTCTAATTGATTAAAGAAACAGCAAATCAGCTTAATGTATTAAATCCTTCTTTGCCTAGAAGTTGAATTCTAAATAACTATTAAGACTGCTAAAAAAACAAAACCTTCTCCCCCAAATAAACAAATCTCCTGCTGAACAATCAAAGAAATGAGCACAACCAATTGTAGAGGCTGGTGATTTGAAACTGGAATTAAACATCAAATATAAGACCACCAATCAGGAAGGGTAGCTTATTTTCTTTCTAACTGTGCTTAAGAAGAATTATAAGTTATAAACATAATCTTCCAATCTTTATTTGGCAGTAAGTTGATGACAAGATTTGAGTAAACATTTGTGGGGGGAAAATCAGACAAACTATTGGAATACAATACTATTGTACCCAAGTTTAATTTAAAAACTGGAAAATTTACATGAGCAATATGAAATTCTCATGGATCTAGTTCAAAAAGGCCTAAATAGGCAAACTTCCCTCTACAATCTAAACCTGCTCATTCCAAAGCATCCACAGTGATTTAGACTGAAGTCAATCAATGCTTTGTGGCTACTGAACAATTTTATATTTGAAAGTACTGTATGTTGTGAGATATACAAAGAAATAGCTGCCAGGGATGGGTAGAAGGTTATTCATTTACAAAATGGCTTCCATAGTGAGTACACATCACATTTATCACAAAACACACTAGCAAGCTGCAAGATGCTCTCTACCAATTTTATCTTTTTAATATTTCTTTTGGAGTGTATGTTTTCTAAACCCTATATGAAAAGCTGTGAAGTTTTGAAATCTGTGGCTTGTGTCCATACAACTGCTGAAAGGTAAGGAATGTTATATTATCATAATGATTCAGTGATTGTGATTTTCTATGATTAATTATCATCTAACTATTCATTTTGCTTAGTTCTGTTTCCTCTCTCTCCCCATCATGTTTTAAAAGGGAATAGGCAACAACTGACCAAAATTGACTCTTGTTTCCTAAAGTTCTGGATATGAGTTGTTTCCATATAGATTCTGGAAGGCCATAGAGGACAGCAGAGCCAAAGAGCTGACAAAGAGCCAAAGAGCTGTATTGAAATGGAAGCTGAAGAACATCAAGTTCCCTAGGGAACTAGGAGAGCACAGCTGAGCCAGCAAATCACTCCTTCCCCCATCTAACTTAACTGGAAATCTCAACCTATTGCTTCTCTCTCTCCTGTGCAACATCCACAAAGGCAGCAATTCTGGGCTTTTGTTGATTTTCTTCCTTTCTCCATAGTACTTCCCCTTTCTCCCCTTAGCCTTTTCTTCCTCATCAGCTTGAAATGGCTTGGACATTTCCACCCGGCATTATTTCTACCTGCTAGAAGGATTAAGAATGTACTTGCTGATAAGAGTGAATATACTACTGTAGAGGGCTCTTAATTCAGATGGCAGAAAGTAGAGTGAGGGAAAAGTTTCCCAAATTATTGTTTTGCAGCCTGGACTACAACTCTTTTCCTAAACCAGGAAAAATGTTTCCAGGGATGCAAACAGTCTCAACTTTTTTAAGCAGCCCTACTTTCCCCAGGATTCCTTAGCAGCCATATAGGAAAAGACAAAACTATTTTAAATAAGTCCAGGGAAGTGCTTGACAATATAGCTCTGTCACAGCAAGAAGTTCTCTGATACGAGAAAGAGAGTGATCCTTTCTCTCTTAATCTTTTATAATTCTCTGATCTTTCAATTAGTTGAATTGTTAATAACCAAACATCTCAGACATTAAAATGCCTTAGGCCAAATGTGCAAACAAGAGTTGATTAGCATTGGTACTGGAGGCAATAATTTTTGTTCACTTTCAGGTATTAATTTCATTACATTTTCTTGATTAGCTCCAAGAGGAGGAATAGTAGAAAAGAATCCATTCCAAAAATACTTGTTGATCAGTTAGAGAGATAGAACTTGAGATTTTTTTTTTGCTTTTCTTGCTCTCTCATTGAATCTAGGAAATATAAGACTAAGATTTAATTCAATGCTTCAGCATTTGCTGTCATTTTGTAATCTTTCTCAAGAGCAAAATCTTCTGAACAACAGCCAATGACACAAATAGGAGTGAACTCTTCATCTCCTATTGATAAAAGGAGAACAAGAGAACTTCAGGAAAAACACATGATGGATTTATTTATTTATTTATTTATTATGTATAATGTATTTGACATGAGGCTGCCCTTTTGATGGTCTATGACCATAATAAAGATTTGATTTTAATGCTGTCTAACTCCAAATTAATCTGGGTGGATCGCAGCGTACCAAAACAACATAGAAACAATATAACAAAAACAAACCAACAATAGAATCAGATTCAGACAAAGAAAAAAAGAAAGAAAAGCAAGATGAGGAATCTGGCAAACACTATAACATCCCACCACAACTAACTTCCAACAAAGAGGGCATCAACTGTCCTGCTCCTGAGAGAAAGGCCAGGTCTTCAAGGCCCTTTGGAACGTTATAAGGGTGTTATAAGGGTTGGAGCCATCCAGATCGCAAGAGAAATGTCATTCAAGAGGGCAGATGTAGCAGGGAAGACATGTTTCCTGGATCCTGATAGATGAGATTGTTTAATTGAATGAACCTGGAGCATGCCAACCTATCAACTTGAGGAAGCTGGCAGTTGCTCAAATAACCAGGCCCTGTGCCATGAAAGATTTATACCTTTTGTAATGGCCTGATTCCTTCATTTGACTTTTGTACACAATTCTCTCTTTGATGCAGACAAAGCATTAACATTCAATAGCAGCTACTCTCAGATACTGGAGGCTGATTTGCAGTTCATAATATAACTGGGTTTCCACATCCTTCTCATATTACTGAAGAGGAAGAAGCTGCAAATAATGAAATATAGGAATGCAGGAAAAAGAGGAAGCAGTAGGCAGCTGAGAGCCCAACCGAAATAAAAAGAATTATGGAGAAGTGACAGAAAGGGAAACCCAGACCAGGAATTGCACTTGGTGGCTTATTTACTTGAAAAACCAAATAACAAGTTAGCAAAAAAAAAAAAAAAGGTGGTCTCTTCCACAAAGAACCCAGTCTTCAATACTGAAAGGTTGGGCTGTTTCTCAATGTACAAAAACCTGTATAATATGTATCAACATAGAAGATTAAGGATCCTCCTTCCAATTCTGCTTACAGTTTATCTTATTGTTTTTACAGTGGACATTTTTGTTCTCAGAGAAATATTTATTTAAATGTTATTTGTCAACACCAAATCATGATTATTAATCCAAAATAACCATGCCTTCCGTGTCTTAAAACCCTGTCAAAATGAGCAAATGCAGATGTGCAGTGGGCTACTGTAAAGAGACTGATAACTTACAGCTTTTGCTGAATAAGAAAGCAAAGACCATAAAGGCAAAAATAAGGATAAGTCCTTATTTTTTATGTGAAGTAAGCCACAGGATTCTTCTATTAGAAATGGTGATGCACAACAGACTTAGAGCTGCCTATGACTCACCAATGAATGGAATAGCGATAAAAATCCTAGCAAATGGTATGTTCTTGAAGAATATCGAACAAAATGAGTTTCAATGTGGAGAAAAGCACATTTTTACATTTAGGCAGGAAAAATCAAAGGTACAAGTACAGATTAGATGAGACCTGGCTTAAAAACAGTAACTGTGAGAGAGACTTTGGAGTCCTAGTGGACGATCATTTGACTATGAGCCGGCAATGTGCAGCAGCAGCCAAAAAAACTAATACAATCCTGGGTTGTATAAACAGAGGCATAGAATCAAGATCATGCGAAATATTAGTACCGCTTTATAAAACCCTAGTAAGACCATACCTGGAATACTGCAGCCAATTTTGGTCACCATATCACAAAAAAGATGTTGAGAGTTTGGAAAACTCAAAGGCCTGGAGACTAAAACATACAAAGAACGGCTGCAGGACTTGGGTTTGGCTAGTCTAAAGAAAAGAAGAAATAGGGAAGACATGATAACAGTGTTCCAGTATTTGAGGGGCTGCCACAAAGAAGAGGGGGTCACGTTATTCTCCAAAGCACCAGAGGGCAGGACAAGAAACTATGGTTGGAAACTGATCAAAGAGAGAAGCAACCTGGAATTAAGGAGAAACTTCCTGACAATGAGGACAATTAACCAGTGGAACAGCTTGCCTCCAGAAATCGTATGTGCTCCATCACTGGAGATTTTTAAGAAGAGGCTAGACAGTCACTTGTCTGAGATAGTATAAGTTCTCCTGCTTGAGCAGGGGGCTGGACTAGAAGATCTCCAAGACCCCTTCCAGCTCTATTCTATTCTAATAGGTCTGTGCCAACTCAAGAGCAATGTTGATGATGCTCTTCTAGCCAGCTGTAGTGCTGCAATCAAAAGTAGGGGTTTTTTTTAGAAAATTCAGTACTCAACCATACCTTTTATATATTATAACTTTGTTAAATGCAAAATGTAGTATATTAATGTGCATAGAGAAAGATGAAAATAAGTGGTCATGCTATTGAGTCCAAGAGTGCAAAACAATTTCCATTGAGATTGTGACATTTGGCATCCTGTTCATTCAGAATGAAACTTCCATGCAGCAGGAACGGTTTGCGGATTCTAGCTATGGGTTTCTTCTTCTCTTTTTTTTTCCAGCACAGGAAAAAATTAGCTGGAATAAATCTTTTTTTTTAGTGCAATACTTAACCCCCTGTTTACTTTGACATAATTCATTGGGAAAAAAGCAAATATTTTCAGTCTGGCCCTAAAATATATTTTAAGAAAGCACTACAGACAGTTCTGTTATATTCAGTTAAAAGATATGTTTGTGTGCATATTGGAAGAAAAACAATCCCACTGGGAAAAAATCTTAATAGTATTCTTTCTCTATAAAGAATACCAAACACTTTTTTCAGAAACAGCATTAGGAATATGATTTTTTTTACAATTCCAATACTCTTATAATCTCACATAGATTGTAAGGGGACAAAGAGAATTTCAAATGCAGCTGGGAACATTTAATAGAACTGGAATGATTCAAATAATTTGTTGAAATGCATGATCTAAGCAGTCATTTTAAAGTTTTTAAAATGACATGCTATCATCGCTTTTTTGGAGACTGAGAAAAAGTGCAAGCAGCATGATGGACCTATATATTGTAAAGAAGCTCTAATTACAGTCAGGCAGCCATAATGAAATAGTAGTGCAAGTGAAAACGCAGAGAAGAGTCAGGATCAGGATTTAGATTTTGGTCTCTTCCCTACCTGCTATTCTTAGTTCTAGCTATACAAGGAACGAACACTAGTAGATCCATAACTTTTCTTTCAGCTTAGTTAATAATACCAGGATGTAGTGGACAAAAATATCAAATCTAGTATAAACATCTGGCTGACTGCACAACCAACCATAATAATAAGCATCAAAGCATCACAAGCCCCTCACCCATGACATTGGGATATCCATGAGGGAATAATAATAATAATAATAATAATAATAATAATAATAATAATAATAATAATAATAATAATAATAATAATAATAATAATAATAATAATAATAATAATAATAATAATAATAATAATAATAATAATAATAATAATAATAATAATAATAATAATAATAAACATCAGAAACTGCAGCTTCCTGCAATAACTCCAGCAATGTTACAAAAAACTGCTCTACTACGGAACATCTTATATTTTAAGGAGGTACCTGGTTGACACCTAGGATGCTGGTAGCAACCCGTGTCAACCATCAGCGCCAGCCAATTTGAATGTTCAGTTGACTGAGGTTCATGTCTAATGAATAAAAGATGATAATAATAATAATAATAATAATAATAATAATAATAATAATAATAATAATAATAATAATAATAATAATAATAATAATAATAATAATAATAATAATAATAATAATAATAGACAAAGTAATAGAAAATGAAGAAACTAAAGTGCTCTGAGACTTTAGAATTCAGACATACAAGCACCTGACACTTAACACTTATGACTTAATAACTGTTAATAAGAAAATGGATATTGCAGTACCTGGCAGCAGCATAATAGAAGACAAAGAACTGGAGAAAATCACAAAATACAAAGACCTGCAAATACAATGGCAAAAGAAAGCAGACAGTACTAATAGTAATGGGTGTCTTATGTGAAATCCCAGAACAACCAGAGCACCACTTGAATACCATTGACATTGACAAAATCACCATCAGTCAATTGCAAAAAGCAGCTTTATTCAGAACAGCTTATAATCTGCAACACCTTTAACATCATCGGATAATATCTGCCTATCCCAGGTCCTTGGAAAGGACTCAATGGACAAAAATACCAAACCCAATTAAAATATCTAGTTGACTGTGATCATCATAATAATAATGTATTGAATTTATATGCTCCCCAACTTCCAGCAACTCTGCGTGGTTGAAGAAGAGAAAGAGGAATGCTCTTTCCCCTCCCCTTCCCTTGCCTTCATAATATATCACAAGATCACACATTTAAAAAGGAGAGAAGTAAATGTGTGATGATTCAATCCTGATTGGTTTCTTTTAGGGCCAATGTACGTATTAACATTCATCACTTTTTGCTTGCTACATCCATGAACAAGCCATCAAAGGTAAATAATTGCAAAACTAGAACTCATTTCAGTGGGATAAGGCCAGTGAAACTCATACATGTCTGAAAACAGTTCAGAAAATGTGTGAAAGTACTTTCCACTGAGGCTGGATGTATGGCAATTTATTTAGCCTCTCATTGTTTCTGAACCTCTGGTTCATGCTACATACAGATTTATTTAGTTAACCAACAACATAAGTTTGAACCAGTCAAACCTGGTAGTTTTTTAACAATGATTTTGGACATTTGTTACAGAGGAATTTTTAGAAGTGTCTGACTAAAGTTTCATTTTTAAAAAATGGTCACATGGCCAAGAAAAAAAAAATGCTTTAAAAAAGGAATTTGTAATCTCTAAAGAGTCAAATAAAAATATAAACCTTGTAGTATCAGTTCAAGTCATTGTTCCATTGAGCCTAAGGATTGGGCACCAGGACTTCAGGCTGTGGAGTGGGAAACAATAACTATAAGTCATTGTAACCACTTCCACGCTTCTACCATTTCAATCTCTAAGCTCCCCAGAAGTATTTGAAAGCCAAGGTTAACACCACTTCTGTGGATGAAACTAGACCAATTGGTCTAGTGGTTAAGGCATTAATCTAGAAAGTGGGAGACCATGAGTTCTATCTTAGCTATAAAAGCCAGCTGGGTGACATTGTGCCAGTCACTCAGCCCAACTCATCTCATAGGGTTGTTATTGTGGGGAAAATAGGAGAGAGATGTTAGATATGTTCACCATCTTGGATCATATGTAAAAATAATAAAAGTGGGTAATAACTAACTAACTAACTAACTGACTGACTGACTGACTGACTGACTGACTGACTGACTGACTAACTAACTAACTAACTAACTAAATCAATCAATCAATCAATCAATCAATCAATCAATCACCATCCCACCTGCAACCTCCATGGCCACAGAATTCCTGCACACTTCTCACTTTTGCAACTGATGCTGAAGAGAAGGGGGAAACTGACAAAAGGCTGACAAAAGACATTAACCATAGAGGCCTCTCCTTGAATTCCATGTTGAATTCACTACAGAAGACAAAGTCTTGCCAGTCTTCATCCTGATGAATTATTTGGGCAATTGTGCCCAAGCTACAAAATGCTTAAGCTTTCCATCATGGATCTGAAGTACAGGAACTTGGAGAATGGATGAGGCTAGAGAATGGGGAAATGGTGCTATTGTCAGGTCATTATGCTAAGCGGGGGGGGGAGAGGGAGGGCATGCTTGTGATTTTTCTGCTTCTGCTGTTCGCTTGTGAATTAGGGAGGGGGACTGTTTTTGGAAATGGGACAGTCTCCTTCCCAGCCGGTTTTTGCCCAGTTCCAAGGCCATCGTGCCCTGAGTGTGAACTGTTATCTGCCACAGCATTCTCAAAATATCTTCTTGGCATTGCATTGGCTGCCGGTGGACTGGTCATGGGGGTTGGGATTGGGAAACCAAAAGAATTGCATTATGCTTTGCGCGGGACCTTCAGATTCTGCCTGACTTTACTGCATTCAGTTTCTCTCAGTAAAAATTCTTTTGATTCAACTCAATGGGTTCAAGAGTCTTGCTTTCCTGAGGGGCCAACTGGAGCAGATCTGACAGCTATAGTTTTTCAAAAACCAACTCTGCTGAAGCACCAGCTATACTGCAGCCAAGCTGAAAATAAAACAATTCAGCTCTTCAACACTGATGACATTCTGGATATGTAGAAGCTTGAAGTTATTTTCCAGCTTGCACAAAATCTTTGTGTGGAAATGCCACAAAAAGGTGAATTTCACAGAAAGAATACAGTTGCTGCCATAGAAACTGGGTAGCAAATGTGAAAAGGAAATCTATATGAGCTGCTATTGGTCCTTGGGCTCTACTAATTGCTCCCATTTCCAGGACTACTATATAACTTGGGGAAACAAGCATGCCCCATAAGCCCTTGCAAATGGACCCCAGTTATTTCAATCACAATCTGTTGAATTAAATACCCAACTTCCCCTGACTATTGATTCTCTTCATGGCATATTTTGCTGAATCAATCATCCAAGTGTATGAATTTGTGATGTGAGGAAACATTTATTTTAAGTTACTGAAAGGGAAAAAGCAAAAAGGCAAAACCAATCCCAATTCTTAATTACAATTTTTATATACATGCTCTTTCAGCCAAGAAAGAATAAATCAAGCACACTTCATATTCTTCCTCTGGCCAACGTATGGATCAACAAAGAGTCCTCTTGCCATGATGTTCTATTTTATATCTTCCATGGACACTTCTCCATTTTGGAAAATAGGGCAAAATGAGCAAGAGTATGGACTAGTTCAGAATTCTACAGGTTGCTTGAGGGTGCTGAAAAGTACTAGACAAATATAAGTCTACTATAGAGAAATGAGGTATATAAAAGCAGATAGAATGTTTCTACTGCAAAGATAATTAAACAAGAGTGGCAAACCTTCACTGCATGCCTTTTGCAAGTGCTGCTAGTAGCTGCTCCTGCAGCTATTATATAAATGTGTAATTTGCTAGAGCTCTACCTCAACATATCTAATGATCTCATCCCATGTTTCAGTATGAAAAACATAACCCTAAAAAAAGCCACAACCCCAAATTGGAGGATAATTCTGTTCTCAGGAATTGTACAAATTTGAAAATGTAAGCAGCAAAAGGTATAAAAGAAGAAAATGAATTTCACATAGCCATTATTTATTCACACAGAAAGAATGGGGTTTTCTAGGAGTTCAGGGACTATATCAGGTTTGTTCTGCAGGTATCATTTGCTGCCCTGCACCTGCTCTGTACTACCGGGAAGGCCTGTGATCAGAACTATGTTGGTTGGTTTGTGGGAAACTGGCAGTCAATCTTTTGACTATGACATTACTTTTGGTTGGAAAGATGAACAGAAATTCATTCAATTTCTGGAAGAATTTTCAGTGCATTCAGATAAACACTGAAAAAGATATATAAAAATATCCAGTTGTTTAGAACATTGAGTTTTTTTTGTGAATTGTTTTATGTTCAATAGCTATGAAAATTCCATGCCTTCAGGAAACCAAGATTGAGCTGCATCCAAAGTTTAACCTGGAACCAAGGGCAAATTTGTGTGTGTGTGTGTGTGTGTGTGTTGGAAACTTTAAGACCTGTGGACTGCAACTTCCAGGATTCCCCAGCCAGCATGTGCTGCCTGGGGAATTTTGGGAGTTGAACTCCAAAAATCGTAAACTTGCCAAGGTTGGAGACCCCTGTTCTACTTAACTTTAAACAGATTAGAAAGTTGCATGAATAATGCTTGCACATGCATATGTTATATGTTACAGGGCTATAAGCATTTCATATTAGAAACTGTAGCATTATCAAGTGCCACTAATTAACTAAGGTATTACCTAAAGAGAAAGAGAAACAGGACATGCCCAGCTTCTCTTCTTGAAAACTGGAGTTTTTCAAGAAGAGATTGGACAACCATTTATCTAGAATGGTATAAGGTCTCCTGCTCTAGCAGGAGGTTGGACTAGAAGACCTCCAAGTCCCTTCCTATCCTATGTTATTCTCTAAAAAATTAAATTTAAATTCACCAAGTCATAAAAATCTTTCTGTATACTAGCACTCAGGGACTTTCCAGCCTTGCTATACAAGATATCCTTAGTTAAGACTATTTTTCTCTTAGAACCACAGGGAAATTTAAAATGACTAATAAATATGATTTTATTCTCAAGTTAATATTAATGAAATTACTTTTGTATCTTGGTTGTTTAAAGGAGACTAGACACATGTAACAAACTTCTCTTCTTGGAAGTTCAAAAGCCTGTTTGTGGAGCTTGTACAGGGGATCTGTAAATATTTTTGTGCTCATGGCTGTTTTCATGGCTGCTGTGAAAAACATGCAATGCATGCACCTGTGGTTCCCATCCATTTCTATCAGGGGTTGTCCTGGTAAGTTATAGGAGCAGACATGCATAGGACTGTACTCTAAAAAACATTTTACCGTGAGCCTAAAACTCAAGGGTCCCTTTCTCCACACAGTTATTAGTCTCTTCCCTTCATAGCATAATCTTTCTTTTTCCCCCTGCATAACTATTCCAACTATTAAGTTGCTTTAAAGAACATTTATGTGTTCTAATCTTCCTCCTCTAATTCTCATAGAAAGGCAAGATTCCAAATGTTGCAAGAAAGCAAGTAAGCAAGACACAGCAAGCAGACAGGCACATAAATTAATATAGGTTCTAGAAATAATAATAATCACTGAATTGGGGCTTACCAATGGAAAGTTCTACATTAGTGCTTGTTCTATTTGCTTCATGTAGATAAATGATAATGATTTAAGGGGAAATTTCTGTCTAATCTCCATGAAAAGTACTGGAGCTATGGGAAAGCATGGTTGTAAGCCAAAAATGGCAGTGATCTTTTTCAAAACTTACCCCTTTCAATTATGTTTTACAAAGAATAACAGAATGACTGAGTTGGAAGGGACTTTGGAGGCTCAGGCAGGAAGCCCCAGGGCTTTTTTTGTCATAGAACGCCCAGAACGGAGTTCCAGCACCTTTTTTGGATGGAACCTTGTAGGATAGGCAAGGCGGGTTGTATGACGTGTGAGTTCCGGCACTTTTTTTTTTTTTTTTTTACAAAAAAAGCACTGGGAAGCCCTATACCATTTCAGAGAAATGGTTGTACAATCTCTTCTTAAAAACTTCCAGTGTTGGAGCATTCACAACTTCTGGAGGCAAGTTGTTCCACTGATTAATTGTTCTCTCAGGAAATGTCTCCTTAGTTCTAGGTTGCTCCTCTCCTTGATGAGTTTTCATCCATTGTTTCTTGTTCTGTCTTCAGGTGCTTTGAAGAATAGGTTGACTCCCTCTGCTTTGTGGCGCCTCTTAGATATTGGAACACTGCTATCATCTCACTTCTAGTCCTTCTTTTCATTAAACTAGACATACCCAAGTGTTTTGGCCTCCAGTTCCCTAATCATCTTCATTGTTCTTCTTTGCATTCTAAAGTCTCAACATCTTTTTTACATTGTGACCAAAACTGGATGCATTATTCCAAGTGTGGTCTTACCAAGTGTTAAAGTGGCATTAACACTTCATGTGATCTTGATTCTATCCCTCTGTTAATGCAGACTAGGACTGTGTTGGCTTTTTTGGCAGCTGCAGTACACTTCTGGCTCATATTTAAGTGATTGTCCTCTAGGACTCCAAGATCCCTCTCACAATTATTAGTATTGAGCCAGGTACCACCTATACTATACCTGTGCATTTGGTTTTTCTTGCCTAAATGTAGAACCTTACTTTTTTCACCATTGAATTTCATTTTGTTAGATTAGTGCCCAGTGTTCAAATCTGTCAAGATCCTTCTGTATCTTAAGTCTATCTTTTGGAACGTTGGCTATTCCTGTTAGTTTGGCATTGTTTGCAGATTTGATGAGTTCCCCATCTATCCTCCATCTAAATCATTGATAAAGATATCAAATGCTTTATTGAAGTGCAAGTAAATTATATCCACAGCATTTCTCTGGTCCACTAATTTGCCATTTTGTCAAAAAAAGCAATAAGATTTGTCTGGCATGGTCTGTTTTTGACAAACCCATGTTGGCTTTGGGTTATGACTTTATTTTCCTCTAGGTGTTCACTGATTCGTTGCTTGATTATCTTTTCCAGAATCTTTCCAGGTATTGATGTCAGGCTGATAGGTCTGTAGTTTCTTGGAACCACTTTTTCCCCTTTTTTGAAGATGGGAACTATATCAACTCTTTTCCAGTCCTCTGGTAGTTCCCAGTGCTCTACGATATTTGAAAGTTATGGTTCACTGGTTCTGAGATCACATCTGCCAGTTCCTTCAGACCCTTGGGGTGAAATCCATCTGGTCCTGGTGATTTGAATTTGTCTAGGGTGGACAGGTGTTCTCTTACCATTCTCTTGCCTATTTTAACTTGTATTCCTAATCTGTTTTTTACAGTACTGTTTTTGATAGGTTGGACTGTTTTTTCCTTTTGTGTAAAGACAGATGCAAAAAACGAGTAAAGCAATTCTGCTTTTTCTCTTTTATTTGTCACCCTTTTGCCATTTTCTCCCATTAATGGACCAATCATTTCCTTTTTTCTTGTTTTTTACATGTTGAAAGAAGGTTTTTTTGTTATTTTTTTACTTTTGTCGCAAACCTTATTTCATTTTGAGCCTTAGCTTTCCTGACTTCATCTTTGCAGGTTTGGGATATTTGCTGATATTCTGCCTTAATTGTGTGCCCCTCTTTCCACTTTTTATAATTGTCCTTTTTGTCTTTCAATTTATCAGAGAGTTCTTTGTGCAGCCATGCTGGTTTCTTTTGAGAGCTGTTATTTTTCTTCTTCATTGGAATTGAGCTAGACTGGGCTTTTCAAAATTTCCTAAGCTTCTTGGGTTGTTTTTCCCCTGAGGATTCTCATCCATGGAATCCTTCCCAAGTTCTCTTTAAGTTTATTGAAATCATCTTTCTTAAAGTCCAAGACTCAAGTCTGACTTTGTTCGATTGCTTGTGCTTGCATAATGTGGAATTCCAATATTGTATGATCACTCTGGCCCAATATTCCTTTAACTTTAACACCTTTTATCATTTCATCTCTGTTAGTGAGAATTAAGTCCAATATGGCTGACCCCTAGTTCCCTTCTCTACTTTTTGGGAGACAAAGTTGTCAGGAACCTGTTTGATCTTCCACGTGGTGCAGAGTTTGTCTTCCAGTTGATGTCAGGGTAGTTAAAGTCCCCCATTACTATTGTGATATGCTTCCTACATACCTAGCAAAAAGTTCATCTATTTCCTCTTTTTGGTTGAGTGGCCTATATATAGTGGTCCCAAACTATAAAAGCCTGCACAAGTGGTTCAGGAAGTCAAAGTACTATAGTGCTAGTTCAATGTGGAAATTTTTAAAATAAAAAAAAATCTAGAGCAACTTCTTTGGCAGATAGTGAGACTCCAATCATTTACATACTTATATACTAGATAAGTGCTATTGGTCTCAGTGAGGCTTGCTTCTGAGTGGATAACAGTAAGATTGAACTATAAACTATGAACTTCCTATTCTCTGCGTTCATAACAAGTGAAGATGAAAAGGAAATTATGTACTGCTATAAGAGGGGCTGCTTGACAGTGTGCTGAATTCAGACATTCAATTTTATAGCAGATGTCCCGAAATCAACAATTAACAACTAACAACAACTATTAATTTCAGTAGAAATGAAATTAATAAATCAAGGTCCAATCACAAGCGAGAAGAGTTAAATTACAGAGAATTATATCTGATTTGAGTAAAACAGAATTAAGTAGATTTTGCAGTCAAGGTAAACCAGATTGTTCTGTGAACAATTCTTACTGCAATTATACTCAGAAAAATAAATATGCATTTCTTTTCTTGCTTCAATTCAACACATCAAATAATTATATTAGAAATATAAGCAATTCAAATTAGGATCAACATAAAGTCCATGACATGGTAGTAGATAGATATAACAGAGATGCAGAGATAAATTAAGAAAATGCATTGAAGCTTCAGATATTAAGGCTGGAATGAGTCAGCAATAATTCAGTTTTGATCAAACAAAGTTCAAAGAATACTTCATTCAATTAAAGCCTGTGATTCTAGCTTCAATGATTATCTAATTCAATTCTATCAGAACTGATACTAAAATTTTGCCACCTAGAGTAATTCTGAAGTCAGGAGATGCCAAAGTTGAATTAAACAAATTGAATGAATAAATAAATAAATTTGATTCAGAATATATATAAGTTATGATGGTGAAATTTTAAGATGTCTGGATTTTATATATTGAAAATAACAAGAATAATAAATCTTAATTCTGACAAGTTTCAGCCAAATGGCTTCCACTATCCACTATTATACATTTTAAATATTCCATTCTTCTATATCTCACAAATCCTTTTTTTTTTTTTTTTTTTGCAATCACACTAAAAAATGCTAGTTTGACAAGTCCATGATAATTGTTTCTACCTTTAGGCTGGGGAAGTCAAAAGATTCCCCTTTCTTCTAAGTTAAATAAATTTGAGTTGGGAGGTGACATGATGAAACCTAAGTTAAATTGTGTAGGAGGAGGGTTACCAATAGTGCAAGATTTGTTTCTTAAATTGGTGGTAATTACCCTCAAGTGGGACATCTCATGGAGAAAATGGAGCAATCTATAATCGCTTGTTTTTGAGTCAAGATCTAGTTTTGAACTGCCATTGCCAAGAAACTGATTCTCTCTCTCTCTCTCTCTCTCTCTCTCTCTCTCTCTCTCTCTCTCTCTCTCTCTCTCTCTCTCTCTCTGTGTGTGTGTAATGGCATTATTTAAGACTGAGAAAGTTGGTAAATAGGTCAAATAATTTAAGAATCACAAATTGCATAGCTAAAGCTGGAATATTTCTGTGTATAAATCTTGCAAAGCAAGCCTTCTAATCTGACTTATTGCTTTAGATCAAATCCCCATTTAAATACATGACTCTCATTCAAATGTATCTTTACTGAATCTCTAAATCAAAATTTTACACAGCCCTTATCAATGATTGTTCCCTCATTTTTGATTTTCCATTACAATGGAAAATCTTTTCTTCCAAAGCCAAGAAAACTTTCTCCTCATAAGCTAACACTCTTAATTTATTTTCTATGCTTCTTGGATAATAGTTATCTTTGGCAAGGTGGTGGCATACAACTTTAACAAACCAATAAGTTTATGAAATTAATATTTCTGTCTTTATAAATGAAAACCTTGATAGCTGGTCAAACTAGAGAGAAATGTAGGCACTCTGTTTGTGCATACATAATCAGTATTGTGTTAGAAGAATTGCTGGCCTTGCTTTGTCCTAAAGCATTGCTAAGTAAATAACCCATTGGAAATGGTACTGGATATGATTTCTGTACTCTCCAAAACCAATAAAGTTATATGTGTAAATTACAGGAAAAGAGAGGGAGAGGCAATTGTAGGCATGGTTTTGCATACATTTACCCCATTTTAAATGTAAACCTATCTGATGGGAAAACTGTTAACTTACTAAACTTCTCTGTCATGAATCCCTTCAGGGGGAAAAGGCCAATAAAAAAGAGAAGAAAGTAATGCTTCACATTCTGGAGATCATGATGGCTACCATTACAGTGGTGTTGGAAGCATTTGTGATAAATGCAGAGGTGAAACTTTCAATATTGAAAAGTACAAGAAAAAAGATGTCTTCCCCATCCCTTTTTGACATGTGGATAAATCAAACTGTGATACATTGTGCTATTCTTTAATAGAATAGTCATATTCCTCAAAATACTGGCTCTATTGTTTTTTCACTGGCAAAAACCTAGGTAAAAGTTTGAGAACTAAACCAAAAAGTGGGGTGAAATAATGCTCTGCAGTAGGACAAAGATAACATTTGACTGCACAAAGAGAAGATCATGTACAGATAACAAACATAATTATTAATATACAACTCAACTTACTGAGTGTTGTTTCTAGCCATGTACACATTTCTGTACTAATATATTTTTCTTCTGTTTCTTTCTTCTTCATGTGAACAAGAATAGAAATAGCAATATCTTAGAAAGACCCTGCTAATACAATCTCTCTATCCTATAAAATTAAGGTGAAAGCTTTTGATGGAATTTCTTATTCAGTTACAGCTAATAGCAGCTTTAGAGTAGATGAAAATGGCAGAAAGAGAAAAGTTAACCTTTAGTAGTATCATGAGTCCAATAAATTGAATCATCTTTTGATTGCATTTGAACAGTTTTCTATATCATATCCAGTTTGAAGTTTGTACCTAATAAATTTATAGCTATATACAACTTCCTTCCACGGACAAAAATATAAATCCCATACGGACTTCATATTTATATTAAAGTGTCAGTCTCTCAATTCTTGGGAATATGAAAATATTTACTGATTGAAAATTTTTACAGATTGATTGAATGTTTTGTGTCCATATAAAACTCCTACTCTATCAAACTGAAGGCACATTCAGGTAAAACGTTCAGACAGAATGGAGATGTTGCACATATGGGACATTCCTAAATAATGAATATGAGCAAGTTATTATTTTTAAATAATTATTTAAATTATTTAAAAATTATTTTGTTTCTATTCACTTAGAATAGACTTTCTTTTCATTTAGATATTACTTGCATTTTACTATTGCATTTAACTATTGGATGAAGTGGCAGTGGACTAGAAATCTGTCTGTGCAAGCATAGTGTAGCTGTGTGATTTGAAGGGTCAGTTTGGTTGTCCAAGGGTTGGCACTCTGAGACATTGTGGTAAAGCAGAAATGCACAATGTGCATTCTTTAAATTTAACTTTTCTTTTTTAATCATTTCCCCTGATTTCTCCTACTTTATCCTAAAATAAACTCTGCATATCTCTTTATTAATTAATCTCTATTAAAATTGCATGCTTTGGAACATCTGTGATTATTTTTTAAAATGTAGAATTTCAGTAAATGTTCCTATGAACATAAAGCAATGGTTTCTGAACAAAAAAGTTTTATTCTTTGAATAATTCATTTTCTAACCAACAATCTGGAAATAATAGCAATAACTTTGGTAAACTGGCTTCAGTGATAGCAGTTTTTCTTTAAAACTGATCTGGAAAAATAGAGCTGTGACTCTCCCAATATTTGTGAAAGACAGTTACAGAAAAGTCTTGTGCTTACTGAATCTGCCAAGCATAGAAGTGCCCTCCCTCAACTATCCTGCCCAGCAATCCTATGGTTAAGCAGATTGTTTCTCTTTTTGGCTAAAAGGACCCTTTTCTTGTGACAGTCCTAAATACCTGAGCTGAACCCTGCTGTTAAGCCAGAGATCTTGCTAGATAATTTAAAGTCCACAGGACTTATCAGAATGGGAGAGATGTTCTTCACAGATAAAAATGACTTCCTCCCACTGCAGATAACATCAGCAGCCTCATTATCCGAACTGAAAAAGCCACACAACTGAGTACATGCTCTCATATCTCCACGTTTAGCCAGAACCATCTTTCTTTCCTCCCCTGCACAGCACGGAAAGCTGATTTTTTTTTCTTTCCGTTTGCTTCTTTCCTCGAGATTAGTGATAATCATCGACAATTTTCTCCATTGCTGATGGTGTTACTTGGTTTTAGGATGTATCAATTTTGCACACTTAACAGACACTAAGGAGAGAGGAGGGATTTTGTTTCTCTTTCACAGGGGTTTTATACAAGCAAACAACTAATGTTGCAATTCTACAATCACCTGGGTAGCAGTAGGACTAATAAGTCTAGACTCGTGTTCTTGGAACTGGGAAGACATGTAGAATTGCACTGCTGGTCCCACTAAATTCAATGAATTTCTATAGAGATACAGATTGGATTGTGCAATAATAAGATAACTGCTTGACATATAGTTACCATAAAGTGTTTAAAAAGTCCTCCCCAACATTTGTTTTCAGTGGAATTCTGCTTAACTTAATTAACTTACATTAATAGGATTCAGCCTTAATCTCTGCCCACTGTATATGTTTGCTTATCTTTCCTTTATTATTCCCCATTTTTAGTCCCTCCCCATGATAAGAATTTGTATGACCTGTTCCTTTGTTTGTGCTATGAATTGCCTTGAGGAACTAAAATGCTATATAAATTCCATGCTTTGAATGATTGATCTTTGAGATTATGCATTATTTTATCTTTTGAACAAATTACAAATCATAGTATCTATTTTTATTCTCAAGCATTTGTTTCCATCCATCTAATTAGCAAAGCTAAAGCAAAACACACTCAAACCCTTGAGACAGGTCTGTGCCTTCACAAAACCTTCAAAATATCAGTGGACAATTACACCAATGAATATACATAACAGAAAAGAGTAACAAAATAAAAGAGTTGGAAGGGACTTGAAGGTCTTCTAGTCCAGTGGTTCTTAACCTTTTTGAACGAATCGCCCCCTTGAGCCAATGAGGAAGTTGTCATCGCCCCCCTCCCCCAACATAACCTCTTAATCACAACATAGGAAATAATTCTTCAGTTTATGCAAACACTTTTTTTTGTTTCCTTTAAAATTGTCACGTGACCGTCAGCCGGGGCATCCCCGCAGGCCCGACGGACAGCGGAGCTGGGTACCTTCAGCGGCGACAGGGGGTCTGGCGAGGCCACCGCAGGCCAGGAGCGGGGCCGCAGTCCGGAGTGATGCTGCCCAGGGAGCGGCCTGGGGAGACACGCCTCCCCCCAGTCTGCTGTTCCACCCCAGTCAATTGCCCAGCATCCGGCGTTTGGCCGTGAAAAGCAGCCATCCGGGACCCAGCCTCCCTTCCACCGCCATCCAGCGCATGCGTTTCTCCCTAGCCGCGTCTCTCGCTCCGGACTGCAGGCCCACCCCTGGCTTGCGGTGGCCTCGCCAGACCCCGTCGCCGCTGGAGGCACCCAGCTCTGCTGGCCGCCGGGCCTGCGGGGACACCCCGGCTCACGGTCATGTTGGCAGGCCGTCCCACGTGCTGCCGGCGTCCCCGGGCTCAAGTCGCGGGCCGTGGGGCATCCACGGAATGCCCCACCCCGTCGACTGCATCGCCAAACCTCCCGCGCCGCCGGCATCCTCGGTCGGAACCGGGGCAATCATCCGCCTCCCACCAGGACCGATGATGGAGCCTCCCGTGCCACCGGTAGGTCCGTCGTGCTGGAAGAGCTGGGGCCGCTCCGCACCACCCGGCGCTCCCGGCAATCCGCGACCCACTGGCGTCTGGCTGTGCGACGGGCTGTGCGACGTCCGTCGCCTGGAGCATGCTTCCCCCCTTCCTGTAAATGTCGAGCCCATGGGGGAGCCCAGGGAGCGGCCCGGGGATGCCCCCGCTGGCCGCCGCCCCAGCTGGGAGTGCCGCCTGGGGGGCAGCAGGAGGAAGAAGGGGAGGAGGAGGGCAAGGAAGCCAGTGCCGGGCCCCAGGAGGAGGCGCTCCCACGGGTCCGGCCGGGGCTCTTCTGCTGCTGGTTGGAAAATGCCTCCCCCCTCCCTTTCTCTCTCTCCCCCCATCTTCTGCTCACCTCACATTCTTTGCCGACAAAGCAGCCGGGACTCCGGCACGCCTTCCCGGCCAGCTGGGCCAACAGTCCCGCCACCTGGGGATCGCAGGGGCTGCTCTTCCTCGGGGCCACGGCTTGTGGGAGTGCTGGCCCGCTCAGCTGAGGCTCTGGCGGGCCGCTCCCAGCGGGGATCCCGGGGCTTCCCCGCGCGGCTCCCCGGCCAAGTGCACCTCGGAGGGGGCCAGCCAGGGAAAGGGATTTCCTGCCCACGCTTCTCCCAGGGGGCGGGGCACCCGGGCGCAGGGCCAATCAGGAGCCCTGCGAGGGGGTAAGTCCGCATGAAAGAGAGAGAGAGAGAGAGAGAGAGAGAGAGAGAAGGGAAGCGCAAGTGCCTCTCTCTGTCTCTGTCTCTCTCTGCAAATGGCGGAGGAGGCTCGGAGCCGCAGAGGAAGGCTCAAAAGTATCCCCAAAACTTCTTGCTCCATCGCCCCCATATCGCCCCCTTTTTGTTCCTTCGCCCCCGCATCGCCCCTTTTCGTTCCATCGCCCCCCTGAAAAACAAAATCGCCCCCTGGGGGGCGATATCGCCCAGGTTAAGAACCACTGTTCTAGTCCAACCCCCTGTTCAGACAGGAAACCCAATACCATTTCAGACAAATGGTTGTTTAATCTGTTCTTAAAAGCCTCCAGTGTTGGAGCACCCACAACTTCTGAAGGCAAGTTTATTTATTTATTTAAATTTTTAGACAATTTATATTGCAGTCTACTTGCACATGACCACCCAAGGTGGCTTACAGGATATAAAAACAATATAAAAGAAAGAAAAATAATAACCCCCTACCCTGGCAACACACATTCATACGAGCCATTCAATGGGTTCCATCCCTCTCTGGGTTCTCCAGGCCCACTGGCAGAACCACATCTTCAGGGCCTTCCAAAAGAGTGTTAGAGTGGGGCCCGTCTAATCTCCAGAGGGATGATGTTCCAGAGGGAGGGAGTCACCAAGGAGAAGGCTCTTCTTCTGGATCCTGCCAGATGTATCTCCTTAGGGGATGGGACCTGCAACATTCCTTGCCTGCCCACTCTAGTGGATTGGGTAGATGTGACCAGCAACAGATGTCCCTCAGATAAACTGGTCTCAAGCCATGAAGAGAGCTTTAAAGGTGACAACCAGCATCTTGAATTGCAACTGAAAGCAAATCAGCAACCAATGAGCTCCCTCAGGAGAGGTGATACATGTGCACCCCAAGGTCTGCACAAAACCATGCATTTTGCACCAACTGGAGCTCCTAGATGCATTTCAAGAACAGCCCCATGTAGAGCTCTTTGCAATAGTCAAGATGGGAGGTGACTAGGGCATGAGTGACCATAAATAGGGATGATTGTTCCAGGAAAGGGAATAACTGGAGCACAACCTGTAATTGTGCAAAGACCCTTCTGGCAACAACTGCCACCTGCTCTTCGAGCAGGAGTCGTGAGTCCAGCAGAACCCCTGGTTTACACACTGGGTCAGTTTGGGGCAGTGCCACCCCATCTAAGACCAAAGGTAGCAATTCTCTATGGACCAAAGAATCCCAAACCCAGAGCCACTTGGTCATGTCAGGGTTCAGTTTCAACCCATTGCCCCCTATCCAGCCCTAACAGCCTCCAGGCACTGCAAGAAGGAGGTCACCATGGGCTGAGATATACAGCTAGTATCATCAACATATTGATGATATCTCAGTCTATGGTGATGGATGATCTCACACAACAGCTTCATGTAGATGTTGAATAGGGGCAGAGAGAGTACCGAGCTCTGCAGGACCCCACAAAGCAGTGGGCGATGGCTGGATCTCTCGCCTCCTCTTAATACCAACTGAGAGTGGCCACAGAGGAAGAAAGTGAACCAGGATAGCACAGACTCCTCCACTCCCAACCCCCGAAGCCGCTCTAGAAGGATACATGGTCAATGGTATTGAAAGCCGCTGAGAGATCAAGTAAAGCAAGGATAGATGCATCTATCCCCATCCCGTTCCCACCAGAGATCATCAAAAAGAGTGACCAATGCTGTTTTGTCCCATATTCAGCCCTGAATCCTGACTGTTGTTCCACTGATTAATTGTTCTATCTATCGAAAAATTTCTCCTTAGTTCTTGCTTCTCTCTTTGATTAGTTTCCATCCATTGTTTCTTGTCCTGCCTTCAGGTACTTTGGAGAATATGTGGACTCCCTCTTCTTTGTGGACAATCCCTTAGATATTGGAACACTGCTATCATGTGTTCCAATCTAAGATATGTTCCCAATAGAAGAAGAAACAGCAAAGCTCCATGTGAGGGATCTTCAATCAGGTTATAAATTCTTTATACATTTTGAAGTGATACAGAATTAGGGATCTCTGCCATGAGTTTGGGAGTATATAAGTTTAGACATAAGAAATCATTCTGTTCCATACTAGCTAATATTTCTAGAATATGTTGCTTTTGTTAAGATAGTGGCTAAATGAATAGCATTCTTCCCAAATAAATAAAACATATTTCCCAATCAGGAGTAGAACATTTCCTCTTTTTCTTTAGCGTGCTTGACTTTTTATTTTGTCTGTTGGGTGTTGACCTATATTTCAGCATGGAACAAAGATTCTAATGGGGAGAAAAAGGAGAGAGCAAATGCGTCACTGGATTTGAGCAACATCAATTTAATTGTTTGTTTCCCATATTCCACTTTGCTGTTGTATTAATATAATAAAAAACCAAGCAACTGTTTTTGGAAAAAATAGGACCTTTCCCATTGGAAACAACAACAGCAACAACACCTAAATACTGGCACCAAAAAAATATCTGGCCATAATTCCTTTATGGGTTGGATTCAGGACCCTTAAACAGTGCTGGAGTTCTTGATTTTAAGGGAAATTAAAGCTGAATGTAAGCAAAGCTTATCCTGGACTTCCAAAAAGTGATTTTATCAAGGTAATGATAAATAAGATTCCTTGGAAAAGTAACTCAAGATGGTACTCAAGAATATAATAGGGAAAAAATTCAACATGCAGTTACAATGAAGAAAAAAAAATCAGAAGACATCCAACGCACAGATGGCCAGGAAGCACACATTTACTTCAATGAGTTTAAACCACCAGAATCACATGTATTGCATCCGAGAGTACTGATGGCCTGCCTCAATCTTTAGATATCACTTTTGAGAAATCCCAGAGAAAGAATGAACACTTATGACTGGAAAAGGAAAAAAAAAGTGTGCCTATATTTCAAGAGTAAAACAAAAAATCTACCAATCAGCTCAACATCAATAATTGGAAGTTCATAACCTTATTTGTTAAGTGTCTTAAAAACAATATGGCGATTATTAGATGTAAATATGGATTTACCAAAACCAAACCTCTAACTTTTAATTGGATAACTTTATGGTTTGTGAGAATGCTGGAGATTTCTAGCCTTATACCTTAAAAACGACATCAGATTTGCTCTCTTATGTATATTGGATAAAAAATCCCTCAAATGTATTGCATTACTGTATTTCATTATATTTATATTTCATAAATCATTTGGAATGGCAAAAAACTCCTGAAAAATGTTTAAAGCAGCTTTCTTCCTTTAATGACCACAAATGATCACCACAAACTTGAGGTATTCATATGGTAACCACTGTGTGTTTGTTAAAATGTAGTAAATTAAATCATCATCATCATTTTAGCCATTGTCTATCCACTATAGGATGAAGACTTCTTCTGCATGTTTGCAACCAATATAGTCCTGAGCTTTCTTTTGCTAATTGGGCCCACAATACTTGCTAATGTCGTCTCTCCATCTTGTTTTAGGTCTCTTTTATGGATGTTTTTTATCAAGTGGAATCCATTCTATGGCTGCTTTAGTCCACCTGCCATCAGTTCTTCTTGCTATTTGACCAACCCACTTCCATTTCAATTCTTTTATTCTCTTGATGATATCGTATACTTTTGTTTGTTCTCTAATCCATGTGCGAGTCATACTATCTTGTCTTGTAATGTCTTGTATCTTTCCATGGCTCTTTGCACCACATGTAGCTTTTGTATCAATTGTGAGGTTAGTGTCCATGTTTCACTGGCATATGTTAGAGCCGGTAACACACACTGATCGAAAACTTTTCTCTTCAGGCATAGGGAGATGTTGTTCTTGAAAATTATGCTGAGCTTGCCGAATGCCTGCCAACTACATTTCAATTTCCTTTATTGTATCACCTACCATTGAGATCCATTGGCCAAGGTATATGTAGTGGTCTACTACATCTAATTCTTCTCCAGATATAAACATTTTTCTTTCTTTGAGTAAACTAAATAAAAATACTAAACAATTGGTAAAGTTCATCAGCCAATGGTAATATTGACCATATTTAAGATATAATTCTTGTTATTTGTGATGATAGATTTATTTGTAAAATCTGAGGAGATAAAATTGTTTCAATCCCAAACTACTATTCTACAGAATAGTGATAAAAGGAATTACCAAACCTATAATTCCTTCCATACTTGTTAGTTCAGCTTGTTCCTCTGAAAATAAAGAGGTAAATGTTTTATAGATATTGGCAACATCATCCATTTGCTGTGCAAGAATGTTTCCTCATGGCTGTGCTGCAACTGTCATGATAAAAAGTTTTGTCTTATCTCTTTTTTACTTATCATGGGATCAAAAAAAAACATAGAGTGGGAAGAAACTACACTAAGTTCATAGAAACATGCACATTCACATGTAGCAAAGCATGAAATCTCCCAGTATGGCCATAATACTGTCATAAGGAATTATTTGTGTAACTGCACTTTAGGAAACATGGAACAATTTGTGTAGTTATGTATGTATGTGTTTATGTATACACACACACACACACACACTATTTGTTATCCATTATCTACTATACACTATCCTTTATATAGTATAATGTAAAGTAGTGGCTTGCAGATTCAATCAAAACATAGCAATATTTAAAATACAGTAATATGTACAGGATCCCTACAACTTTGATAAAAAACAAAAATAATAAAGCAGCAAATTTACTTTGAAGGCCTCTGGAAATGTTGCTACAGGTAGTCTCAACTTACAACCACAATTGCAACAAGAACTTCCAACTTCCATTGCTAAGTGACGTGGTCATTAAATGAGTTGCCCCCAATTTTATGATCTTTATGTTGCAGTTGCTAAGTGTGTCATGCAGTCATTAAGCAAATCCAGCTTCCCTCATTGACTTTGCTTGTTAGAAGCCCTCCAGGACGGTTGCAAATGTGATCAAAGCATAAGGCATGGCAACCATCATGTTGGTTGGTTGCCAAGCATCCAAAATTTAATCATGTGACTGCAAAGATACTGCAATATTCATGTAAGGACTGGTTGTAAGTTACTTTCTTCAGTGCCATTGTAACTTTGAATAGCCATTTAAAATACTTTAAGTCAAGGACTAAGGACTATCAGTACAGTAGAGAGTAAATGAGACAGGCCTCCCTAGACAGAAGGTTCAGAGTCTAGATGCAGCCACTACAAAGGCACACTTCCCAGTCTGAACAGGATCAATATCAGGCAGATTGAGGACCACCAAACTTTTGAGAGATTTATAGGTGAAAAAGTGGTCTTATTTTGACTCTAAACCATTCTGGTTTTTTACCTGGAAAACAAACTGGAAGCCAGTCAAGTTATTTCAATAAAGAAATGACATGCAACTCTCTTTATGAGCACCTGGTAATAATAGGGCTTCAGTCATCTGGACAACAATAGTTTCCAAACAAACTTATGTCTGTCAGTCTTGCCTTGTCCAGCCTGACTTTGCCATTTTCCCCTCAAGAATGGGATTGATCTCAAGTCAGAAGGGGATTTGCTTTGATTTTTGTTGCCAGCTAAGCAACAAATAATTGAAGTTTAGACTTCTGCATAACTAAATTCAGAATTGTAAATCTCAAGTAGAGGGGTAGAGGGGCATGTGTATACATACATAAATACTGTATATATACTGTATACACATATATGTACACTGTAAGCTTATGCACTGGAGACAAATGCAATCACACACATATACACACATTAAATTAAGTAGAGGTGTGTGTATGCGTGTGTGTGCATGTGTTTACTAGCTGAACACTTAGCTATCTTTTTTTTTAATATGGATGCACTCTCTTATTTTGAACACAAATAGAGGAAGAAATCCATAACATGGATTTAGATAAGCAACCTTTATATTTTTTACCTTAGGTACTTATATTTAAAATTAATCATTAGTAGTTTTCCCCATCTTTTCTCTCTCTTTTATCCTCCCCTAATGCAATCTTTTTACTGTTCTCTCCCCATTCCATCTATCCTTTTTCTTTTATCTCACTTCCTTTTTAAAAATGTAAACAATAGAAAAAGCATCAATGAGTGAAGCCAACTGTGAGTTTCAATCCATTTACTGAAGACCAAAAACTTATATGACTTGGCATTACAGATAAGTATTCCAGGTACACTATCTGTTTAAATTAAAGATGTTAAAATTTTAAAGCCTAAGCCAAGTTAGCTCTTCCCCTATAATCCATGCCTTTATAAATTTAGTTCTTCATTATGACATCATTTTGGGGAAACTGAACAGATTTTTTTTTTAAGTTAGAGGGTTGTTCTTTAAATCTGAACATTTATTTTATTTAAGACAGAAAAGAAACATGAAAAAGAGGCTTTGTCAAAAATGAGAGTACAGACTTAAATATTTTTCTCCCAAGTATAAGTGAAACACCTTATGCATGACAGAGCAGAATCAACCCATGTACCAACAATCTTACCCAAAACTCTTTCATTTCTAGAATTTGGCAATCCTCCTGTGCTAGTTGAAAGATCTTCTGGTACAGGCATGGGCTCATCAGCATCATCTGGAGCATCACTTACTGGAGGACTTTCTTTCCCTGATAATAAAAGAGCAATCCCACCAAGTTAGGAAAGATATCTGCTCTCTGTGTATTTCTTTTCAAATAAGATACAGATAATACTGATAGTGATTCCAAGACCATAAAAAACAAGGCAAATCATGATGTTGGTTTTTGATTGGCAAGTATTTTAAAACTAAAGACAGATTTTGAATTGAACAAAGCCTAAAGATTAGTAAGTATATTTGCTGCTTCCTCCATTTGCATCAAGTGATAGTGCAAATAATTTTATCATTCTTTTCAATTCTTTTAACACATTGAATTGGAGCCAGGCTATTTTCAATTAAATCCTATTGAAATCAACAAAACTTGTTGTAATGATTAACTTTTTATACTGATTTGTATGGCCTTAAGAGCAACCAAGTTAATATATCAGACAGCTGAACAAGGAGAATCAGATTATGGAGAATTTGGAATATCTTTTTGAATTGATTTCTATTTTGACTCCACACTGTTTCATATACTAATCCTTTTTTAATTGAAAGTGTTAAAAAGGACAGATAAAGGAAGTGCACATTCTTTTCCACATTGATATTCCTACCTTTTTGCACAATATTTCATGAAGTACTGCATGAAGTATATTTTTGGGAGAATACATGTATAATATGCATGTCTTAATTACTTATTCTGTAAAATTACAAGTTGTTAGCCTCCTTCTTGTGCAAATAGCTTTAACATGAAAGCAAACACTTGGGAAAGCTGGCTATTCCTAAATTCTGCTTTAATACTACTTCTCAAATAAATAGAATCTGGATGTTCCTCAGCAAAACCTTCCTTTTTAAATATATAACCAACTAAATAAATAAGTTTTATTTAATGTACTACACATTGGCTCTTCTTTTGAGCACTAAAGAGTTTGGTGTTCATATTTCATGCCTTAACATCTTTTACATTGTTATACCCAGATAAGTCAGAGTTGTGTGGCAATTTTAATAGATATGTAATCACACAAGCATTTTCTAGCAGATGACTTTAAAGGGGAAAGATGGGGAAAATAGGCATTCTCCATTTAATTTTTAAGAAGCATGTTCAGAATAATAATTGGAACTGGTTGTGCAATTGCAAACAAAGAAGCAAGCATTGGGACAAAATATTTAAATGGCATCTAGACCAGGGCTTTTCAACCTTTTCACCGATTGTACCACTTTTAGGATATGGTAATATTCGAGTACCACCTAGCAAGGTGTCAAAAACTTGATGACCAAAAAAACAACCCTGTTCAAAGTTGCAATTGCACTGAAATGACTTATGACCATTTTCACACTTATGACCATTGCAGCATGCCCAGGGTCATGTGATTTATATTTGGATACTTGGCAACTGATTCATATTTATGATGGTCACAGTGTCCCAGAGTCATGTGATCCCCTTTTGCAACCTTTTGACAAGTAAAGTCAATGGCAGGGCTGCTGGTGGCCAAGTGCTAAGGCAGGACTTCCCTCCCTCCTTCCCTGCCTCCCTCTTTCTCATGCCCACCTCCTTCTGAAGGAAGAATTTGAACCCCCCCCCATATTTTTTTCTCTTTCATATATTCATCAAACAAGGAAAAGCCTCCAGAAACAGAAAAGACAAACTGCTGAGTGAACTAGCTTAAAAAGGCACATTCCCCTTTAAGAATTAGCTACTGGCTAGAAAGGAAAGTAAGGAAGAAAAAAAATGTAGTAAGTATTGGCTGCCGGCTAAGGCAGCCTCCCCAAATGGCTCCATTCATAAGTAAAGGAATCTACAGAAAAATCCATTAAGGAGAGGGAAAAATACTTCAAAATCCTTGCAGCAAAACTTACAGCTAACAATAGCAGAAGCAATAGAAGCTAACCACGAGACATCAGCCATCAGCCAAATAGAAATTGCAAACACTCCTTAAGAACACAAAGCACACATTTGCACAAATCCAGAACTCAAATTCACAAAAGCACATAAGACTCCTTCCACTCTCCATCTCCCTCCCTCCCTCCTTCGTGCCTCTGCAGCTCCAGAGGACTCTCTCACTGTAAGTCCTTGCCTGTGCTGGCTCTTTCCCTCCCCCACTACACTTGGCTAGGCAGGGCTGTGTACCACCTGCCACTCGTTAATGTACCACAAGTGGTACGCGTACCACAGGTTGAAAAGCCCTGATCTAGACATCTGAGTCCCAAACGTGTTCCTTTGCTGCTTGATAGAAACCAGTCCCAAATACATGTTTCAAGTCTGCTCCATGCATTTAATTCACTCTGTTTAGTTAGATCAGACATGTCAAACACAAGGCCCGGGGGCCGAATGCGGCCTGCGAAGTGGTTTCATGTGGCCTGCGAAGCCATCCTGGAAACAGTGAGGGAATGCCCCCCCCCCGCCTTGGCCCTGGCCCAGGCCGGCCGGGAGCCAATGTACAATTTTGTGGTGGCCATCTATGCTGAAATGCATTCAGTCTTAGCTCCACAAGGCCATCTGGAAACAGCGAGGAACCAGCTCCTGCTGTGTTGGCCCCGCCCCCTGGGTGCATTCCTCACCCTTTGTGAGGAATGAAGAAATGCACCATTGCCTGAAGTGGCCAGCAAATGGCCCTCACCTACTTCACATATCCGGCTTGATGGGCTCTGGGGGAGGGGTTTCAGCAGGCAGTGGGGTGCTCTCGTCACAGCAACGAGAGGCTGATCCGGGCGGTGCAAATCCAAAAAGAAGCGTGATGCCGCCCAGCCCCCAGCCTGCCTGGTTTCGGCAGGTAGCGGGGTGCTCTCCTCACAGCACCGAGAGGCTGAGCTGGGCGGTGCGAATCCAAAAAGAAGCATGAGGCCGCCCAGTTCCCAACCTGCCCGGTTTCGGCAGGCAGCGGGGTGCTCTCCTCACAGCGCCAAGAGGTTGACCTGGTCAACCTCTCGGTGCTGTGAGGAGAGTGCGCCGCTGCCTGCCGACACCGGGCAGGCTGGGGGCTGGGCAGCATCATGCTTCTTTTTGGATTCACGCCGCCTGGCTCAGCCTCTCGGTGCTGTGAGGAGAGCGCCTCACTGCCTGCCGAAACCGGGCAACTGGTGGCTGGGCGGCATTGCATAGATAACATTGACTCTCACGCTGCTCATGGCATCCCCTCCCCCAGAGCCCACCAAGCCAGATATGTGAAGTAGGTGAGGGCCATGTCCTGGCCACTTCCAGGCGATGGTGCATTTCTTCATTCCTCACGAAGGATGACACCTCCCCAGCTGCATTTCTTGCCTGTTTTTCTCCCTCCCTCATCTCAAATATTTTCCCACCACTCTGTAATTAGGAAGGAAAGAAGGAAAGAAGGAGAGGAAGGGTCTGAGGGAAGTCTTGCCTTAGTCCTGCCCTGCTGCCCTTTCACCATCCCCTTGCCCCCTCCTCCTGGCCTATCCTGGGGGTCTCACATCCTATTGCTAAGGAAGCTTTGGATACAAAGCCGGGTCTTCTCCCATGGAGAGGGAATGGGCCTCCCTCTGACTTTGCCCTCGTACCCATCATGAGCAACCTGGCTAAGGAGAGCAAGCACAGCAGTAGCAGCCTTGAGGAGGAGGTAAGTGCAGCTGGGCGCCCCCTTGGGGAAGTGGGGCTGGGCTTGGTGACGCGAGTGCTCGAGGGCCAGGCTGGGCATTTGACCTCTGCTGCCCAGGGCTCTGGGCAGCCCGCACCACCATCCAGCCCCCCCTGCATGGCCTGGGAGGAACAATGAGGTTCCTCCAGTGGACCATGCCTTGGCACTTGCCCTGGTCCCACCCCCTTCTGCCAGAGACCCCCAGATCTGTCCCACTCCTGCCCAGGGCCCCACAGGCACCCTTGACGTGAACGATGTAGAGCTGGCAATGCCCACCTAGTAGGCCACGCCCACCCAGTAGGCCGTGCCCACCTTGGCCACACCCACCCGGCCCCCTGAGGACATTCTACTTTTTCCTTTTGTCAGCCAATATGCTATTGATCCTTTTCCTACTTATACAGGCAATGGAAGCAGAAGGATTTCCCTGTTGTTCAGTCCCAAGTTGTTAGGAAGTTTCTATCTGTTAGACATTACTTGTTGAATGGCTCATATGTATTACAAATGATTATTGGGCATAGACTCCTATTTCATAAAGAAAGGATAGATAATGTTGATTCAGAAGGAACTATCAGGATCTGAATCAGTCATTCAGGGACTATACTTACTTGAGTGTACTTGAAACCATGCCTATCTAGAACCTTGCATACACAATGCCCCTTCCCACATGCATATATACATATCTTCATCTACACATGCATACAGGAACATGACATCTTAACCTCTTTCAGAAGTGGAAAGAAATGATATTAATGTAATGTAATGTAATGTAATGTAATGTAATGTAATGTAATGTAATGTAATGTAATGTAATGTAATGTAATGTAATGTAATAAAGCTTATGTGCTATTCCAAATCAAGAAGATGAAACTATGGTGCTTTAGGTATCTTTATCCATAATTTTGGCCTATCTTTTCCTACAGGAGAAAAATCATGGTCTTTCATTGCCATTAGCAGCAATAAATTAGCTTCAGGTGATAAAGAAGAGGAAATTATTTATTTATTATTTAGTTATTAAATATGGATTCTTACTGAAGACCTATTAAGGAGTACACATGATGAAAAGCATAGCATATGGCTAAGATATGCAAATTTCCAAGCAGACACATCCATTAAATGTGATGAATATACACACTGAGTTATTATATATTTTATCTGTTAACATGTATTAACATGGCACTTAACATGTATTCATCTCATTGTGTGATCTGTAGATCATCTAACATCTTAGATGGTCCTGGTTTCTAATACTTTTTGAGAAGCATTTTTTTCTGACACTCTGTATAATTATAGATAGATAGATAGATAGATAGATAGATAGATAGATAGATAGATAGATAGATAGATAGATAGATAGATAGATAGATAGATAGATAGATAGATAGATAGCTAGATAGATAGCTAGATAGATAGCTAGATAGATAGCTAGATAGATAGCTAGATAGCTAGATAGCTAGATAGCTAGATAGCTAGATAGCTAGATAGCTAGATAGATAGATAGATAGATAGATAGATAGATATAGATTAGATTAGATATAGATATAGATATAGATATAGATAGATAGATATAGATGTTTTCTGAGGTTTTCACGGGTGTTTGTATGTAGGTCTTTGGTAATAGATAGATATAGATATAGATAGATACATAGATAGATAGATACATAGATAGATATAGATAGATAGATAGATAGATAGATAGATAGATAGATAGATAGATAGATAGATAGATAGATAGATAGATAGATGATAGATAGATAGATAGATAGATAGATAGATAGATAGATAGATAGATATATCAATATTATCTTATGTCACTCATTTTTAAGCTTGTAATTTTTATTTAAAATGTTTCTTCCAACTCCTTGATAATTGCATATTCTGCAATGCTAGATTACAGAATGTTCTTTTAAGGTGAAATGACAAGTTTTCACAAGTTATGACTTTTATATGCTTGTGTCAAACATCAGGATCATCACACCCATTTCATGTTGCACTTTGATGACATCACAGTTTGCTAAAGATGCCACTTGTAATGAATATGACTGATGGGAGTTTTTAACACAGTACAATAATGGCACATTTATTGACATCCATAATCTGGATGTTCTACTTTTCTCCTGTTCCCTGGGTATATATATATATATATATATCCAAAAAGAAACCCCCACTAAAATCCAAGACAGAGAACAAGAAAACGGCAAAGCCCTCCTCCCATACATAAAAGGCACCACAGACAGAATCAGCAAGATCCTCCACAAACACAACATCAAGACAGCATTCTGCACAAACCGAAAAATATCCACCATCCTAAGAAACCCCAAAGACAAAATTGAGTTAGAAAATCAAGGAGCATATGAAATCTCATGCACCGCCTGCCCCACCACATACATCGGACAAACCAACAGAAGAATAAGTGCACGCATTGAAGAACACAAGAACTCAGTCAGAAAAGAGGAACCAACTTCTTCCCTGATCCAACACCTTAAAGCCCCTGGACATAGAATTGACTTTAAAAATACCAGAACTATTGCCCAAACTGAACACTTTAACAACAGAATAATCAGAGAAGCCATCGAGATAGAAAAATGCCCACACAGCATGAATAAATGAGATGATACCTCCCGCCTACCAGCCATTTGGAAACCCACCCTTATTGACAAATGAGTCCCTAACACAAAGAATGACCCACACTCACGAAAACCACACATGATATCACCACCACACATCCACGCAAAAAGCAAACCCAAACCCACACCGATGATGAGGCACGACCACAAACCAGAAACCAGACCACAGCTGCATCATTAGCCATTTTAAACCCCTCCAATCCATACATGAAGCAAACTGACACCCACCTTGAAGATATGGCACGACCACGACCGCGAAGCCAAACAACAGCAACGCAGTTCTCCATCTCAAATCCCCCTGCAACTCAGACTAAGCCCCCACCCACAACAAAGCCCCCACCCAAACAGAACACACACCCATCCAATCAGAGCACAGCCAACCCCCCATCCAATCAGAGCACAGCCAACCCCCCATCCAATCAGAACACACCTCCACCCAATCAGAACACAGCCAAGCTCCCACCCAATAAGTTCATACCCACTGGCAGTTAAAAGGAAGAAACAGCTGTGATCACACATTGCTCCTAGAAGCACAAAGCCGAAAACACCAACCTGAAGATGATGAATGAGACTTCGTTGAAACGTCGCCAAGACACTTCCAATTTTACGCGGGAGAAAACCCGAATTACCAAAGACCTACATACAAACACCCGTGAAAACCTCAGGAAACATATATATACAGTATATATATATATATGTCTTTGATGACTGCAAAAATACGAATCCCAGGCATATCTGTTCAATGACACAGTCCTCGATCTCCGGGAGAAATATAAACCAGCTGTTTATTGTTAAAAAGTTTAAAACAATAAAAACAACTATTTACAATATTAAAACAACTTAGCTTTTGCTGGTCCCCTGCCAGAGTCCTCAGAGTGAAGTTTTGGGGTGGAGATTACTTTTTTTTTATAAACCTTGCTAGCCTAATTGCTTACTCATCGACCTTGTGATAGGACCATCCGTCCTGGCTGACCGTAATTGCCTTAATTGTCCCACCTCCTCTTTTTTGCACTCCAGTTCTCCAACCTTCCTCCCTCCCATCCTTGTCAATCCCCTCCTTCCTGGTGCTGCTGCCATTGGCATGCTTTCCAGCTGCTCCCCCGTACTCGTTCTGGGCCTTACATCCAGATCCGGTGTCTTAGATGTCTTTCCATTGCTGCTCCCCTCCTTTCCATCCTGTTTGTCTGCCCGTTGTTCCTGTCTTCCACTGTCTATCCCTATTAGTGCTATTTCCTCCGATTTCCTTCCACGCTTGGATGTGCGTGCGCACAGCCGTATCCCATCCCTCTGCCTCGTCTGCCTACGATCAGCTGGGCTATCTGCCGGCTCACTCCTGAATTCACCCCCTCTCATCCTTGCAGATCTTATCCTTCCTAATGTTGGTACCGTTGGTGCATTTGCCAACTGCCTCCCCCTCCCCCCTCCTTCTTATCCCTTTGAACCATCCGCTGTACCTGCCTTCCATTATCTATCCCCCTGGGTCCTATTTCTTCCAATCTTTCTACATCCCTGGGTGTGCGCACGCACAGCCGCATCCTGTCCTTCTGCCTCATCTGCCTAAGCTCAGCTGAGCCACCTGCTGCCTCACCCTCAGTTCCACCCTCTCCCTTCCTTACCGATCTTATCCTTCCTGGTGTCATTGCTCTTGATGCACCTTCCACCCCTACCCCCATACGCGTTTTGGGTCGTACGGCTAGGTCTGGCATCCTTGATGCCTTCTCATTCCCGCCCCCTTTCTGTTGGTATTGGTCCACCCATTTGTCTAACTTTCCACCATCTGTCCCTGCTGGCCCTATTTCTTCTAGTTTCCCTTTACGCAAAGGTGTGCACCCACACAGCCGCGTCCTATTCCTCCACCTTGTCTGCCTTTGGTCAGCCAGGCTGCCTGCTGACTCACCCCCGGATTCACTCCCTCTCATCCTTACCAACCCTATCCTTCCTAACACCCCTGCCATTGGTGTATCTCCCAACGCCCCCCCCCCCATGGCCGTTCCGGGCCGCACGTCGGATCTGGCACCATCGGTGATTCTCCATCGCCGCCCTCCCCCCTTTTGTCCCGCAAACACATTTGTTCAGCTGGATCATCTCTCCTTTCCTCCTTTTTGCGGACCATGTTGTTTATCTCCAATCGTCGTTCTTCCTCCGCCTTGGTTCAGCGGCTCGTCGTGGGTCCAATTCCCTTTCCATACGATGATTGCCTTCTTTAATTCTGCCCCTTGCGAATATGCCATCCGCGATCCTAGCTGTTCCTCTATGCTTTTAGTAGGCGCCCTCCTTTGGAGGTATCCTGGGCGATGGCTTTTGCCCCCATGAAGTCAAACTAGTGTCCATTATTCACCATATGTGTCCATATTTGGGAGTACTGCTCCTGCCTTTTGACGGCCAATTTGTGTTCATGTATCCTGGTTTTTATCCGTTTGGCCGTCTCTCCCGTGTAATTACACTGGCAATCCTTGCAGTGCACCCTATAGACCACCGATGATTTTTCCTCCTCTGGCAGTGGTTCCTTAGGGCGCATCGTTTTCATACGGAGTGTTTGGTCGGGTCGGTGAGCCACCCTGATGTTATGTGGTGCTAATATGCGAGCCGTTGCCTCTGACACCCCCTGGACATAAGGTATCATTGTCCAGGATGTTGTCCCTAGGTCCTCTGGTGCTCTACGGGGTTCCTGGCACTTACTATATCTTTGGACAAAACTGGCCGGGTAGCCGTTCCACCTGCATACCTGGTGGAGGTGGGCACGCTCCGCTTGCTTGGCCTTTTTGGTACTGCAATGCGTATTTATACGTGCAAATAACGTCCGAATGCATGCGATCTTGTGGGCTGCCAGATGGTTGCTCGTGTAATGCAGCATCCTGTCGGTATGGGTCGCTTTCCTGTATACAGTTGTGTGGAGGGCGCCATTGGCTTGGCACGTGACTAACACGTCCAGGAAGGCCAAACTACCGTTGGCTTCCTCCGCTGTAAATTGTATGTCCGGGAACACCGCATTCAATCTTTCCATAAAGGCAGCTTTTTCCGTCCGTTTGATGATAGCGAACGTATCGTCCACATATCTGGCCCAAAATTCTGGGTGGTAATTGGCCATTGCCTTAGCTTCCAGGCACTGTAGGACCGCCTCAGCGATAACACCCGAGATGGGAGACCCCATCGGCGTGCCCTTGATTTGTTCATACATCGTGTCCTGGAACGTGAAATGTGTTCTCAGACACAACTGCAGCAGTTTGATGACATCTTCCATCTTAAGGGAACCATGACTTTGCAACCCCTTTAGCTGTAATAGATCTTTTATCATTGAAATAGCCAGCTCTTGTGGGATAGATGTGAACAACAGCGTCACATCAAATGAGATCATGGTCTCATCATCTTGTATTCTCACTGCTTTGAGTCTCTGTAGGAACTCCTGCGACGATTTTACCGTGGTTGTACCATCCTCTACTAGATGCTGTAGCCGCTGATTTAGCCATCTAGCCAGGCCAAACATTGGTGTACCCCTAAACGCCACAATGGGTCTTAATGGGATCCCCTCTTTATGTATTTTTGGCAAGCCATAGAACCTCGCCATTGCTGAGTCCCTAGGCCATATGGCCCTCAGCTCTTCTTCACTCATTCCCTCCCGTCTTTTAAGCCTATCCATGATTTTATTGAGCTGATTCTTAATGGACGTTGTAGGGTCTATCTTGGTCACTCTATACGCACTGGTGTCGTTAAGTAGGGACTGGGCCTTGCTGTTATATGTGGCCCTGTCCATGACAACTGTGGCCCTGCCCTTGTCCGCCGGTAGGATCACAAGGGATTTGTCCTTCCATAGCCCCGTAGAGCACCAGAGGACCTAGGCACAACATCCTGGACAATGATACCTTACGTCCAGGGGGTGTCAGAGGCAATGGCTCGCATATTAGCGCCACATAACATTAGGGTGGCTCACCGACCCGACCGTATGAAAACGATGCACCCTAAGGAACCACTGCCAGAGGAGGAAAAATCATCGGTGGTCTATAGGGTGCACTGCAAGGATTGCCAGTGTAATTACATGGGAGAGACGGCCAAACGGATAAAAACCAGGGTACATGAACACAAATTGGCCATCAAAAGGCAGGAGCAGTACTCCCAAATATGGACACATATGGTGAATAATGGACACTCGTTTGACTTCATGGGGGCAAAAGCCATCGCCCAGGATACCTCCAAAGGAGGGCGCCTACTGAAGGAGGCCTGGTTCTCAGATGCAGGCTCGATTAACCGACACGTAGAATTGCCCCCGGCATACCAGACATTAAAAGCATATGAAGAACAAGCTAGGATGCGGACGGCGTTCGCAAGGGGCAGAATTAAAGAAGGCAATCATCGTACGGAAAGGGAATTGGACCCACGACGAGCCGCTGGAACCAAGGAGGAGGAAGAACGACGATCGGAGATAAACAGCATGGTCCGCAAAAAGGAGGAGAGGAGAGATGATCCAGCTGAACAAATGTGTTTGCGGGACAAAAAGGGGGAGGGCAGCGATGGAGAATCACCGATGGTGCCAGATCCGGACATGCGGCCCGGAACGGCCATGGGGGGGGCGGTTGGGAGATACACCAATGGCAGGGGCATTAGGAAGGATAGGGTTGGTAAGGATGAGAGGGAGTGAATCCGGGGGTGAGTCAGCAGGCAGCCTAGCTGACCGAAGGCAGACGAGGTGGAGGAATAGGACGCGGCTGGGCGGGTGCACACCCTTGCGTAAAGGGAAACTAGAAGAAATAGGGCCAGCAGGGACAGATGGTGGAAAGTTAGACAAACGGATGGACCAATACCAACAGAAAGGGGGCGGGAATGAGAAGGCATCGAGGATGCCAGACCTAGCCGTACGACCCAAAACGTGTATGGGGGTAGGGGTGGAAGGTGCATCAAGAGCAATGACACCAGGAAGGATAAGATCGGTAAGGAAGGGAGAGGGTGGAACTGAGGGCGAGGCAGCAGGTGGCTCAGCTGAGCTTAGGCAGATGAGGCAGAAGGACAGGATGCGGCTGTGCGTGCGCACACCCAGGGATGTAGAAAGATTGGAAGAAATAGGACCCAGGGGATAGATAATGGAAGGCAGGTACAGCGGATGGTTCAAAGGGATAAGAAGGAGGGGGGGAGGGGGAGGCAGTTGGCAAACGCACCAACGGTACCAACATTAGGAAGGATAGGATCTGCAAGGATGAGAGGGGTGAATTCAGGAGTGAGCCGGCAGATAGCCCAGACGAGGCAGAGGGACGGGATACGGCTGTGCGCACGCACATCCAAGCGTAGAAGGAAATCAGAGGAAATAGCACTAATAGGGATAGACAGTGGAAGACAGGAACAACGGGCAGACAAACGGGATGGAAAGGAGGGGAGCAGCAATGGAAAGGCATCTAAGACACCGGATCTGGATGTAAGGCCCAGAACGAGTACGGGGGAGCGGCTGGAAAGCATGCCAATGGCAGCAGCACCAGGAAGGAGGGGATTGACAAGGATGGGAGGGAGGAAGATTGGAGAACTGGAGAGCAAAAAAGAGGAGGCAGGACAATTAAGGCAATTACGGTCAGCCAGGACGGATGGCCCTATCACACGGTCGATGAGTAAGCAATTAGGCTAGCAAGGTTTATAAAAAAGTAATCTCCACCCCAAAACGTTACTCTGAGGACGCTGGCAGGGGACCAGCGAAAGCTAAGTTGTTTTAATATTGTAAATAGTTGTGCTCATTCTCAAAAGGCTCCAGGCATTTTACAAAAACAGACACCTCAAAAACAGACACCTTTACAATTAAATAGATAGCAGCATTAAAAAATTGGAATGGTATAACCCACTTTGAAATGTACGTTCTGAATCCTCCTCTAAACAAAAAAGGACCAGTCCTGGCTCAGCTGCAATAACAGGTGTTTTCTGAACAGCGATATCCAAAAATAGTAATGATTATGGATTTAAAGTTATTTAAATGTCTTTCCATTCAAATTAACACAAAACTGGCATTCAATGAAATGTCATATGGAAGGCAAGAGATTCCTTTCAACTAATTACAGAGGCAAAACAGCTCCAACCTTGAGATAGGAATCACATGCCATCCTCTCTGTCCTTCCTCCAACTATCAATTAACAATGGGTATTTCCCTCTTCCTGACCCACAACCCCTTCTGGCTTCATCATGGTAAAAAGGACAAGATCTCCTTTGACCTGGCCACTCAAAGGATTTTGATTAAATGTAGATTTCTGGTGTGTGTTTCCATACACTTGTACAATTTGGAAGAGGGAATACTTGTTACAATACCATATATATTTATAGAAACAATGGGAATGTGATGCACTTACAGTAAGGATCAGGAAGATGGATGCTTATTAACCTCTATTTTGCTAAACTTATTAATGTTCCTTTGCATGTGCCACAATTTATTTCTCCAGTAATTTACTGCAGAACAATAAAAAAACTATGAAAAAAATGGGAAATGGGATTTGTGGGGGAGAACTGCAGATGGGTAAGTATTCAGCATCTCTCTACTAAATTCCCCATGCAAGTAGATCAGCATTTGTTCCATCTGGTAAACATGGGCTGCAAGGCATATAAAAGTTGTTTCAAACACAGGCTAAGATTTATGTCAAGTCTTGGGAAATGTTGATTCAAAATTGCACTTGCACACTAGGTGCTGTTTAAAAGTAAAAGTATGGATAGTAAAAATCTCACTGGAAAGATCTGCAAATCCATTTGTTTCCTTGGTCATGCACACTTTCTTCCTACATAATGTCCAGGGAATTCTCTTCATAAACCTGTTCACTAATCTTGCCTTTGGCAATCATGTTGTTTGTTTCTCTTCTGGTTAAAACAAAAGCAAACAAGCAAAAATCATGTCCACTATTAGCCAATTGCATTTATATATTTGGTAAAGAGCAAGGGAAATAATTGAATATGAATATGCTGTTGAATTAGCTGTTATCTAGATAAAAGAGACTGAAGCTTTTAAAATTTTAAAAGTTCAAAACAGATAACATTCAGAAGTGGTTCAGGCATATGCCTCCCTGATTCACTGGAGTATAAGAAGGGAGATAATAAGCTACACAGTCAGACCTGCAAAATTCTGTTATTATAAAAGTAGTGTTAGCCTTTCCTGTGGCTTTCCTAGTCAGGTATACCTAGTGGGGCTGACTAGCCTACTTACAATGTTAAACTTCACCATAATTTTTGTGTGAGATAATTGGCAACAAAAGTATCTTTTTTTTCATTTGTATTGCTTCTGGTGAAAACTGACTCCGCATAAACATTGTACTGCCCATAATATACAAAGGTAACCTTAGTAAAAAAAAAAAAGCAGCAGTTTTATTCTCTGTCTGCTTAAAATAATCAGTGAATAATGAATTCAGACTGTCTTCCTTTGGGCAAGGTACATTGCCTTTTCCAACTTGTGAGCTAAAGCACTCACCAATCCCATAATGAACAAGGCCATAATGGATTAGTGCAGCGGTGCTGTTTTTAGCCAATATTTAGTATTGTAAAAATATACAGTTTATATTATTTCATGCTGAATATCCAATACTAGACATTGGTAAGTAGTTCTTTCTATGATACTTACAAGCTGTTTATGTGCCCAGGCTTAGTGTCTGTCCCTTGCACTTGGAATTCAGGAAAGTATTTCTTTGTTAAATAGATATTCTATTAATCTTGGTCTAATTTTCTCTATTAATTTGTTCAAATTTTTTAAACCAAATCTTAGAGAAAAATAAGTGATATCACAAGTCATTTGTCCCTCTCCTAACATCCGGCTTACTAAAGACTTGCTAAAAACTTAATTCTTACTCCACCCAAGCCCTATCCTGCTTTCTGATGCAGGTGTTTTTACAGGAAACCACACACATGAGATACTGCAAAAATTTAATTTCATTTCCTCCTCAATTTGGTTTTGGCTGAATTTGCCACTTATATATAAATACAAGATTTTAAAATTCTTTAGGTTCACTCTTCGAACCTCTCTGTCCACATTAAATTTTATATTAATATAGACCTGTGGAAAGGGAAGTGCAAAGTAAACACAACTCAAACATAATTATGTAGGCTTAGATTAGAAACATAAATCTAGGCGAGATCTAGGTGATATCACAGGCAGAAAGTTAGCAAGTGGATGTAATTTATATTGGAGAAGTTTAAAGCAATTTAAGACAGCCATTTCAGTAAACCATCAGAACTATTGAAGAATGGCCCATGATTACTTTCACTGAAGGTACCAAGGACCTTAAAGAGAAATCCACCCCAACAATGAAAACTGTTAAAGTCAGCATACTGGCCAGGGGCATACTAAAGTATTGAGGAATGGAGTAAGGCAGGAGTTTCTGCAGCAAGGAAAGCAATCTACCCCAAGTTGCAAATAATTACATTGTAACTGATTGAAATATGGAAAATAAACTTATTTATTTATTTACTTATTTACTTACTTACTTACTTATAATCCCACCTTTATTATTTCTTCAATAAACAACTCAATACAGTGAAGATATTTCTTCCTCTTATTTTTCTCCACAACAGCAGGTGGATTAGGCTGAGAGACAGTGATTGCTCCAAGGTCACCCTGCTAGCTTTCATGGCTAAGGTGGGATTAGAACTCATGATCTCTCACTTTCTCTTAAGGTGCCTAGACCAAACTGTCTCAAATAACTCCTTTTGACTCACATAGCCAAATTGGAAGTAAACAGGCTCTATTGCATAATAATATTGACAACCTGGAATCACAGTGGCTGGGAACATAGCTAAGAAGCATCCTAAGTGCTGATCTTTGAACTGTACCAAGAAGAACCCTAACTGTCCTACTATAGATTTGTATATAACTCTACAGATCTTACTCAGAAGAATCATATCTATTGCACCATTTGAAAAAAGACAATCTGAAAATACAATTGACGTATCACCTGCTTTTAAGGACATTCATTTTTTTTCAAAATGCAATCTGAGTTTAAAGAGTGATTTGGAGGTTTCTACATCACAGAAACAATCTTATTAAAAAGCCTAAACAATGACAAAGAACCTAAGAGTGTCTAACATAAAGAGAAGACCAGTAATACTTGCTGACATTCTGAAGATTATACTCTGTTCTGTTATATTGTTATGCAGTTGGCTGCTATTCACACTTGATATGTGGTCTTCAATGAAGTAGATCTGGTGGAGGGGTCCAGTACAGTTCTACTTTTAGTAAAGAAAAATCAAAACAGATGGTAACTGGCTCAATAGTATTAACTGTGAGAGGGATCTTGGAGTCCTAGTGGAGTATCACTGCACTTTTGGTGCTGCAGTACCAAAAAAGCCAAAGCAGTCCTAGGCTGCATTAATAGAGGGATAGAATCAAGATCATGTGAAGTGTTAATACCGCTTTGTAATGTCTTGGTAAGACCACACTTGGAACAGTGCATCAATTTTGGTCACAAAATAAAAAGATGTTGAGATTCTAGAAAGAGTGCAGAGAAGAGCAACAAAGATGATTAATAGTCTAAAACATATTAAGAATGGTTGCAGGAATTGGGTTTGTCTAGTTTAATGAAAAGAAGGACTAGGGGTGATAGGATAGCAATGTTGAAATATCTAAAGGGCTGCCACAAAGAAGAGGGAATCAACTTATTTTCCAAAGCACCTGAAAGAAGCAATGAATGGAAGCTAATAAAGGAGAGAACCAATCTAGAACTAAAGAGACATTTTCTGACAATTAGAACAATTAACCAGTGGAACAACTTGCTTCCAGATGTTGTGGATGCTCCAATACTGGAGGTTTTTAAGAAGAGATTGGACTGAGTTTCTTGATTGAGCAGAGGGTTGGACTAAAAGATCTCCAAGGTCCCTTCCAACTCTGTTATTCTGTTATTCAACTTCTTCATAAATGACCTAGATCAGGGGATTAAAGGGACACTATCAAATTTGTGGATAACACCAAACTGGAGGGAATTGCTAACAGTTTGGAAGATATACTCAAGATTCAAAACGATCTTGACAGGCTTGAGCATGGGACTCTATGCAATAAGATGCAATTCAGTGATATAAATACCAACCAGAATA